>JASSRZ010000072.1:17408354-17432021 GCA_032164315.1 Malacoctenus gilli
GTGCGCCCCCCCCCCCCCCCCCCGCCCGGTGTCGTTCTTCATCGGCACCCAGCCACAGGTTCCTGGCCGGAGGGAGCGTCTGAAGACGAGCGAGGAAATGACTGCGCTTTTTTTTTTGTTCCGCGCTCGGCTGTGGTCGCAGCGGTCGCCCCCTCGGTGGTTAAAGCCCCTTTACTGTAGTCTGTCGTCTCATTGGGGAGTAAAATGAAGCAATCCCTTTGTATTGGAACCACGTTTTAATTACTTAAACTAATAAGCTTGTCGGCTTCCGACTCAATAAATGTCACGAGGCGCTTCGCACGGCGACGGCGGCCGCGCAAGGGGGTCCGCGTTCGCGGCTCTCGAAACAAGCTCAGCTTTGGTTGCAACGTTGCCAGCGATTTGAAGAAATAAGCAGTCCACAGTTACTGACAGATTTTTCATCATCCAGCCGCGCCCCCCCCCCCTTCAAATATATAACGCAGCCGGCTTACCGTGAAGCCCACTTCTCTCCGTGAAGCGCGTCGCATCACATCACTGGCGCCAACGCCAGGTCAGCGCTCGGGGTCAAGTCAAGCTTTGTTTTTTCCAGGACGCTCTTTAAGTTGCCGCGATCCGACTTTGAGACGAAATTTCTGATCGAAGGAACCGAGACGCGACTTTCAAACGGAACCAGCCCCAGTATAAATACCAGACGGCCATTATCACTGAAATGGGATTGATGGGCGGCCTCTGCGTCGGCGTGTTCGCATTCAGGCTCGAGTGTGTGAACATGCTAACGACAACATTTGGCTGGCAGCTCTTTATGTTCGGGCGGAGCGAGCGGTTGGCGGGACCGCTGACTCCTCCGCTGCTTCTAAATGGACGGGTTAACAAGGACAGCAGCGCGAGCGCTCGGGCGGGGGTCGTCTGCAGAGTTTTAAATATATTTACAACGTCTGTCTTTACTTTATCCAGCGGGACTGTGCCGAGTCCCTTGTCCTTCACCCCTTCTCCCTCCCCCACCCCCTCCCCCATCTTATCCCCCTGTCATCGCTCGCTCTGATGAGGCCATGAAACAGGTGGCTCAAGAATTCAAAATGACATAGGAGAGATGGAGACCAACCAGTCGTGCGTGCGTACGTGTGTGTGTGTGTGTATGTGTGTGTGTGTGTGTGTGTGTGTGTGTGTGTGTGAGAGAGAGAGAGGAGAGAGAGAGAGAGAGACACACAGCAATAGGGAGGAGAGAGAGAGAGAGAGAGAGAGAAAGAGAGAGAGCGTTGTGCTTTTGGATTTGTATCTATGTTCATGAAAGACAGATGACAAAACTGAGAATCTGACAATAACAGCAAATAAAATACAATATATTTATAATATAATGAAAACAAACTTGCAATGATGAGACAGTTTCTCTCAGTTACTTGAAAAAATATGTTGAAGCACATCTCACAATGAGCTGCACTCAAGTTCTCACAACTCTGCGGGAAAAAGAGCAAATCTGGACATCTGGTACTCAAATTTCCTGCAGCAGTTGTGATGTAAAGAATCCCGTCGTATGCTGTCTGGAGACAGCCAGGCAGATCAAGAGCATATTCCACACTGTGTCTCTCTCTGCGGCTTAGTCCGCAATTAAATTAGCTGTGGAAATGTTGTTGGAGGGATGTCGCAACTGTCAGTGGCTCCCCGAGTCAATCCGAAAAGAAAGTCACTAAGTCTTATCGCCGTCTGCTTTCCCAACGCCGCTCATTCCTCCCAAACACTCCGGTTACTCCTCTGTCTCAGGCCCCCTCGCATAAAAAAAAAAAAAAAACACAAACACAGCACTGATGTGAAAATGTTCATCCTTCACGCTCTAATTAAGGCTGATGTAGTTTTCCCTTTAATTTTTTTTTCTCTCCAGCTTGTGCAGGGACAAAAAAAAAAAAAAAAAGTCCACGCCGAAGCCCAAAATACACACGTTCAAGAAATCACTCAAGTTCAGCGAAACTTTCGATGGACTCCTCGAGTCGTTCTCGGAGAATTACGCTCGGCTATTACGACATGTTGACGGCTTTATGGTCCAACGCTGGGGACAGTGTCCAGCTGCAGACCGCGGCCAGTAATGGGCACATCTGGCTCTCACAGTCAGTTTGCTCCAGGAGGCGTGTGTGTGCCAGTAATCCATCGTCATTGTCCTCTCCGTGTTAAGATGTCATTCAGCTCATTTGTCTTTCGCATGCATGTTTGCTGCTGTTTTCCACCATAAGCAACGCGCACGAGTTTGCATTTGCATGCAGTTTGCGTGCATCTATCATCGCAGGTTTCTTCCCGTTTGTTGCTCGTACCTCAAACAGAGCAGACACATTTATTTCATTACGGGGCCACATGGATACCAGCTTGTGAGCGACGTAATAGAAAATAGGTTGTGCAACAGTGGACGAGCCAGAGTCCCAGACCCCATGTGTTTCCCCCCCTCTCGAGCAGATATGTTCTCTTTCATTGTTTCGCTCTCCATCCCTCTTTTATGTTCCTCTCTCAAGATGCGCGGCAGAGGTTGCGCAACCCCCCCTGCTCGATGTGTTTCTGATCCAAACCAACAGGCAGAGCGAGCGTACAGCCGACCGACGTGCTCCGGCGGCTTCGCTCTCCGGCAGCGCCTGATGGATTGCTGGCGAGCGCGTGTAAACTCCACGCTCGCGCAAGCTTTCCAAAGCGAAGCTGACGGATTCAACTGCAAAATGAGCACTTGCTGTGAGCGAAAACATAGGGCACGCTTTTTTTTTTTTAGCTGTTGCACAATGTAAACCGTGCGGCGTCTCCGTTTTGAGTTCTGTATCGGCAGTAGGGACGAGAGTGTGCGCTGTTTCACGCAGCTGACAGGCGATTTTTTTTTTTTTTTTAAAGAAAAAAGTGGTTGTTATTGAAATCAACATTGACTTTGAGACGTGGATTCAAACAGAAGCAGCTGACAGGCTGGTGTTGACTTTGACAAGTTAATTCAGTTTTCACTGGCGGTCTGAGCGTCCCCTTTTCTTTTCGAAGACATTTTCATACACACACTGAGTGCTGTACCGTCAACACACACACACACACACACACACACACACACACACACACACACACACACACACACACACACACACACACACACATAGACGTAGACACAGACACGGCGAGGGTACATAAAGCAGCAACACATGTAGACAGCTATCTGATTGGAACAGAGGAGGCGATCAGACAGACAGCCCAGGGAGAGGTGGCGCCTGTCATGTGGAATGGATCTCATTAAAAGTGTGCCCCAGGTCACACTTTGATGGACGGGAGGGGGGGAGGGGGGAGGGAACGTCAGTCATCTGCCAACGAGATTAGCCGAGACTGAAACACCGTCCTCTCTCTCGCTGCCCCCCCTCGAGAGCCACCGGCATACCAATTGGGTCCGGGCAGACGAGAGCCCGTGCCCCCCCCAGCCCACGCCAAACCTCTCACCTCTGCCTTGCCAATCACAGGAACAAACGGAAAAAAAAGTCACCTCGAATTGGCAGGGAAAGAAACACCTGCTGAGTTAAAAGGCAGGTGATAGCGGACCTTTTTTATTTTTCTTCTCATCCGTCCTGCTCATGTGCGAATCTGTTCTCTCACCTCAAAGGCCGCTCCGCCCTGGAAAGACCCTCTTATATTTGGGGCCAGAAAAAAGCCACGAAGAATCAAAATATCAGCTAAAAGCTGAACTCCAAATTGAACTTGTCAGAATTCAATAATACAACACAGTAAGATCCTGAACAACACTACATGACCGGCACATACAAAACAGATTGTGCTTTTGTTTTGCAGTCTATTGAATTATTTGCACAATCTGCTCACAATGTTCATTATAACAAGAGAACAAATGTGTGGAACAGTTTATCCACACACATTATGACCTGTGAAGGTTGTGAATAAATATCAGCGTGCGTATTAGTATGTGCCTCTGTCACAGACTGTCCCCAGAATCCATGAGTCGATCAATTTCCATGTGTTCTTTTGCAAAATCCTTCCTGCAAAGCGTCAGGAGACCACAGCCGTCGTGAGCTCTGAGATCTCTGCAGCTTCACCAATTTTAGAATCGCGCGGCACTAAAACAAATCCTGACAAATAAGTTTTCCTAAAACTTTCCCAGTGAGTCACTATCGAAACACAAAAGTGATTCATTTCAAAGTCATTTCTGGCAGTCAGAAGAGTTTATGAGAAACACATTGATGATGAATATCAAACTGACCCTGAACTACTCAAACTTTACTTAAGAACATATTTGGTCCTTTCGCTTGAATAACATGACTTCATGTCGATACGTCAACGTAGCCAAGAAGCCGAATCAATGTCAAGGTTTTGCTGAAAACAATCCAGCTTTAAATCCACATGAGGGGCGGATTGGCTATAGGGAGTACCCGGAGTTTTCCCGGTGGGCCGGTCAGTAATGAGCCGGCAGTGGCTGACACAACGGACCGATTTGGCACAGTATCTGTGTGGTGGGCAAGTCTGGACCAAAACAACCAGGGCCAGAGGCCACGCAAAGAGGTCAGCCGTGATGGTCCAATACATCAAGCTTGCCAGACGGATCAGGGGGGGTCAATGACCTTTAAGTTCAAGAACAGTTTTACTGTTCATTAAGTAATTCTGTTTCAGCGTGCAAAGGAAAGTGAACGGATTCTCGAGTGTGCGACATTTGTTCAGTGTCTTTCACGTTCGCCTTTAGGTTTGAGGAAACATGTGAGGGAGAAGGAGGTGGGCCTCTTTTACATTGCCATCCAGGGCTCCTGCAACAAAAAGGAAGGGGAAAACCCCCAGGAGGTGCTCACCAGAGCGTGAGCCGCAGCCCTCCACTTCGACGGCCCCGCCCCTGAAGAAGGAACGCAAGGCTGAGGGTGAGTTGCTGACACATCTCACCGACAGTCAGGGATGACGATCATGTCACTTCGTCCATCAGCGGTCATCATGCTCAATCCGCTCAAGTTGAAGATTCCGTCCTTCCAACTCTGAAGAGTCTAATCGTCGTCACTGACCAGCATGAGCGCTGGCAGGTGGCCATTGCGGAGTTTGCAAGAACAAAAAAAAAGAAAGCAAAACTTGTTTACGAAGCTTTTCTGGTGATAAAACAAGTCTGACTTCCCCACACAAACCCCGTCTTGGCTCTGCAGGTAAATGTTCCGCGCGTCCTGCAAGCCCTGTCCACCTCGCTCTTCAAGCCCCAGTCGGTCGGGAGAAGGAGGGTTTCCCGTTTTACATTAAAAAGGACAAAACAAAACTCTTTGCTGAGTGTTTATTGCATGAATGCTTGGTGACCACTGGTCTGAAAAACATACTGGAGTTTCACTTTCGTATCGTGTTAGATTGACGGCCGTCATCCTGGTGGGACCACCGTAGTTCAATGTACCAGTTACAGATGATTCAAATGAGTCATGCTCAGGAAAAAAGAAGAGGTCACACAGGGGCGGAATGGCCATAGGGAGTACCCGGAGTTTTCCCGGTAGGCCGGTCAGAAATGGGCCAGCAGTGGCTGACACAATGGACCGATTTGGCACAGTATCTCCGTGGTGGGCCAGTCTGGACCAAAACATCCCGGGCTGCATTTTTTTCCCAGTTCAGGCCTGATCCATACAGATATATCTCTGAATACTTATTATTTGTACTTTACCACAACGCAACCTCAAACTATTTCCCTCTTTTAGCAATATAAACTCCGGAGAAAAAAAACAAACTTTGCTTTTATCCATAATTTATCATTTTCGGTTTTATGTAACTTCATGGACAAAAGAATTTACAATGTGGGATGAAAGTCAACTTTTTGTTCTCCAAACAAAGTCCTGTGAAGTGTTCTAAACAACATAGCCACTCTGTGAATTTATGGCCAATCGCTTCAAATTATTCTGAAGGTTTTTTTTCTCGGAAAATCCTGTTTGTCATTTTGGCCAAGACAGTCCAATACAATAACTGTGCTGCAAAAAAAGAAAGAAAAGAAACTGATGTTTTCTATGGTCACGGAGTTCGAAGCACGTTGCTGTTGTTGACAGCACATGGTGTAAATCTGTTAAAACTAAAGAGGCAGCGCGAGCCGATTCAAGTTGCAATTTAGGAAGCACACCAATTGTGAGTCATGGAGGATTCTTCTGTGGGATAAAAACTGAACACTGAACCGGATTTATATTTATTTATTTTTAACTCGCGACTTTTTTCGGCTGGGAGCAGAAACTTTCTGGCGATCTGACAACACCACAGTGACCACAACAGAATATCAGAGTAACTGGTCAATCACAACCGAAGCTCATCCTTAATGATTCTACAAATACGAACGTTGTTGTCGGTGTGTGAGTTAAAGGTGTGATGACATGGCAGTATAAACTATTTCATGTAGTTGGCATGGCTGTATTATGATATTTAGCAAAAAAAAAAAACTTTTTTTTTTCATGAGGGATTTTTTTTTTTGCAGGACAGATGTAAAAAGGGTCAGTGCGATAATGACATGGGTCTACCAAGCACTCTTCTCCGTAACCAATTCATTAATTCGTCAAGTGGAGGTTTGCCCCTGTCAATGTTTGAACCTGAAGCACCACCATAAGACGAAAAACATACTTTGCCTGCATGAAAACGCCTTGAAATGGTTGTTTCTGAGTGGCGAATTGAATTTCCATGCTTCTGTAATAACAGGCGTAAATCTGCTATTTGCACACAGCCGAGGACATGCAGAACTCTCAACAGGTCGCAGTTTATGGCCGTTTAAGGTTTTATCATTAAAAATACGGACAGTATGGATACGCTCACCGTTACTGGTTTGTTGGCTAACCAGAGTAGCTGCTCTGTTCACATCATGGGCTTTTCAGAGAGTGAATTATGTTTATCAGACATGACAGCATTTACAAAATAAATGAACTTGTAGGTAAAGATGTAGTTCTCATCTCCTTAAAGGAGTCCTATTATGCTATTTTGACTTTTTTCAGCTATTCACAGTGTAATGGTGTTGAAAGCTCATTCAGAAAAGTGAGCAGCGCCCCTCTTTTCACATAAACCCATGTTTGAGATGTCTACCGTGCCTCTCCATTCAGTTTCAATGGCGGTCTGTTTCAGGGAGTTTTTTTCACATCAGTTTTTCACTGATGTCACAAGGGGGGGAGGGGCTCAGTGATTGGACAACTTCTCTACGCTGAGCGTATGGGCGCGCTCCCGACAACTGCTGCCGCCAGTTAACCAATCAGAGGCGTCTTGCATCTTGTAGGGGCGGGGCTTAATGCGAAAGAGCCTCATTCCGCATGTTTCTAAAGGGGGGTCTATTAGAGCTGAAAGAAACTATTGAGATATAATGAAATACGGTGTTTCAGGAAAAAGAGTTTGATGAATTTCTGTCATTGTGGACTTGCATACGAAGACAAAGACATCCAAAATGTGTAAAATAGGGTCACTTTAAGTGCTGGTACAGAAGTTTTCTCTAAAATCAGTCTGTCGGAGAATGCCGGCTTGAAATCCAACATGTTAAGGAAACAGTCCTCAGTAAAGTATCCCAAAAGTCTCAAGTCGGGTTTACAACTGTGTGACACTTCTCCCTAAATGAACTCCAGCCACTCTTCTCTGATCCCTTCATCCTTCGGGGACGACATGGAAGCTTATATTCCTTTTTGAGCAACCTGGAAAACAGCAGCTTCCCCCTTTTTTTAATGCCATCCTTTCCTCAATTGCAGTAGACTGGCCTGCTAATGGACTCTACGTAATTTGCTCGTCTTCGTAGGACGGGAGGCTGTTTTTCGGATCGGACCGTTTCTGAACAAAGAGAGAAAGCTAAAGGACCATGAGCAGGGACTTTGATACTCACTTTTGACATTCACATGGCCACATTAGTGCACAGCCGCTCATAATTTACCCCCAAAACCCCAGAAAAGTCAATTTTGATGTCATGGGACCTTTAACATCAACTTGCTTATTCACATGAACCTGAGCCAACCTTGCTGGCTGCTTATTCATGTCCAGGCTTTGTATCAAACTCGGTGTCTGCTGATCGTGACGCATTAACACTGATTCATTATTAACCTTCTCAATCAGCTGTGGGCACGAGAGTAAAAATAGTTGGATAAAAATAGAAGGAGAGAAAATAGTTGCACTTTGCAAAAAATATCGAACCATTGAAATGTTGGAACTGTGTGTAATGGTGCCATTAGTACATCACCACACTCATGGCCGTAACGCTCTGGCACCAAGCCTACGACAGCATATCTGTGGAAATAAAGTTCATTGGAAATTGTAGCATGAACGCCACATTTCCCCCTCGTGATCTGGCATGTGTGTACATTTCTTTTTAGGGGAAAACCCCCCCCACAGAATTATGATTGTTGTCTGAAGTTTCAAATTGAGCTGATTCAAAGACCATGAAGGCGTAAATTTCAACATTGGCCTTCGACTTCCTTCCTCCGATCAGTGTTGTTGTCTCACAGAAGAAAAAACAAAAAAGCATGTGCTGCAACCGTCCAGTGTCCCACTGTTTATCCGGGCATTCCCAAGAGTTCATGTCTCCAGCAATAGACCTGTGGCATGATGCCCAGGACAGGAGCCATGGACGGCTCACTCTGACAAGCATGTTCGTCAAGGCTGCGCTGGCTTCCCTCAAAGCAGACACGGATTCCCAACAATCTTTGACATGCTGGTTGACGTAACGCAAAGTCCATTTGAATTACCTCGAAATCTAATGCTGGTAAAAATCGAGACATGGCGTTGGCAAATGATGAAAACAATTTAGACTCTTTATTTTTTTTTTTTTTACAGAGACGAGGATAAGGTTAAGAATATGTGTCATTTAATAACCCTTCAGGCTTTTGATTTGTGACAACTCGTACAAAGAGATAAACTACTCCCACATTTAATCCACGCTGGAGTCTGACCAACATGCGGTGTGTCAGGCTTCATGCATCCTCCATCAGAAAGGCCAAAGGTAGTCAATGTGGATGTGAGGTGTTGTCATCTTTACCCTTTAAGCGCAGCAGCTTATTTGAACAGCTCACCACTCCCAGACATGAAACTGGAGTTGACAAAAAAACAATAAAAATGTTTTCCTCCTGAGTCTTTTCTCACATTCAGGTTCGATCTTGTTCCTTTTCGCTGCCCATACCCTTTTTTTATTTCCCCCCCTTGCTGCCTTTACTCGTCTATATAACCGCGCTCTCTCCCCGCAATCAAGAAGGAGGCAATCTGACAACTTTAAATGGAATTACAAAGTTACCGAAAGAGTCTACAGGCAAATTCTAGCTTGCTTTCAGCAATTTTGGTGGTGACTGACTCACATAGTATTTCCCTTGGGGTAGAATGTAGCTCTTAAGTGCTCGCTACGGAGATCGTTCAGCTTTTTTAAATGCCTATACTTGACCTGACTCAACTCAGATGCTGCTGATACCAGCTCTCGTACAGACTTGCTGACTTCGACATTTCCCATACTTGTCAAACTGTAGCTCTGAACAGGCCGCCCGGGGCCAAAGGGGCTTACTAATCACCAGTGTTGTTCATTTGCCAGCGTCAGACAAGATCCCCAGTGCTTGTAGGTCTGAGAAGGCAACCGGGCGAGAATATTCCCTGAAATACTCCCGAAATCTGCCGAGATTTCTGAACCTGACGAAAACAAGACGGGATAGCGACAGCGTGCCGGCAAAATTGTACTCGAGTTCATTATTGAATCGTAATGCAGCCATAATTTGTTTTTATCAAATTGGCCAACATCGTGTCAGCATGTTCTACATTCGGGAGTCCTCGTGGGACCACTTCAGATGATTGAGTGGCATCTGCCAATGGGATTACACGTTGCGGCCCACTAAACCCCCCCCTGCTTCACAGCAGATCAGAGAACCTGCAGTGGCCTTGAAAGCGTAACAGTCCACATGGTCCCACATAGTGATGCAGCGTGCCAGCCTCCACAGAAGAGGACCCACCCTGATACACTGATATTTAAAGGAAAACAGGTGGGATTCTGCGTCTTCATCAAAACATGGAACATGATTACCGTATTTTCCGCACTACGAGGCGCACTGGATTATAAGGCGCACCTTCGATCAATGCCGTATTTTAAAACTTTGTTCATATATAGGGCGCACCGCATTTTAAGGCGCATAGAATAGACGCTACAATAGAGGCTTAAACTCTGCGCCGTAAGCGTGCCTCTTAATAGGAGCCATTTTGGGGTCTTTACATAAACACACAAATGGAAATGAAACAGCATGCCTCGCACAGTCTTATATGCTTGAAGTCGGTGGCTGCTTACTGTAATTGCGAGACCTGTTGTGGCTCAAAATTGGTCCATATATAAGGCGCACCGGATTATAAGGCGCACTGTCAGCTTTTGAGAAAATTGCAGGTTTTTAGGTGCGCCTTATAGTGCAGAAAATACGGTACTTGTTTGATTAGAGTTCATTTTCCCTAAAAGTCCGCTTTCTTAAGTGGGAGTCTAAAATCTACTTAAACTGTCGTGTGAACAAAACAAGTCAACTTTAGTTCGTCTGAAAACTTCAGTCTTGGTTGTTGTCCTGTGAAATTATTTGGGCGGTTTGGTTCACGTGTGACAGTGACACCAAACCGAACGAAGGTGTGAAATTGCTCTCTTTTACACCACCCAAGTCTCCGGTCCGTCGGAGTGCGCCCCTCGCCTTTGCCTCCCCCGATGGTGAAGCAGCGGTGGGTTTTGTGACACTCCTTCAGACCGGCGGTGTAATTTTAGTCGCACGGTCACTCACTCATTCGGTCAACGACAAACATTCGCATTTGAATTTTTTGGCTCCGCTCCCGTGATCCAGCCAGAAAAAGATCGATCAGTGCAGACGTCCTCGTGTGAGGGTCCAAAAGGGGGGAACGTAACACCCGAGTGGTCTCGCACCAGCGGGACCCCGTCACTGTCCGAAGTTTAAAAAATAAAAGAAATCAGACGGACACTGACACTGTTTCAGTGTCACAAGTGCGTCGAAAAAAACATGTAACGTTCAGGGCAAACCAAACATTCGATGGTGTTTAAGTGGGGGTCTCTGGGGTGGGGGGTGGGGGGGGGTTTAACTGCACTGAAGTTTTCATCACATTGACTGAGGGGGTCAGAGAGGCTCGGCGCTGGATGTGATATTAGCTTTTTCTCCTGAGGGATTATGACATTTAGACGTCGCTGCAACTTGAGCTACTCCAGAACACCACGCTGAGACGTCCCTCCTGAGACACACAAGGCCCGGGTCACCGGGCTTTGACATGACCCCTACACCCCCCCCCCCCCCAGCACTCACTTACCTCACCGATGTTATGTGAACCGATGTGTATGGGAAATGTTAAGTGGCCTGTAGGTTTTGGTTGTTTTTTTGTATGAAATATCAATTTAGGGGGGGGGGGATTACACAATTAATTTGCTGAGGTATATTTGTGTAAGCAAAGCACTGTGAGGCCTGAAGTGACTTCAAGACAAAGATGAAGAGGAGACGTTCAGCACAATGCAGCAGCAAATCCGATAAATTTACTCTTTCTTTTCTCAAATCAGTAGCCCCCCACCCGCCAGGACGCCCACTCCGAGGCACAAAGACATCAGCAGGAAAACTTCTTTGGTCCCCTCTAGACGTAGATCCCAGCAGTGAGATTTGGGTGAACGGCTCCCAAGAACCCACAGAATCGATGTCGGTGATACAGTGAAATGTCAGGAATTTGATGGGGGGAACGCTTTGTGTTTGCACTGCAAAACAACAATTATACAACACAAACCTTCTGACTGTTTTAAGATCTGGGGTTCAAACGAATGAGGAAGACTCCTCTGGAAATCAGTCACAGATACTCAAATCAGATTATTGAGCTTTGTTTTTTGATGAGACCATCAAAAAAAACCCAAAACAAATCAGTAAGTGAACGATAGATGAGCGCATTCACACCATATAACTGTTATTTCTGTTCAATCGAAAAATGTTTTGAATGATCTCTTGAAAAAGACTGGAAATTTGCTTGCTTGTGTCCTCATCCAAGGTGTTTATTGTTGTTACTGCCGCAGCACGGATAATTGAAACCCATTTTAGACGTATTAAACAGCACGTTAGTATCCAAATTCCTTCAACATGCGCATCTTTCCTGGCGCTAATAGATGCACAGCTTGACTATCTGCATCTGCATCTTTTTCTCATTAAAAATTGCTGGGGAGCCTTCGTGTATTCACAGCAGCCGCGGAGAGGGAAGCAATCAAATAATCAGGCTCCTGCCTCTCGCAGGTTGTTGCCTCACTTGCGTGTGTGTGTGCCCCCCCCCCCCCCGTGCGACTGTCACTCAGCGAGATGCCATTTTCTGCCTCCTCGTTTAATCATCCGTCAGCCCCGCTAATGCAAATCGACTGCAAGGGCCAAGTAGGAAATCAGCCACATCTTTAGTGTCACTTCTCATTAACACGGAGAGTCAGGTAGGAGAGTAGGTTACGCAGCTACTGTACGTCCACAGGGACCCGGCTGGAACCTTCGACGGGGACTTTCTGTGCTTCCAAGAGGGCAACGTCATGTTGCTCTGTATTTTTTTTAATGAGCTCGGGGAGGGCATGGAGCTGTATATGATGCTTCTTCTGGCTGCTCTGTTACGGCGATGTTTCTTGACACTTTGAGCTCTTCTGCGCTTCCAGTGTTTCCACAGTGTGTCACAGATCTTCGTCACCAGTCGCACAGCTGGAGGAGCCCCCCCCCCACAATGAGCTCCCAGCCACAGCTGCGCTCACCGCCCGCTGGTGGGTTCAATTTTTAATATTAATGAAGCTGCAGCCTGACACTCACCTGCAGCGCGCCGCACCAGCCGGAGGGAAGGGAGGGAGACCCCGGCCATGTCTGACAGAGCCCACCGTGGAGAGAGCGAGAGCCCGTGACACACGCTGATGGCTTCTGTGTCCTCCTCCGCCTCGCCCTTCCTACACGGGTGTCAGCTGGAGGCCGAGCGTGTCGTCCCGCCGCAGCCCGCGGCGAGGTGACGCGCGCTCACCTGCGCCGACTGTACATTCCCCCTTATCGTTTCCTCCCTCAAGTCCCAGCTAAGCCGTGTTACCATAGTGACGTGAACTATACAACACTCTTTGGGACGCCCTCTTTCGCAACAAGTCTACAGGCGCAGCGGGGCGGCGCAGATGCACAGGCTTTAGGGGCAAACACACATAGGACGCATACATAAAACATGATTCTTGTCCTTCTCGCCGAAGCTGCGTGACACCACAGCCCTCACTGTGAGCGCTTTCATAAGACACGCTGTGAAAGGTGCAGGCGAGGAGGACAAAAGTTGCTGAAATGTTTTTGGCAACAACTTGGGTTGTATGAGAGGTCGAGGAGTTGCTTTAAAAGTTAGAGGTGAGAACCTGTAAAAGCAAAAAAAAAAAAAGAACTCGGGCTGGACTTCTGTTTGTCCTTCTCCTTGCTTTAGTCTCAAAAGATGATTTTTGTTCAGATCAGACCGGTACAACTGAATCATAGTCAGTCACTGAAGTTCAAATCAATAAGGTTTTTTTTTTCGTTTTTTCGTAGTTTTATTGTCGGAGGCCAAACTTTTGCATCACTCTCTCGTTGACAGGATGTGTTAACTGTCCTGTTGAAAACTTTTAGAGCTCATCTCGTTCTCAAACTTAATTGAATTTAAGTTCCACTCCTCAGTAACTTGCAACACACTCGTTTAAATAAATTGAAGTCAGCTGTTTGATTTAAAAAAAAGATTTAATTAATGTCTGTACAGTCAAATTCTTTTCTTCTCAGTTAACAGAAGAAAAAAGAAATCAATAACATTTGCTGTTAATTTTTCCCCCCACTTTCATCCTTAATTCTTCCTATCTGATTTTGTTCCTAGAATTAAAAGCACTGGATTTTTATACTTTTTTTTAAAGGTCTTGCTGTCGCTTCAACCTCCAACAATCTGAGCGTGAAAAAAAAAAAAAAAACGTTATTTGAAGGCAGATTTTAGATTCTATTCATTTCCCATCTGATGCCTCCTTTTAGTTAGTCGAGCCTCACTTCAGTCTTTGTTGCACTCTCTCAACAAGTGAAGTTTTTCTCTCGCCTAACGAGCATGATGAACTCTGGTCCCAAACACCCCCCCCCTCGAAATCCATCGACACGCCATGCCTTTTTCACAATCAACCCACGGGCATGACATGAAGGTTGCCCTACATATTAAACTGGTCACGCTCCGAATTGAGGTTATCCCCGCACCCACTCCACCGGACCACCCCCTCTGGTTGTTTCTCCTCATGCGCACAAACAACCCTATTTGTTGTGGTAACAAGGCTATTTACAAAGAGGTCGGCTAATCCTCGGCGGATCCGTCCGGACTGCTGTGGCACAATGAGGAAACGCCTCGGGACACTCTCCGCCGTCTGGTCGTGCCTTCGCGTCCGGCCCTTTTTCTTTCTGAGTATCTTCATGGCTTATTCATCCAACTCTTAGCTATCACTACTCTGACTTTCACCCACTGGCGACGTCTTATGTCACCAGCCTCCCTCTGGGCTGCGTGCGTGCAGGCTCGTTATAATTTGGGGACGTTCCTGCTGTCATTCGATCCAAGTAGACCGCAGAGTCTGCAGAAAGAAGGACAGCTTGATTGTCTCGTCTTAAATAGGTTAAGAAGCTTTATATATTTCAGTTTAATCACGTTTCATCAACTTTCTCTACGCTTCAATCCTTTGTTGTTTGTTTTTCTGTAAGTAACTTGTGAAAAACAATGGTCATGATGACAAATACAGAATGGCAGATTCCTAAATCATGTTCTTGAACAAGTTCAAACATGGATAATCTCTTTCTATGAGAGCATTTCCAGTCATGATTGCCTCGTGCACTGCTATGCTTGTCATCAGGCGCCTCTGTCACCAGCGCAGCCACCGACTTGCCCATTTGGGGGGGGGGGGCGTTGAATAATTTAGAGGTGTGTGTTGAGATATTGTTGTGAAGCGGCTGAGCCAGCATGCGTCTGAGGTATGAGGACGTCACTGGACGGAGACAGCTGACGTTGTGTGTCACTGTGACCTGACACTGTCCAACACTTCCACACGCCGTTAAGCCCGAATGCTCCAAAGATGAAGTCCTGTGCGGCAGTGCCAGCTAATCGCTCGTTAACACACACGCACACACGCGCACACACACACACACACACACACACACACACACACACTGGTTCCAAGATGCACATGCGGGATGGTAACACGTCAGTTCCCGAAACCTTTCCCCCTTGGAATAGTGTCACCTGTTTGGTGTTTCCATGGAGACCAAGCTCACTAATGAGCTTCAGTGGGTGTATTCTGTGTTGATATACGCGAGTGTGTGTGTGTGTGTGTGCGTGTGTGTGTGTGTGTGTGTGTGTGTGTGTGTGTGTGTGTGTGTGTGTGTGTGTGTGTGTGTTTACATACTGGGGCCAGGTATGATGAGGAAGGAGCATTACATTAAATGGGAAGAAGATTCCTTGGTTATCATGGGTGTGTTTGGTTTCCTGCCACCGCGTTGTCACATGCAGAAGAGGAGGAGTGAGACTTAACCCTTGCGCAATAATGTCCACAACTGCACAACATCTTCGTAGAAATATTGCTTATTTTTACACAAATGTAGCGATCTCTTTCCAGAAATTGAAGCGTGAGCAAATGTTGAGACGGAGCGCTGATGTATCACATCTCCACATAAATGGCAAATGGGGGAGTAACTGTGCAAACATGTGAACCCGCAGCCAATTAGGAGCGGAGACGAGGCAGATGGCTTGTTTGGCTGCTAAAATAGGATTTTCACTGAGTCTCATAACCTTGAGGACGTGCTTTCCTTGTCAGCAAGAAAATATTTCAAGCATTTCATTGGGCACAAGAGACGTCTATAAATAAAATGTGACATACCAAAAGTCACACAATGCTAAAATTGCTACACTTGGCTTTTGTAATAATATAACAGATTATGAATAAGATCGCTGCATTTTTTTGTTGTTGTTGTTCCTTATGAATGATTTTATGCCTGGTCACGAAAGTCCTTCACAGTCATGCATGTTTTTTTGCTCCGACAAAGGCCTTTGTCACCTCGAGGTGCTGACAATGACATGTGGGAGTGGATTAGGAGAGTGGATCAATGGAATAAAGCAACACATGTTAGTCTAATGGCCTCCAGAGGGTATGGAGAGAGCAGTGACTGCGATGAAGTGTTAGATCAATGACCCAGTTTCCCACCGAGTCACTGGCACGATGCATACGAGCCGATCTACCGAGTGAAATGTGTGTTGCTTCAGGAGATGCTGATGCATCTTTGACAACATTAGAGCTGTGGAGGAAACTACATTTAACTAGAGGTAATGCTGCTTACAAGCAACCCAACAAAAGCTTAAAACTGTAGTCAGAGTCACAGTGTTTGGTCAAATGTTCTGGACATTGTCAAAAATCTGTTTTCCACATTCCACGTTTTTTTCCCTCCTCACTGAGACGAGGCCGTGTAATCAAACCCCCCCCCGAGCAGAGCGCCCACCGCCCACCTCGGCTCCACCATCTGCGAAATGAAGGCCCTCTCCTCGACTCGGACATCAGACCCCAGGTGCAGCGGCCACACGACCGAAAAACCATATCTCCTCTGTTTTTTAGGTGGGGGGGGGGAAACAGCGTTCTTTAGGTTCACTGCAATGCGTGAACTCCCCGCCCCCCCCCCCCCTTTTTTCACTCAGACAGGCACCCGGAGGGGTTTTTTGCTCAATAAACCCTCTCTGCCCTTTGCACCTTTAAGGAAGTCCATCTGCTGTGGAGAGTGAAGAGCGGCCTCCGGGGCGGCTCGAGAGATGCGTGCTCCAGCGCACGCTTCGCCACTGATGACCGCGTGGAGATTTCCCACTTCCTAAACGGCACGTTCTTCCCTTCCAGATCCACTCAGGTTCGGTGACATGTTTAGCCGGGCCTGTAAGTAATGTCTGAGACGCTGGAGCACACAGCTTCAGATGAAGGTCGAGGGACGTCTGGTGGGAATAAGCACAAGCTGGGCTATATGATTGACCTCATGCACATCTGTTAGAATGCTTTAGGATTTATTTACATTTGAAAATGATATTCAAAGAACCCAAGGGTCCGGTGTTGTTGGGAATATTCAGACAATAACAGAAGAATCTCTTCTTAGCGCATAATTTGACTATTTTCTACACAGCAGCTCCGCAGCTACTGTTCAGGTCACGGTATTCTTTTATTATATTCTTTCAGACCAGTTTATGAGCGTGGATATTGTACATCTGCTGTTTATTGCTCAGCGGCCTGCAGGGAACAAGTGTGAGCAATCACTCTTTCGCATGTAATGCTTACGCCCAGCTATAGCTACAGATGTAGACGGCTTAACGTGTCTGTCAACATGGTGGCATATTATTTGGTGTTCCTCGCGTCTCATAATCCCCGCGGATCCTCCAGCACACAGTTTGGAGCGCAGAGGAAGAGGAGCGGGGACGTATAGCCGCCACAGAATCACACTGGATTCCTCCCGTTAAGAGTCAGCTTACTTACAGCCCCGTTCGAACGCCACCAAAATATATTTAGAGTGTAAAAATGCAGAAATTAGTTTGTCAGGTAATAAACTAATCTTTCTTTTCATATCATTGAAAATAAATGTTGTATATTCCTCCAAAAAACATTTCATTTTGTCTTGACACAGTGGGACATTAAATGTAATACTTCATTTCTTTGGTAATTAATGAGGTTGAAAGTTCCCACCAAATCTGACTGAAACAGTAAATCAGTTGATTGCTTTTTCATCGCACAGCTGCAAAACACTCGGATAAAGTTCACGTTGTAGCAAATACTTCATTATATTCACCGTCTTGTATTTAAAAAGAAAATTAATGGGATTTTTCCCCCCCATCCAGTACATCCGTTGTGCTGCAGTGTTGGTTTAGTGACTAATTCAGGAAGCTGTCAGAGTGGATCTGCGCCTTTCTCTCTGAGTCCGTCCCACAGAGAGGAACACAATAAATCAAAGTCTGATGAGCTGCCTCATGCGTTTAGGAGATCACCGGTGACATTGTTTCTCTATTTACTCTCCCGGGTCTGCACGTCACTGAACAAAGGATTAATGGGATTATCTGGTGGTCTGTATCCCCCTGTGCCTCTCGCAACAAAACGGGCCGCACTACCGACTCCACCTGGAGGTCCCAATCTTGTAAACAGTTTGCAGGGCGGCAGGAAACACACTGTTGACGTCTGTTAGTCTTTTGGATCGCTGCTGAGCGGCGCGGGCGGACTTATTGCTTATGGCAAAGTACCACCCTGAAGGGCAGTTTGAAATAACACTTTTGATTAATATTAAAGACATTGTCCTGGCTGCGGAGCTGATTTGATTATTTGGTTTCCCCCCCCATGTATTTTTCCGCCTAATGACAGATTTGGTCGGATGTATATCGCTCTTTATGTTGCTCAATCATTTCCGAATAGCATCCGTTCTTCAATCATTCCACACCGGTAGAGTCAAATAGAATAAACGATAAAACCCCGGAATAAGAGTTTCATCTCTCTGTGATAAACAGAATTAACCATGTCGTGACTCCAGAGGCCCCATGCGCCATTTGAAGTCAACGAAAGAGAAACTGTGGTTTTACTTGCCTGACATTTTTTTCTGACCCCTACACGTTGGTGTAAAAGAACCCAAACTGTTGCACGTGTTTTGTATCGGCCCCCGCAAAGTCGCTCCGAGAAGTCTGCTGCCTCAGGGCTCCAGCGAACGGCCTCCGTGCGCTTTCTCTGGAGATCGTATTTGTTCCTACTTGCTCCTGTTCACGCGTTGCAGTCGTTCACAACAGAGAGCGCGGAGGGCTGTGCGCGTAAACTAAGAATAAAGAGAGCTCCAGGGAGCAATTCGCTCGCTGGCTTCCTTCACCTCCGCACACCTTGACAGTTTCCCTGTCAAAAAAAAAAAAAAGGGGGCCCCCCAACTCCATAAGCTGTTTATTACTGCGCACAGTGAATCATAACGTAGTGATATAGGAAAACCGCCCGGCCTGCTCTCGGTTCATATTCTCCGCCCCCGAATCGCCTTTTCAGTCCCCTCCTGACAGATTAGGAGAGACAGGCCTGCTTCACAGCTATCAAGCTAAAAGGATACTTTCACAGGGGGAAAGGTGACCAGTTTAAATGCTTTCCAATCCCCTGCACATGTGTGGTAAAATATATCACTGCTGTAGGAGAACTGTCAACCTGTGTCAGAATTAATCAACCTTAGTGACACAAACCCAGGCACCCGCGTACATAAATCTGCACACGGACGGAATTCGAACAAATACCTTCCCACAGTGCCGACGGGGGCTCCTTGCGGAGCGGGTGGCGTTAGGTGAGGAGAATAAAAACGGGATTTAGAGACGAGTAGAAGCGCTCCGACAGCAAACGCGGTGAAGTTTCGAAAGGCATGGAGAAATGCAGCCCCAGCAGAAGGCTGCAATGTTCACCGGGGCTCTTTTGACGCACTGGCAGGAGTCTAAAGGAGAGGGATCTTCTGCGGAAGTGTTTACAGCTTTACTGACTTCTCCCCCTCCGTACACACAGAGGGTCTCTGATTACAGAGTCCTTCACATACTGTCCGCGCTCACCCCTCACGCTTCAAACACGACGCTCCATTCACACAGGCTCCGAGCTGATAGAATAGCAGCCACAGCTGTTGCAGTGTCATCAGAGACCCATGCGGCAGGTCAAAGGTCAAACGCGGGTGAGTGCGCGTTTATCTAAAAAAGCCAGGTATTGGTATTCATCATCAAACTGTACAGAAGAAAACAACCATATTACAGTCACAGATTAATTAAAATTAAATTTTTCCCTTAAAAAAATGTCTGATTCGTGCTGAGCACTTTACGTGATTTATTCTGAAAAATCACTGCAGACTCTTTTCTTTATTTACCAAGAAAATTCTACTCTTTTTGCACAGACCTGCTCAGAGCTTGACCTCAAATTGCATAAACAGTGAACTTTGTCTCCAAACATCCATACCAGATCAAACCAAGCAGTTTTCGTGGCTAAAAGGCCGGACGAATCGCTACAGCAGCATCTCAAATGTTGCTCGTTTTCCCCGGAAGGATTGGAGTCGGTAAAGGTGCCTAAAACTGCTCATAGTTTTGCAAAGAGATGCCCAATGATGATATACGACTGTTGTAAAAAGGGTGTCGTGACCTTATGTTGGTGCTTGCACACATTTTGCAGTGCAGCTTAAACCTGTTTTTATGTTTTGACAGTGACAAGATGATTCACTTGCCGGAGGATACGGCGTCAGAATCTGGAGGACTTTTGGCTGCGGAGTTGATACATGGCTGCTTGTTGTTATAAAAGAAAATGTTTCTTATTGTTTTAGGACCAAAGCTGAGATCTATAATGGTGGGAAAGTTTGGGTTTGGCCTCCAGCATACTGATCCCATTGTGAGATTTGTTGACAAAATGTGGAATATCAACGGATCGATCTTTAGTTTGATTTAGAGAGTAAAACAACATGGGATACTCCAGAAACTCTTGTCACTGACAGGGTCCAAGAGGTTGGGTGGAGATGTAACTTTCACTGGGGAGTCAGGTAGAAAAACATGGCTGCTTTCGACAGATCAGAGCGTCCGTGATGTTCGGGTCAAGGGCTCCTATTTTTTTTTTCTCTGACCTGAAAGTCTATCCAACAAAATTCTCCAAGGACCCTGGAGTATTCTTTCAAAATGAATAACACGTCTCTCTTGAACCTTGACCCTCTGCCGTGCTGAGTTATGATTGTTTTGCCCTCGATGGAGTATGATTACATAAGGTCCTGCGTTTCAACAGGCCTCCTCTTACTGTCGGACGCCCTGCTGGGGAGCAGGAGATGAAGAGAGGGAACCCGAATCCTCGGGAGGGTACTTCTCCCGGGAGCACTGAGCTCTGTGAAGGCATGCCACCCAACCAACAGAGCTCCAAAACAACATGCTGCAACTGATTCTGGGGCAGCGTTGGGGTCGTACGTTGAGCTTCCTTTTGCAGGACTGCGAGTCGAAGGAAACGGCCCAGTCAAACCCCTCACACAGTGTTTCCCTGGGAAAATAGAATTAGGACAATTAGATCAGAACAATAAAGCCAATGGTTATCGTGGTGCAGGCTTTTAACTATTAAATTATGCGGTCTAAAAAGGCTGCGGGAATCAAATCTTGCCCCCGGCCAATCCACATTAAATGTCAATTTAATAGAAATGGTCGGGTGTTGCTTCGCTTAAATACATGTTTGGATATTTTTAGCAGGTTGAAGCAGCACTGAGGTCAGTTTATACTGGAAGTTCAGCGTTCTTCGAACCATTAAAAATTCTTTTTAAAAATATCCCAAGTCGGAGAATTACACCATATCGAAACATGTTTGAGGTAATGGTCTCAATGAAACACCGAAATCGATTCACAATTTGATACAAGATGACACAAATGCTCCATTAATGTTTGATGGAAACTTTGGGTTGGAAAAAAGACTTGCAGACGTTTCACACTGATCTCTAGAGGAACTTTGAGGGAGATTCTCATCGTGAGAAAACTGTTTTTCAGCACTTGCAACAAAGTTCACACCAACTCGTTTGTGACCCTCGTGCAGTGTTCACTTACAAAGATCTCTCCCGAAACCTCCGCTTCCTACGGCAGGAGCAGATCATGTCCGTGTACTTGCCTTTCAAAAGGCTTCACCTTTGACCGCTGCAGTAAACAGACTTATTGGGTTATGTCTGTTCCCCCAGCGAGTCGAGGGGGTCCTGGTGTCTGCGTATGCCGCAAGACAGCAAGAGGTCAGGAAGTAGGAAACAAGACCGGGGGGAAAGTGTCGACTGCAGGGGGCAGAGTTCAGAATTCCCAGAATTAAAATTTGATGAAAAAACGCTGTTATTACATTCTGAATTGTTCTGTTCGTCTAGACTTTCAAAAAGAAACACGTGAGCTGTTGATGTTGAGCAAATTCACCAAAAAATCAATGCGTCAGCAAAAGTACTGAATACACTACAAGGAGTCCTTTGCATAGGGAAACAGAAAGACACACTGAAAACAGGAATTGTGTTCGCATTTGCTGTTCAATCTTTTGAATGAGTCGGTGGTATTTACTCGGAGCTTCTCTCCGGACAACCTTGCCAGCTCGAGTCGCCGACACGGCGACCGTTTCAGCAAACAGACCCGACGTGGCGAGGAGAGAGGCTTTTGTTTGCAGAGGCATATTCAGCAGCGGTTCATTAGCCCTCAAGAAACTGGCCAAATGCATTTCCTGTTTGCAGTACACAGCTGGTCCAATCCGAGATCAACACAGAGGACTGGATGACATTTTGCTCCCAGATGTCCAAAGGCGGCATGATGGTGCAGTTGGTGAGGGGGATTATATGACCTCACGTAAACTGCTGTGGCCCAATGATGGATGTGCGTTGTAAAAGATAAAGCCGAGCGCTATCCACACAGGACAGGAATATAAACCCCAATTGTCTGCTTGAGGCACTTTGTTCAGCGTTTGGTCACAGAGGGGGTTCGGTGGGAGCACCGGTCCTCTCCAGCCTCCCAACAGGCCCTCGACTCAGGCGTCCCCAGGAGAGCCTTCAGCCCGTGTCTACACTAATTGCTCATTGATACAGATTGTGATTATCTGTGCTTACGAGGTAATTATGTAGTGTCAGAGTCACTAAATCAGGGCTGGAATGAGGCTATCACTGTGTTGGCTCTCTGGGGATTGAAAGGGATGGGGAGGGGAGAGTGTGTGTGTGTGGGGGGGGGGGGGGGGGGGGTGGGGTTTTATTTCTGGGCCTCTGCGTTATCTCAATTCCTCTCCTGGCCTTATCTGCAGAGCGTGAGCCTGGAGAGAAACAACAGCCGGGCCGCAGCCAAAGCAGACAGATAGTTGGAGTGCCAGGCATGCAATGCAAAGACGCCGAGGGAGAGCATTGTCCAATCAACACACACACACACACACACACACACACACACACACACACACACACACACACACACACACACATGCACACGCGAGCGTGCGAGGCTCATCCTGTGGCTTTTGTGTGCAGCAGAATGAACCGATGCCACGTTACGCTTTTCATCTGACAGATTAAACTTTCCTTGCGCAAGAATAATAACTGACTTGGATGAACTTTCACAATTCAGCTGCGATTTGGCAGCAAAATTCACCATCCAACATCTTGCAAGCCTCGGTCTGTTTTTATGTTTCACCGAGGCTTTCATAAGGAGCCCAGGACTCTCGTGTCCAACAAATACGGGCTGAACTGGTGGTCTATCATTTCATGGCAGGGTGTTTTGACATTATATTACGTGGTATTAAATACAGCCTGTTCAGCCTCAAATCTAGGCCAAGTTTGACTCAGTGCCACAACTGTCTTAGCCCCTCATTTGTTCAACTGAATGAGAGCCCAATGGCCCAAAACAACACCAGTACACTGATTTTTTGGAAGGAAAAAAAATGACTTTGTGCCTCACGAAAATGTTACCTTGGGAGCAGTTTTCTGAAACTAATATGTATTTATTCTTTCATTTAAAATGATCCAAATTTCACTTGGCAACCGGTTTTTAAAGGGGGACCACAGCCTATCATTGTTGTTGAAGACCCAACAATACAATGGACCTTTTTCTCTAAATGCCTGCATGTGAGCGTGTTTGTATGTGTTCAAAACACCTTGTGGGGACCTGCAACTGTTATTGAACTCACACTGTGGGGACTTATCAAACAAATGAAGACAAAAATGTGTGTGTGTGTGTGTGTGTGTGTGTGTGTGTGTGTGTGTGTGTGTGTGTGTGTGTGTGTGTGTGTGTGTG
>JASSRZ010000072.1:17432121-17447584 GCA_032164315.1 Malacoctenus gilli
TGTGTGTGTGTGTGTGTGTGTGTGTGTGTGTGTGTGTGTGTGTGTGTGTGTGTGTGTGTGTGTGTGTGTTCGTGCGTGTGGGTTGGCAGGGTAAGCTGTCGGTCTACAGCGGTGCCTGTCAGTCACAGCCACAGTGAGTGAGCTTTGGTACGTACGCAAACATATGCGGGATAATTATTCAGAGTTAAAATCTCCGACTCAAATTGAATTCCTCATCCAAAGACATTTAACAAACACTGTACAAATGAGGACCGATGCTCTCGGCTTCCTGCAACTGTCTGGAAGGTTTGTTTGAAAGAGTGAACGTCTTTGAGCGCTGGAGTTCAAAGTAGCTCATTTCATTTTCAAAGACAATGAATTTTAATGAAAAATTAACCGCTGTGAAGGGACGACGTTCGTCTGTTCAACGGCGTCGAATGTTTTCAATCACTGAGAAGTTTCTTTGTAAGACTTTTGCTAAACTTTCAGTCAGAAAAGCAATAATGACTCAACTGTTTTTAATTCTAGCTCATTCACCATTGGAAGCTTCGTAGTTTATGATAATGCAACAGAGTTTATCGAAGTTGTAATCAAATACAACACTTTGATAACAATTGTAATTCATACTTATGAAGAACTCATCAAGAACAGACAACAACTCACTCATGGATAACAGTTTACGTTGACATCAAGTGTAATGTCTCATAAATTGCCAATTTGTGTAAATATTAGTAGCAGCAGGAGAAACTTCCATCCTCGTGATGCTTTCATGATGTGGGAAAAAGCATCTGATTGTGGAAAAGTTGGGAAACTCCTGCTGGGAAGGAGGAAAGTTTTAGAAAGCATTAGAAACTTTGTGCATTGTTTTGTCTTTTTGACCTTTCTTTTGCTTGTTCTGCACTCTCGGGTATCAACCCTGTGACTGAGAGCAGAGGTGCAGCGAATGTTTTTGACCACAGTATGATAATACATTGTACCACATGAACTTCAATATTTGTCCTTATTGGTGGATTTGAGATAAATTTAGTTCAGTTTCTTCTTCTTCACGTTGAATAAAGAGCAATTTGCATAGAATTAAAATTTAAATGTGACTCATTTATATTTCAAAGTGTATATAGGTTGAACCTTTATGTACATAGAGTTGTCATAGCTGCACAAGAGTGCTGGGATTTGAATGTCTGTGGTGAGAGCACGACACTGAAAGTAATCATGAATGTGAACACAGTGGAAATACTTGATGTTATACATCAAGAATGTACAATTTCATGGACTTGATTGATCTTTGGACTGGTTACGGTCCAACAAATTCTGACTCTGGCCTTTTGACTGGCACCTTGTATTTTCTGCGCACGCAGTTGTCAAATATGAAAATGAACGCGGAGACGCAGTACGGACCAAACTTTACTTTGACAGTGTAAAATAAATATCTATTAGGGAGGAATCGTGAATCACTTCAGACACCGGCCAAATAAAAGGGGTCAGAGTGGTGTCGTCCTGCCAAGATAGAAATATGGATTCCATATTTCTTGAGTGGAAACATTTTTTCCTCCAAGAAAAAAAAAAAAAAAAAAAAAAAAAAGCTCTGAATGTTTCTCATCAGAACAGAGACAATCCTAACAATCCCAACTGAGAACATTTCTTTTTGAGCCCTCGAACATTTCTGCCTCTTCATCTGCTCTGTGTAAGAACTCCTCATGACAACCTTCGTACTTCTGAAGACTCTGCTCCTCGATGACAGAAACTTCCCACGACCCGCTATCCATTTTTCAAATAATCTCTTCCTCTTTTTTCCCCTCAGAGCTCTTCCTGTCAAGTTGAAGCATTTAAAAAAAAGGAGTCCTCTTCTCATCTTGGCACCGAGCTCGCTCTTGTCTTTGGCAACAGATGCTCAGCTTTAATGTGAATCTCCAGATCTGGAGAAGATTGTGGAAACCTGTCACTTGAAGAACATCCACTTGGCTTGAGACATTCCATGTATAAAGCAATGATATATTTTGGGGACTCTGTGAGAAGGATTTATTCGCCCCACTCCCACATTTTTCATAAAACAGGGTGTAAAAACAAGAGAGACAACAAGACGAGGAACGTCCCGAAGTAAAATGTCGAAACTGAGATGATGCATTCAATGCTTGTGTCAAATTTTGTTTTATCTAGTTTATTTAGTCCCTTTAAAAAAATCCAAATATATACATTTTTTACGGAATGAACTTGTCCCTAAAAAACCCGTAGCCCTGAGAAACTCCTCTGTTCAGACTCGGTGTTCTGTTTTGCATCACGTTGCTTGTTGGTTGTTCCATTTTGCAGTTTGTTTGTCATGTACAAACCTTTTGTTTGCAGTGAATCCAAGAATGTGTTTCGCATCATCGTGACTTAGAAACGAGTGTGGCGGACTCTTGTTATTGTTTACAAGTGACATGTCACATTAAGTGGAGCCTTTCATGAAGCCTGCAGTCACAAATCTGCGTCGAGTTTGTCACCCGCACAGATGATTATGTTTTTAACTCAAAACGAACCCAATTTTACCAACTGTTTTGGACCAAAAACTTGTGAGTATGTCGAATTAAATCTTAAAAATGAGAAGAAGAAGAACAAAAGCCTTTCTTGTCACGGATATTTTTGATAACATGGACCAAAAAGAATCCAAGTAAATGTACCCTCAAATGAACAACAAAAGCTGCTCAGTCAACTGAGTTAGAGGCCGTATTAGTCACGCAATCAGGGTTGGTTGAATATATACCAACCCCAGATTACCATATTACCAAAAGAAAACGAATGGCATGCACGAATGCAGTGATTGCGCCTCTCACCCATGTCAAATGTGTTCAAAGGTCTCGAATTAGATGCATATCATCAGCGGGGGAACAGTCACTGTCGCGGTAAACACGAGTGTACCTGCCTCCGTCAACCACGCGCCACTCACAGCCATTCTCACGATATTTACCATGTCGCATTCAATGTCTGATGTCAGCCTGGATGTGTTGTGATGACCATGTCATGGCTGTTTTGCCTTCGCTTTGCACGCTATTTGCTTCACGGGTGTTGCTGGACTCTCATCCCTTTTTTTTTCTTTCTCCAATCTGCTTTCCTTATCTTCCACTTCAAACAGAAGTACACCCCCCCCCCCCACACACACACACACACAGAAAAAAAAACATTGTCTAACAGCTGCTAAGGATGCTTCTGGTGCTTTCAACTCACTTTTCGCTCCCCCTCTCCCTTTCACTGCCAGTGCACGGCATACAGATTATCAGCAGAGCATCCCTTTGTTCCTGCATGGAGGGGATGGGGGTATTTGAGCGAGATCTCCTGGATAACATTCGGAGCACCCAGATTTAATTTCACGCGAGCCTCTCTCCTGCTGACAGAGTGTCTCGTGCCGGGATGCTGATACGGTTGTTGTTGTTATTATTATTATTATTATTTTAGAAAAATTTTGGACAGGGAAACCTGGAGACGGCAAACCTCCGCGCGGTATGGAAATGTCGAGGATGTGAAAACAAACACGAGTAGAAGTGCAGCTTGTGTTTTCTCTCCCACGTGCTCCCAGGCCGTCTGTGTTCCCATCTGTGTACAGACGGTCCTCACTGGAAAGAGGGAACTGGGAGAGCAGAAAGCAGGCTCCGTCGGTTCGCCAGTGTTGTCGCTTTTCAGGGCATGATGGACTGGCCTTATCGGCGGCCATTCTGGCAAAGCTGACAGACTGGGAGCAGTGGATCTGATGGGTGCTTTTGTTTTGATTTCCTTCAGACTTCTTATCTCAGAGCGAGTTGGGTGGAATCCAGCCTCAGACGTAGCGTCCAGAGAGGAGACGACACACTATGTGCTCGCGGGTTATCGTTGCCTCGCGGGCACCGGCTCTCGCATCTGTCGCCATGGTTACCTCTTCAAACTGTTTGCATTGGAAAAACAGCAGTTCTGTCTGCGTGTTTCTTTGTTGTTGTTTTTTGTGTTGCACTGTTTAAACAGGCTGACACATTTTTTCTCTGAATAAACTGTTTGCCAAGTATTAAGCCAGAATTCTTTGGTTTGTTTGAGACGTGTTATTTAGCTGCTTCAATGTTCAATGCTCAATGAAAAGGTCTTTGCTGTTCTCATGTAAACTTGTGAACAGTGAAGTTGTTTGCGGTCAATGAATAGCTTAGCTTTAAGTACAAAAATGAATGATAAGGAGGAAAGGAAACAGCTAAACTCACAGCTAATTATTTCTTGGCTGGACAAAGTTACTTCCTGGATTCCTGTTGTCTCAGTAGGTTTTGCCAGATCGCCAACAGAGACTCCAGAAAGTGACACTTTTGGAGTTGGAGATGAGCCATCTGCAGCCACGTTAATCTAACAAGTAACGACAACAGAGACGCAGAAATCTGCCTTCAGCTCTATACAGGAAAGAATTTCATCTTTATTCATCAATTATCATAACAAAAGTCCTTGATTTAGCAAAAGAGGTAAAGGTTCCTTTTACGCGAAACGAGATCAATCGATTGATCAACTCAAACATTCTGTCTCTGATTTTGTGCCCAATAGGTGAAAACAAATATTTCTACAGGGTAATACATGACCTGCCTGTGAGGTTCAAAGTATCTGTTTGATTCATAGCACTCCATCCCATCAACCAGCACTTCTCACCTCTACATGTAAACCATTTCAAAGCAATATTTAAAACACCTCCAGCTTGCAAGCGTCCTGTCAGAGCCACTGGCACATATGGGGGGGACTCTCCAGACAGGACTCTCCAGAGCTTTACATTACATTCAGGAGCGGATTTGTCTGCAAAGAGAAAACCACTGTTACAACTCAATCATTCAGCCTTCCAGCAAATACAACTTCACCCACCAAAGACATTTCTCTATGCACAGTGCAGCTGATGACGCCTGATGACACTCAACAGAAATATCAGACTATATGCGCACTCTTCTGAGGATTGCGTCGATCCCACATAAACCCGCCTTCCAGAGGGAATTTTATATTTCAGGTCAGCTCTAGCTGTAAAGAAAGACCTCACACTCAACAAAACTCATCCATCTCCCACCAACAGAACACGCCTCGCCAGGGAGTAACGGCATAACACTTCACAGCCATCCAAAATGACCTCATATACAGTGAAGCATCATGGGAATCCTTTTGTAATAATGAAACCAGGTTCAGATGTGTGAATCAAGAAAAGTCTCCTGCCAGGGTCTCAGTTTTTCCTTTTAGGAAGTGTTAGAAACGTGTTTTACTCTTTAGATCCTGCTTTTTGTGTTGCACCTTGAGGTGAGAAACTTCATTGCTTCATCTTGTTCTCGCCCCATTTTTCATGTTGCCATTGTGAACTGGGTTCGCGTCTTTGTTTGTTTACACCAAGTTGCCCATGGAGATGTAACTCTTCAAGACACCTCTTGTGCCAATCCCAGACGGCGCCTCTTGTCTTTCTCTCAGTGCGGGTCGATGATGAGTTACAGAGTATCTTTGAGTGAAAAGCCAAGTAATTGTTGATGCGATGAAGAGTCAAGTGTTTGTTGTTTTATTCGCCTTACAGTTTCAGTCAACCACATATTCAGATAGGCGCTATCATCTCATTCATCTGGAGTGATAAACCAAGCTTGCTCTGACCTGAGAGACATTGGCAGGAATGAGTCAGTTTTGTTTCAAGCGCGGGCGGAACAAGCTCAGCGCAAGTGAACTGGGCCACTCCACTTCCAGTATATTAGAGATGGCGTTACGTGCGGCGATGGGGGCAGAATCAGGCGCGTCCTCCTCTCAGAAGTGGCGATGTCGTTCATTCTCTCCGCGGGGCATTCCACACACACCAGATCCAGGGAGCGGCCCACGTCAGATGATCCCCCTTCGGCTTCATACGCCGCCGACAGGGCTGTCGTCAGAGGGTTTTACCAGCGGTGTCTGTGAAACCTGAGAGTTGTTGGACAGACTTCACACTGAGGGGGGGGGCAAGAGGTGAGGGAGGGATGGTTTAGCACTGTTGAAGAGGTAATGCACACCTCCGGTAGTGGGGAAACCGTGGCATGGTAGCCCGCCACAGGGCTGCCTGAGTGTGAGGAAAGCCAACCCGCCGCCTCTAAAAGGATCAGGTTTCCTCACAACTTGTTGCCTGATGCTATATAAACTCTGGCATGCGGTGATGACACCTGATAGGGACTAAAAGGGCCGCCGGAGAGATTCTCTGCACCCACTGTGCCCCCCCCCCTGCTCTTTCAAGTCCACTGTCCCCTCCTCTGGCCCAGACTGGCATTGGTCATCCTCCATGAGGCCTCCACTGGATTTCCACTACACAGCTTGCACTCAGGCTCAATCATCACCGCACTGTTAATGAGGGTCTTGGGGGACTGTCTGCCACAAATAAAGGGACACTGTGGGGACCAGGGAGCTCCCTTTTTGCTGGTGGGAAGAGGAAGCCTTCCTCTCCCAGCTCTTTGTGTCCCAGTGCATTGTAGTTATTTATTTGCCTTTCAAAACAATGTGAATATATTGTGAGTAGAGAACACGCCAACAGACCGTCTCAAAAGTTAAATGTGGTCATAAAATAGGTGTTAAATTACACAACAGTCCAAGATTGTTCCAAAGAAACAAAGTTTTTTTTTTTTCAACATGCTTTAAAAATTTGTAGTTGAGTTGTTTTTTAGACAGTGAAGGGAATTTAAAACCCAGAAGAAATGGCCCCCCAAAAAAGTTAACCGTGAGATTTGGATCATTTGATAAACATTCTGTTTTGTTTATTTGTTTGTAAAGACCTGTTGAGCTTGTGCATCTTCATGAAATTATAGTCACGTGAATGCCACTGAAACAAGTTCAACTCTTTGAATGAGTTGATTTATTTGTGCTGTATACAGAAATATACATTAAGTATGTTTTAGTTGTGAAAACAAGCAGGTGCATTAACCACAGGCAATAAAGAAACCCTTCCATTACATCATCAAATAACTCCGGATTGGCTGTTCTGTGAACCATGAATGGAGTAATGAGTGCTACACACATCAATTATTCATTTTTATTGAGTGAGATTCGCTTTTTCTACTCCTTTAACGTCACAAACCTGATGAGCTGGCAGCCCCTGAGAGAGGTGAATGGCCTCCCATGAATATATCATAACAGAAATGTGGCGATCGATATCATATTCTTCGGCGAAGACGAGGCTAATGCACTTGGTTGGCTGACCGTCGCTGACCAGGAGAGATGGAGTGGGAGAGAGAGAGAGAGAGAGAGAGAGAGAGAGAGAGAGAGAGAGAGAGAGAGAGAGAGAGAGATCGAGAATGAAGTGGAAACAGAGTGGCAATAAATTGCTTCATCTTGGACCAGAACCCCGATGTGCAACACATCAGCGGGCCCCCTCTGATCGTCCCTGCATACAGATGACGAGCAGCAGGTCATTAGCTGGAGTTTGAAACCCCGTCGAAGCGCCACGAATCAAATCATTTGGCCTGCTGGAACCCGGAGGAGCAAATCAACTCACTTTGATGTGACATAACTTTTTCGAGTGCTCCGTTTGTGCCACTTAAACCAAACCACAGTGGCTTCCGCGGGCTTCAGGATATTGGGTCAGTGTCAGCCTGAACAATCCCTCCTGTGACCTTTTTTAGATTCCTTAAGCTCTTTGGAGAGTCACTTCAGCCGAGGATTAGGGCCTGTGGAAGAATTTGGCAACGGGAGACACTTCTTTTTGTTTCGACGGGCAAGGGAATGGAAAACGTCCACATATTTCTGTGAAAGCCGCAAAGGCTGAGGGCGAGATGAGGGTAAAAAAAAGAGGCAGGATTAGAACACCAGTGGGCCCCTTCTCCTCCATGCAGGATGTTGTTTATGTTGTTGACAGGCCTTTTAACCTTCCTAAGCTCATTCTGTGGGGTCTCTTTGGGGAGCTCACGTCGGGTTTGTAGCCTGTTGAGTCTCCATTCAAGCGGTTGCATTATTTATGAGCACTGCGTCTGTTTCTCCGACTCCCTGATTGAGATTGTTGATACCTCATCATGGAACGAAAATAATGAGGGGACAATAAATCCAAGTGCTGTCAGCAGCCACTTGAGTGGACAACATGTCAGGTTTCTCTTCGCAACCTCCTGATGACATCAGTGGCATGTTTTCCTGTTGGACAGGTCCAATGACTTGGCCTCAAGGCCCATTTCACACTGGATTAGTTTCCATTTCAAGCCCCCGCCCAGCCCCCCCATCTTCTATATCCGAGACCTGAACTGAGGTTAAATCCTCTGAAAATCTGTTTCATCTTTTGTCATGGGTCGAAACGCGATGTGACAGAAGTTAGCTCTGGGGACCCGAAGTAAGTTGGCTGAGGCCAAAAAACAGATTCTAGTCCACTTGTCCGAAATAGATGTGGAGATGGGTTTGTAAATCACCCAACGTATTGTGCTTGAAATGTGGAGTAAACTGGAAAGAAGCACGGCTTTTGTTTTGAGCCACGGTCAGCATTACTGCATGGAAACTGGTAAGAACACTCGGACCACCAAAAACACATTCCTCACATTTCTGTCATCAGTATTCGTCTGGATACGTAAACATGTAGGTTTTTGCACATGTGCGAATCAGAAGATGCGCTACCATTGCAATACACACACCCCAGCACGGACCAGACGAGGCTCAATGGGTGGAGGATTTTTTCTTCCCTGGGTCGTGTTTTTCAGCAGACGGCTGTATATGTAAAAGCCACAGGCTCCTCAAGTGCCTGTGCACTTCCAGATGTGAACGCAGATCAGTCACACACACGCACCAGAAGAAAATGGGTGTTTGTATCAGGGGAAATCATAACAGGAAAGGGAACAAAGGGGAACGCTACCCAGGCCGAAGGAACATTTTTCAACACATCCCAGGCTTTGGACAGACACCTCATCACCATCTGTGCTCAGCGGCTCAGTTATGTAGAAAAAAAAGTCATTAGTGACTTTGCTGCAATAACAAAATCTTGACGTAAACACTCAATTTACATGTATTTACAGACGAAGCCATACATACGCGGCCATACCCACTTGATAGAATTACTACAATTCCTCCATTAGCTTTGAAAATCACTTTCTGTTATCAATTACCCCAAGATCCTGTTACCGAATCAGCATTAACTCTTATCCTGTGACACCTCATCACAATAAACTTCCAGTCACACTACATCAGCTGTACCTCAATGAGGCTGTTTTGGGGGGGCAAAAACCACTCCTGCTGTGACCTCCTGACTCCAGTTCATGCATCCTTCAAATTCTGTGACTTCGCCTGCAGTGCACGCGAGCCAACATGCCAGGAGGGGATATAAAACACCCAGTTCTCTGCCAGATAACGCTGGCGTGTGTTTTTCGAGTCAGATGTCGTCTGCATATTTTTGTAACTCGACTTAAAAATCGCAAACATTTGGTCGCCTGCAAATTTAGGTTGAGTTCAATGTTTTCAACAATCTGCAGGCCGTTAAAGCTCATTCATTACAAACAGAAGCATTGTTTCTCTCCACGAACTCTAAATATGTCAACTTGAATTTACTGAATGTACTTTTTACATAGTATTTCCAGTGTTTTTATTTCGTGGATGAAGGACCTCACAAAGGAAAAAGAGATTATCGAGTTTAAATATGTTTCTATCTAAATTCAGATTAAATCACCAAACTATGAACCCATAGAAAATGTGGAAAGATTAAAAAGAAAACAGGTGCAACTGGTATCTTATAAACCTACTTAAAAAACAAAAACCACCAAGAATTCCCTTGATTCAGACACTGGAAGTAAACATAATGTGAGGGGGGGTTTTTAGGTTGTGTGTTGTGGACAAATCAGCTTTATTTTGATTTGTTTGAGTCTCAGGGAAGTCCTAATTGAATGGGGTCTTTTCTCATTACCATTGCTTTTGCTCTGGGCCTGTTCACAGTGATGCCTGCAGAGACTAACAAGCACATGGGTCCTCTCAGCCCAGCTCTCCTGCAGAGTGGCATATAGATGACTTTGCCACACACAAAAAAAAAAACCCACGGGGTCCCGTTTGACCAGCCTGGCTTCATTAGCAGAGTTAACCTTCAAAATGTACTCCTGCCTCCCGCTTTGCCCTCGGGTCTGTTATGGCTGTGAGGAAGTAGGAGCGGGACTCGTGTCAAATATACTGTCAACGCACTAACTGGGAACAGGTTGGACAGAGCCGAGCGGGGGACAAGCGTCCCGCTGGGAAGGGAGAAGTTTGTAAAATCCTACAGGAAGCTGAGCACTTCTCTTTCAAATAAAACGGCCTCCTTCCGCATGCAAGTGACAGAGTGACATTAAAGCTCCGGCTTTAATTTGATAAAGTCGGACTTTATTAGAAACAAACCCTCCGGTAATAGACTTTCGCTGCAGCAATAACACAGCCCGACCCCGCGGTGGACTGATTGGTAGTATTTATGGGACCTCTTTGTAAGGTAATGTACCACCAGTCTCTGATCATGGTTTCAAGATGCAATTTTAGGATTAGTGGTCACTGGATCCAAAGACCATTTGCAATGCGCTGTGAATGATCTCACGACATGAAAGAAGAAAATAGCTGTCCTATATGTACGAGGTACATCCAATAACCGTGCACGATGACCTCTCTCCATCTTGGACCGGTTTATCTTCCCTGAAGTCCAGAATCTCCCTCTGAAATATGGCGTGTATCGTATGACCTGCAGCTAAGTCAAAGAAGCTGTGGAATTTGTCAACACCGATACATATCGATGCCAAATGATCGGAGCTGGTCTGAATCAGTCTTTGGGAGCCACAGTTTGTCAAATTCAATAAAGACCGGCACTGAATTAAAGTCAGCCACGTTTCAGCTCATAACTCATGTGTACTTTAGTCAGGGTTGCCAGATCTGACAATTTCCAGCCCAAACGCAAGGAAGAAAAAAAATCCCCATCCAACTCAATTAAAAAGCCAAAAAAAAAGGATCTTCTGTTGAAACTCACATTGGTTCCGTGAGTTAAGGCAAGCACCGTCAAGCACGTCGAACCAAAATGTGCAATTCGGCAATGAAGCAGCAAACACGGACTGTCCGCTGAATGTGGCACCTGATAGCCACAATAAAAAGATCCGCAGAACCGAGATGAAATATCAGCACTCAAACACCCAGATTGGTTCTTAATGTTTCGATTGAAATAGTTTCTTTAAGCTTTTTTTCAAATCTTGTGAAAGCGGCTGAATTTCCTGATCAGCCCAACCACCATTTCTCTCGGCGAAAGTGCTCAAAAGCAGTTTGGGGGAAACTTGCTTCACGTGGCAACCCAGACTTTGGACGGTGGACTCACTGCTGTCCTTTCAACGCGGCTTTCCGCTAAAGAACGGTACATCTGCATCATCTGGACAAACTTAAATAGGAAATAGTGTGAGACCCGGGGTGAGACGGCCTCGCCCAGGTGTCACACCTTTGTTTCCTTAATTTCCTTTGCAGAACCCCCTTGTGCTCTGTGTGAGGCTGTTTCACGCCTCCCCCTCTGCCGAGCTGAGGCCTGATGAGGTCCAGATGTGGTCCAGATGAGGCCGGAGCTTGACGCAGTGACCTGAGAAGAGCCGCGGACTCCAGGTGCTCCATCAAGCTGTCATAAGTTCGGCTCAGATTGATTCTTCTGACACGGAGGTGCGTGTTCTCCAGCATGTCCGAAAGGTTTGATGTTGTGCTAAAGAAAAGGAGGCTTTTCAGAATCGATTCTCACCAAAGATTCATCCTATAAAATATTTCCTGTCATCCTCTCCTGTGGTCAGGGTTGGTTTACTCTTCCTGCACATGCTCAAACATATGCAGTATCCGATGACTCTCCTTTCAGTTTGTTGCCTCAGTACCAAAATAAACGACTCACATTCAAATGCGAGCCACATTTTTTGAGAGTTTGTCATTGAGAACCGATTTTGAGTCCATTTTCTTTTATGATTAACTGCCGTGAATCACGCGAACCAGACAGTTCCTTCATCCCTTCTTATTTTCAATACCTCGCTGGCCTTTTTGCTTACTTGAGGAAAATTACAGTTGATATCACATCACAATTCTGCTTATTGCTCCTGATGGTCGACGGCAGCTGTTGAGATGCGTCATTCCGTCTCAAAAATCCTCGGGATGATGGTTTACTATAGAAGACATCGCAGCAAATGTGGACCCGATTACAGATGGTATCTGACAGTTTTCGGACTTTCCCGCCTAGAGACGCTTCCTGCCATGATGAGAGGAACGTGTGTTGGAGTGTGAGGTATGTGTGCATATGTGTGTACAGGTGGCTACAGCAAAAGATTTGCATGCGTAAACTGTGTGTGTGGACCAGTGCAGGCACAGCTCACTCTCCACAACAGCTGTATCATGTCAGATCGTGAGCGGGGTGGGACGGGTGCAGTGATGTGAAGTATGCTGAGTCTTAAGCCTACAGAGGCATCAGCTATGTCAGGCAAGCATGAAGCACTTCATTCGAAGCATTTGATAACCAATGAGAAGAGAGTGTGTGAAAGAGAGTTTGAGAGATTATCAAAAATGATTTAGGTTGATATAACGCACATCATTTCACAACATTAAATGGCTTGAGTGCTTGTTGTTCAGTGACTTCTGATGCCACAGTCAACATTTCCTCCCTTTGCTCCATTGTTATGAATCAGGAAACTCTAGCAGGACAATAACATCCATATATTCTGCGTTTCTGTTGCTTTAACACAGAAGGTCAATACGTGTGACAAGCCTAAAGTTCACTCAAAGGCCATCGAGATTCCAGGGGTCTTCACAACAGGAGCAGCGGGAGAGTGATACAGCGTACTGCCTCGGACACCCAAGTGCTGATTTCACATTTAACAAGCAATTCCAGAGACGAAACTGATACCATGACAAATAGTACAGACCTGAGGATAAACCGCAACGCTGGGAAGAAGATGAAGCCGGATTTATCTCAGTATAGATTCAAATATTTATTATCGGCCACAAAGATGGAGACTGAAAACAAAAACAAAGAAATACATCGGAAGAAGATATTAAAGGAGAATGAAAGAAATTAATTCAAAAAGCTCTGATACGTTAACGTTATTCTGTTACAGCTTTGGGAACTCTACATCTCAAGAAACAGCAAGTGACTCTCTGCTTTTTAGTGACATGTTTCATTCTATGCGATGCAAACAGTATCTGCTGCAGGTTTCCGCATGTTCTCCTGTTGCTTCTTTGTTCAGCCTTTTTGCTTTTTGGAACAAAGGGCCCAGTGTACCGAACGTACACGGGAACTCAATTGTGCTTCCTTCTCTCGTGCAGCAAAAGAAAAAGATCCGCCTGCCCTGTTGGCTTCAGGGTTAATAAATGTGAAGGAGCTGAACTCGTGCATATCAAATTTTCAGCACTTCACACCAGCATTCATCTGATAACTTTGCACTTCAAAGAGTGTTATATAACTTCCTTTTGCACTTTCTCTGCTCAGAAACCGTATATCCTTCTATTACAGTGAGATGGCGTCCACCATTGTCAGCGATGTCTCCGATATCAAAGCTCGAGATGGGACTGAAAACTTAGAAGATCCAGGTAGGTTTCTCAAACGCAGAGAGTCGCGAGACAAAAAAAAAACAAAAACTGATAATTATTGGCTGTCATGAGGTGCAGAGACGACGCACAACGATTAAAGATGACATATAAATTGCTGTGTAATTTCAGATGCTGAAGACAGTTGCAGTTGGAGCAGGTCCCCTCTTGTACGGCCTGACAGACGATATTGAAATGGAAGTCGGGGCCAAAGGGATCGCACGCCATTGTTGAATCATCTGACGCGCAAGGGACATTGGATGGTCCAGGCCACATGCAGGGCAGCAGATCAAACACCTTCTCGGGTTTCAGGCAGGCATCGCGAACACAAAACAAGACCTGAGAAAGGACTCACAGCATTGTCAGACAGTGGTGGTGGACCTCTGACTGGAGGATTAGGCTTTCAGAGATAAGACCACAGCGAATGGCAGCTTGAGCATGCTGCCTGCTGATTCGTGTTGAATGGTGAATAGACTTAACATGTGCAGCGTGTGCTTTTTGAGTCAGGTGAAACTATGTTCCTGCACATGCTGAATAAATGCTTGCATGCTGCTGCTGCCGCATCTTCGTCTTCTTCTTCTTCTTCTTCTTCTTCTTCTTCTTCTTCTTCTTCTTCTTCTTCTTCTTCTTCTTCCTCTTCTTCTTCTTCTTCTTCTGTTTCTTCTTCTTCTTCTTCTTCTTCTTCTTCTTCTTCTTCTTCTTCTTCTTCTTCTTCTTCTTCTTCTTCTTTCCCATCAGGGCTCGCAACGGGGGAGGCAATGGCGGTGAGTATGTTAAAATGTGCCGACATGCTGACACCACACTGAAGGACTGACTGCAATGTGCAATGTGCAGCGAAGATTATTGCAATATAATTGTCGAAATGGTGATAGTGATGATGATGATAATTATAATGATGATGATGACGATGATAACAGTTTACCGGTTCCATTATTGATGAATTGCATCACGTCCGACCATCCAAATACCTGTCAGGACTTTCTGCTCCCAGTCAGAAAAATACATCTTTATTATGTTATTAAGTATCATCAATTCAAAACATATTTGTGGACTAAATTGAAGTAAATCCTCAAAACAATTAACTCTGATTGTCGATTGAAGTCGTGCACCAGAAAGCACGCCAGTTTTCTAAAGAAACATTAACTCTGGATTATAGATCTCACAGTTTTCTTTATGATTTAAGTGTCCTGATAAGTTCAAACCAATCAACTTTCCACCTTCTTAACATGTGAGTGAATAAAGAGCGATCCCGTGTCCGGATGCACCCACGGTACGGTCACGGCTGTCCCAGTGTTGAGCGTTCATGACAGATTTTCAGGCGCGATTCGCTGGATTCCCTTTTGCAGGGGGAGCAGGATTTACATGTTACTGTGTGACTGAGTCCTCCAGCAGCAGATCAGACCAAGATGTCCCGAGTTTCTTGGAACCAGAGAAGTCAGAAGGACCAGAAAATCAGAACTCGAGAGAGTCCTTGCAGAGAAATATTGTAATCCTGTCATGCTCGGATATGAATTTTCTATGCTCAATAGACATCTGATATGAACAAAGTTTATGATCAAGCAGCAACCACGAGGTATGTGCATTACATCAGAGGCCTGTGCGCCGGCTGTACAGGACAGAATAAGCTCCGCTCTGCAGTGTTCAGGTCTTTTCTGGTTATTTCTGGGGGTCGTGACACTTCGTCCAATCCGTGACCTCGCTGGGCCGCTTCGGCTTCTTCTCAAAGTGAGGAGGCTTGTTTGTCTGCACTCCAACTTCACAGACAGCATCTCCTTTAAGAACAACTCTCAGACATTTCGCAGTGAAAAGATTCATCGGCACGACGAGCAGACGAGAGCGGAATATGTGGCTGGATGAGAGACGAGAGTCGTCTGTGTTGATGCTAATTGGAGAGCGATAAGTGTGAAGAGGTTATAAAAAAAAAAGACTGAGATTTGAAGGATAAGACTCCAAGAAGGCTTTCAGAGCACTCAGATATTTACATGCAGATATTCTTGGTAACGGTATTCAAATGTTAAGAGGG
>JASSRZ010000072.1:17447684-17462339 GCA_032164315.1 Malacoctenus gilli
ACTCCAAGAAGGCTTTCAGAGCACTCAGATATTTACATGCAGATATTCTTGGTAACGGTATTCAAATGTTAAGAGGGGGACAAGTGTTGAAGACATTTCGTATAGCGTCCAAACCGCCGAGAGATTCTTTGAAGTAGCCGTGATTAAACAATTCAGGGTGTTAACGGGAACTAAACCGAAGCTTTTGCACTCAAAGGTTTGGCTGCGTTTGACCGAAGCACCGCTGAACTTCTCTCAGCAGGTTCTCTCAGCGTAGCGTGATAATTGAAGCCAGCTTGTCGGACCTGGTAAATATAAATGTGACAGACGTACGTCCATGGACGACAGCTTCGACTCAACACTTCCACTGCTACTTTTCTCGACGTCTCTCACGTGTTTCCACAAATGTTTTCCTCTCTCTTTTCTGCTTTTCCTCAATCACTTTCCTTGTTCTGGATCGAATCAAGACTGACTCCTCGCATACGTTCCGAGGGGGAAGGATGCTGCTCTGGCGTAATTGCTTGTTTGGATGTAATCTCGGTTGTTTAGTTTTTCAGGTGAACTCAGATCGTCCTCTTTGATGGTCCTTTCTTCTCCTCCGCTGAGACGCGTTTTGGGTGTATCTGGAGGTTGTTTATTTTATCGGACTGTCATCCTGGCGTCCTTCACACTTCTTCTTACTGCGCTCGTTGTTGCACAGACTTTAAAACTCTCGGCTCCATAGCTGAGACATTAGAAATGTGAAGCATTTCAAAGTCTCGTTGTCAGTGATGCTTGTTTTAAAGTGTCTCTCTGCATTACATTACATTTCCTTATCCTAGTTTTCAGAGAAGCTTAACACTGTGAGAAAGAGTTTTTCCACACGCTAAACTGGAAAAAAAGGAGGGACATCTGCCAACATATATGCAGATGCTTTCTTACTTGCGGTTGAACAGGCTCCCATTAAGACACACGCTTCCCAGCACTTCTCTCCGTGCTCGCACACCTACGCAGCATCCAGGGACCGCCTGCCCCAAATGGCTGTGTTGCCATCAGCAGGGTCTCCTGGGACGTGGAAGTGTCTCAGATTGAGGCTCTCTCAGCTGTCGCCTGAATGTGTGGGGCACTTAAATGCGCGACGCTGAAAGAGGAGGACCGGAGGCCAGTCGGTAGATGGAGTCTTTCCGAGCACAAAGGCATTTAGATGCAGTAGGAAGTCTCACATAAGGAGGCATTTATCTGACATTATTTGGCCCTTTACGTCCTTTGTATAAGGTGCACTTTGAGGTCCACGCTTCTGAAAGAGACACTATGATTTATGACCCGCATTTGTCACCCACGGGGGCCTCGAGCACTTCAACTGAAGACAAATGACACTGACAAGACAAAAACCCTCCTGTGCTCGGACGTAAATGGTTTATTTTCAATTGACTTCCCTTTCATTGATGTCAACGTGAATTCCCATCTGATGGCTTCTTGTTTCCAACAAAGCGGCAAACGGTTGTCCCGAGCACCTCTTTCCCGCCCAGAAATGAACATTAAACCTGCCCTGGTCTTCCAGCTCCCATTCGCCTCGGCAGATAGCCACAGATGAAGCCTCACCTATCGCGGTGAGAATCGGGCGGAGTGATTTGGAAAGCCTGAGCTCAGATCGGAAGACAATAACATTTGCATGCTTCCCACCAGCCACATCCATTCTCATTTGTGCAAGAGCCCAGGCAACGTTACAGATTGCCATAATCCCTCAACGCTGACAATCGTGATGTGGCCCTTAATGCTGCAGCGCTGCTTCGTGCCTCCAGGACAGTGAATGATTCGTACAGTAATTTTCCCCCCCAAGAAATTGGCATCATCGCAGGTGATTGTGTTACAACAATCCTGCTGTGTGGAGAAAAAAAAAAAGGGCTCGATGTTTTAAAGCCAAAAATGGTAATGGAACCATCCTGAGGACAGCTTTGCATAGATTGGGGTCGTAATGTTTGCTGAGTGAGAGCCTACGTCTTCATCTGTTTTCCAACATTGTGCTGAAAGCTTTATCAGTTGACGAAAACTAATGTAAACCGACTGCTGACGAAACTTGCCATGTTTCCTCCGGGGTCTTTCCACGGAGGGGGGGGGGGGGAGACCGACGAGACCGAGGAGGGCTTTCGTACCGAGGTAAAGAGCGGGTGTTGCGAGCACCTTTCAGCGCCCCCCTGATGCGGTGCTCATGAGCAGGGCCCAGATACGCAGGCACCGCCCCTGTCGTCAGGGGCCTGTAGCTGGGATCTGTGCTCCAGCTGCTGCAACGAGCGCTTGACACGTAAAACGTGCGCGATATCCTGGGAAATGCAGGTACGGCGGCGGCCCAGGCAGACCGCGCTCATTCAGAAGTTTCCAGATGTTTGGTGGTGGTGGTGGTGGTGGTGGTGGTGGGGGGTTAATTTCAGTGCAGGGGAGAAAGTAGCAGACGGAGACAGCAGACAATAGGTGGAGGGGTCAAGACCTTTCAGATTACAGATTCCTACTGGTAAAGACACATTCATGGAGGGGGGAAAAAGAAACCTTTGAGAACAAAGACTGAGGAAGACAAAATGTTGAAGTTAATAATACATGTAGTGGTTACGTGAGAGGAATTCATTCCTCTAAAAGATCAAAATCAAATCAATTATGTCAGTAACTCTGACTGACGGCATGACTGATTTTATTCCTGGGTGCAGACGCTCTGCAGGTCTTTAATCCAGGACACACCAAGTGAAATGTCAGTAGATGTACGGTGTTTTGAGGAGTTTCCATGTATAAAACCAAGAGATTAGTTTCATTCAACAAAGTGGATTAAAAGAGGGGGAACAAACCAATGCACTTGTGAGAGGATGATGATCAAATTGCCTATGAAAAACAGCAGCGTGAGGTAATTTGGTGATGCACAATATAACAGCTATGGCTGGTTGACAGCAAGGGTTATTTCCACTCTATATGAGCAGCAATAATAAACTGAGACAGGGAATTGACCTGAAATGATGTTTCATCCATATGGCCGCGATGGTAAAGCCATTAAATGGATTCCCAGGAGCCGCCATTATTACTGCGGGACATTAACAACGTTACCGCCAGGTATTTCCACACCGAAAGGGTGGAAAATATCAGGAGATGTTATCCAAATGTGTTCGTGGCTTGTTGGTAAAAGAGTCAGCGCTGCTTATACAAACTGGGGATATAATTGTTTCCTCTCTCAACCCCTTTCGCCCTCCGAGCCCCTCGGCCCTTTGCTCACTCAACCTTATTTTGCATTAAAAATTAAATAGGCCATTAATAATACACAAGGATGACAATCTGAATATCTGAGTGCCTGAACCCAATGACCATGAGAAAACCTTATTATGCAGGCAGACCTTAACTCTGAAAAAAAGTTGCGCATTTAAAGGGTCAGTTCACTCAAGTCGCGAGAAAAAAAAAACAACCCATCATCTTATCTATTCAGGTATGACAGCAGTTTTATCCGATGATAAAAGCAGAACCACAACGATGACTATAAGAAGATTTGGCAACTTTTTCAAAGGCGCACATCGCTTGGCACCACTGAAAGGGAACTAAACAGGCTCCCCAAGAGTACAAGACAATCACATTTCTTCTTTTTGGAATCACATGTACCATTATAACTGTGTATTTATAAGCCTTGAGGGCAAAAAAAGAAACATTTAGGGGACCAACAGGCCTTTTACTTCATCTTAATCAAGTACATCTCCGCTACCCTCAGGCTGTTTAATTTATCAGAAGACAATAACGAACCACGAATCATTCAAACCAGCTGTTGTAGTGTACAAAGGCTTGCATGAAGATGATGCTTCAATCTTAAAGTAACTAAAAGTTTGACGAAAATGAAACCTTTTGCTGCAATTCAGAAGCGTGAAGCCTTCCTTCTTCAAAAACTGTCCTGGCTGCGACTATGAAATAACATTGTGTAAAAAAAAAAGAGAAAAAAAAGGCATGAAAACGGTTTCATTGTGTCGAAATCATGTGAGTTTTATTCAAATAAGACAACTGAAACTCACATAAGATATTAGGAAAACTATAACTCTACCTCGAAAAGCAAAGGTCTTTAAAAACAGTTCAAAAAACACTCTTGCTGTCTGTTTTTTGGGGGGGGGATAACAGTGGGCGATCTCCGCTGTCGTCCCTCCATCAGAGCTGAAAGTGCAGAACAATGACCTCATCTCCTAATGTTTCCAATGTCTCTAATGTTCTCGGTGACAGGTCTGCCAGTGGAAATCGTTCTGCTGCGAGCGCTCGTTCAAATTTTCTCAACATAAGCCGCGCTCTGAAGTGCGTCCCGCCGCGGCTGATCGCGGGGACGTTTTTCGAGATCATGTCGGAGATTAGCAATCATTAACAGACATCATTTTTTTAACGTACACTTGAAAGGACGAGCCAGATGGTGCAACTGCTCGGACGAGCACGACTTTCCTCTGTGCCTGTGATGGTGTAGTCTCTTTGTTTGCACGGGGTGACCACAAACACATGCTATTCCTTAAGGAGTCATCCTATATGGGACATGTTTTTGATCATGTGTCATAACGGACAAAGGGGGGATTTCAAAGAACCACACAGTTATCCTACATGTAACCATGTTGTATAATAATCTATTTCATCTCTAATACTATGTGGATTTTATTTCTGAGGTCCCTTTAGGAGGAAGAAATACACTGAAAGCCAAGCCGGTGTGTGGTGAGCTGCCTGTCAGTTGCTGTGGGTGTCAGTGGGAATGTTATAATAATTTCCAAAATGTAAATAGATCTACTTTTGTCCCCACGTTGAAGGGGGCCTTTGTCCATCTGCTGCAGCTTAGTGTCAGACCACCATTAATGGAAGCCAAATGATGTCTCTCCCTCCTCTTCTCTCCTCTGTGCTCCTGACAGCTCGCATCAACATCTAAGAGTCCCGCTGACTGCGTCTTCTTCTGTCTTGTCCCCAGACTGCTGCTCCGGCTCCACCTGCCCGACGCTAAAAGACGTCAAGCTGAGATAATTGGCCCCCCTGTCCACTATTTCCCCCGTCCATGCTGCTTGAAAGCCCTCCTGCACACACAGGCGCGCGCGCGCGCACACACACACACACACACACGCACACACACACACACACACATACACACACACACACACACACACACACACACACTTCAGTCTCAAGGTGACACTTCAATGACTTCCCCTCAATTCAACCTCCCCTAACCTCAACACTTAACCTGACCCGACTCGTAGTCTGACATCTTTCTTCACCTAACACAAAATATTGGGTGGGGTGGGTGGGGGGGGGGGTTCAGTTCTTGTGGGCACACGAATTCCCACCAGTATGGAAGGCAGAACGAGTACACACAAACGACACGGCAACGTGACAGATCTCCGTGCCCTCCCTCGCTGTCTGGCGTCGCTTTCTCACAAACTAACCGCACATTAATTTTCATTCCGCAGGCCATTAAGAGCGGGTAATGATGACATCTGTCACCGGGAGCTGGGGCTGTCTGTGGGGTCTTGTGACAGAGTCGAGAATTGTGAAAAGTGAGCTCACAAAAATAATAATCACCCCCAAAAAAACAAAAGAACAAGAAAAGAGCAAACAATGTCTTTTTGGCTCCATTTTTGCTGTTTTAAAAAAAAAAAACTGAAATGCTGGATAATCCTTCACCTAGCGACTTTATTTGAGATCTGCATAAATCACAATACGAAGACCCACTAATGCAGTTGTGTCTTGTGCGATCCGGCGGTTACAGTCACCTTTAGCACGGGGATTATCTCTCGACAGTTTGCGCTCAAAATGAGACGACAATCCCAGAGTTGTTCCCGGTTCATCTGCATGATCCTGCAGGTAATTTCACTCACCGGGTACAGCAGGTCAAAAAACAAACATGGAGTTCGTGCGATGTGAATCAGGGGAGTAAATACTCCATTTATATGCAAATACACAGATCCTAAGCCGAAATCTGTTGCAACTGGAAAATGTATCTGCTTGATTGATGCCCCGGGACACGCTGCGCCACGAGGAAATGAAAATACGTGATCATTTCAACCTGCTCGCTGGGATTAGGGCAGATGAGAATCACAGCAAATGTGGAAGTAATTTCAAGACCTTCCAAAGTCCCGAAGATAAGATCAAGGGTTGGATTCCGGCAGACACGCATATTACATCTGTATTTCAAGGACGCATGGACTTACAGTGACCACAAAAAGGCTTTGAAGACAAATAGTTTTACAATGGTTCTCTCTTTTTATGGCAGCGAAAAACGTAGTTTATCCTTTCATTCATGAAAAATAGGCTCAGCGTTGGGTCACTGTGTAATCAGAGAAGGTATAGAGTAATAAAACCTTTTTTTTTCCTGCTGTCAAAATGTCCTCTTTGCATCATTTCATACGTTCGTGTGTGTGTGTGTGTGTGACATGCAGCTGAGCATGAAGTTCACGTGAAATCCATCCAACGTCTTTCCAAGACCACCAGTGAGGCGCCAGGCCTTCTTGTCTTTGTGAAGTATTGTCGACCATTGTGTTTAGTCGTCATCCGTCCTGCTGTATGACTATAAAATAGGAAACCTGACGGTGAGCAGAGCAGGAAGGGGCAAGATTTTGCACACTCTAGAGGAGCATCGAATGAGAACAGACAAGGGTAGCATCTCGGTTCCTCATGAAATGATATGAGCCACAATTCACCAAATCGGAACAAAATATATGCGAAAATTGGTCATTTAACCGCTCTGTAAAGTCATCTTTCATGCTGAATTAGAGCCCACTTTTAGCCCGCAGGCCACATGTTTGACATCCCTGCTTTTCTGGATGAGTTTCAGTTGCTGGAGCCTTTTTTTCTGTGACAGCTGGCCGGGTACGTTCAGGACATGTCAGTGGTCAACACAGACATAGGGCTAATTAAGAAACAAATAACCTGACATTCTAAGCTTTGGATTGTGGGAGGAAATCAAAGTTCCAGGACAGAAAAACCCACACGGGAACAAGGGGAGCATGCAAACTCCACAGCGGAAAACCCCGGCTCTGTCCGCTGTAGGGCAACATCAGCAACCACTGATTCATCAAGCCACCATGTTTATGCAACAGTCACAGCAAATCGGTGACAGTTTGCTCCTATTTTTTGCGGCGCTACCTGGAGGAAATGTCGAGATTCCACGGGACAACTTTCGGACATTTCCACGACGCTTGTTTTGTTGCGTTTGTTTTTCCAACAAACAAGTTGAACTGTAAGCACTGGTGTGTGCTGGAGACAAGAATGTGATTCAGAAACAAGTTGGAACAAAGAGAGCTGGCATCCGTTTTCCCCGGAGACGTCACCACCGTCAGGACGGCGGCGCCTTCCTTTCGGTCTGTTTGCGTTGTCCGCTTCAGCCCCGACGAGTCCCTTATTTACGAGCGGTTCACACTTGATAAGTCGCGCCCTCGTGGCCAGAATATAGACTTGAAACGATTCGCTCGCAATCGAACGGCGGTTTTCTGCAGTTGACTTTTACAACCAAGCGAGCCATATGGCGGGCCGATGTGTCAGAGTTTCACTGCGAACACATCTGAACCTGATAATCACCGCGGTTTCGGTGCCAAGCCGCAAAACAAGGTTTACACTGAAGCGTGCAGCGTGTGTTACCATGTTGCCCCGTCTCCTCAGACAGAGAGACTCCACGCGCTGTCAGTCACTCGCGGAAAATTACCCTTCACCTTGGCCGCGTTGGCCCGCCTGGCTTTTAGGGAAGCGCAAACCGACGGGAGTGAAACACGAGCTACTGTACCTGTTAGAGGCCGTTTCCTCACGAGACCGCTGGCCCACACGAAGCAACAAAGTAAGACGGGGGTTTGTTATTGTATATGTGACAAAGTGCTGACTGCCGTCGCTGCGTCTGCTGTTTGTCATTGGCTGCAGCTCCGCGGGCTCCCTGGTGTTCTGGTTACTGCTCTCCGAGGAGCCGGTGTGTCAGCACACCATGCAATCCTCCACATCCACTGAACCGCAGCCTCCAGGAGGACGAGGGCTGGTTCCTTCATATCAGGAAAGGTCAGAGGGGAGGCCCCCGTGTTCTAATTCCAGCAGTGCACAACTGGGAAACATTAAAGTTGCATTTACCAAGAATCGCGGGAAAAGCATGAAGCGACTTGGCACGAGCAGCCGTTACGGCCGTCCTGGGGACCGGATCCTAATTGCAGGTATCCATCCACTTGAGCTTTATTACTTTTTTTCCTTTAACTTGGCAAAAAAGCATTAGATGAATAATGAAGATTTGGTTCAAGTCGACTCATGAAGGGAGAGAGGGACGGAACAAAATAGGCCACGGACTCCTACTTCCACCTAGTGGTCAGAAACGGTACACACCAGATGACAGCTTTAAAAAAAAAGTTGAATCAGTTTAATATTTACAAAAAAAGTTAGAACATTTATTTTTACTGAAAATGTGCACATATGATAGCAACTTCATTCCCATGGTAACGAAAACATTTAAAATGCTCAGTGCTACAAACAAAGTTCAACTTGTGGCCAAGATACAGTATTATTTCAACAACAAAAAAAAGAAGAAAAAAGCCTGAGCATATTTCACAATATTTTCCCCAACTGGCCACAATGAAAAAAAGACAAAAAAAATACTCAAATAAAAGCATAGTTAACATTTCTTTATACAAAATTACTCGAGGAAACCAAACCACTTCTTTTTGCCTCACTGTCACTTTGTGATGAGGTTTTCGGGCCGCGTGATTCGATTCCTCACTATAAAAAGACTGCGACTCTGGTGTAGTAATGTCCAAGGCAGAGAAAAAGCACAACAGTCGGATTCCTCATGCCAAAGAGATCAAGCATGCCAGACACATTTTGAATATCAAAAGAGTGTGTTCAGAACAGATCACTCAAGTTCCTTGAATCGTGCGAACATGGCTTTACGCACAGCTTGTTTGTAGGTGGCGTGATCCCAGACGACGGGTTCTTTCTTCTTCCTCGGCTAAAGAAATGAGTACAAAGAACCATTTAGGGAGCGAATGAACACCAAGAAATCACAGACAAAAAACAAGTTTCACACTTACAGGTGCAGGTTCGGCCCCTAAACCCGGCCTCTCGCTTACTTTGTTCATTTCCCTAAACGCAGAAAAGAAATAGTTGAGAAGGACTGACCGAACTTCCACCCAACAGTGCTTCCCTGTTGGACCAGCGCTCACCTGGAGGTTCCAGCCCAGCTGTTGTGATGCTGCGGCTGTTGATGGTGGTGTTTTCTCCTCTTTTGTTCCGGTGATCTGGAAGTTTCCTTGGCACTGAGCTGTGGAGGTTTAGTTAAAACGTTCACTAACAACATGATACATTCAGTCGTCAACATCTCCACTCTGGGTGTCCACTTACTTCTTTTTCCTGGTTCTCCAACGCCTCGAGCTCCTTCTTTGACCTCTTGATTTTCAGGTGGATCTCCATGTTTTGCTGACGAGACAGCAACACAATTGTTAGGGCACATCTGCAGAGTCGCTGTTTGAGGCAGTTTGGAGATGGAGAGGGTTGTTCTTCGTACTTTATGGAGGTCGGAGAGCTGCTGGTGGCGGACCAGAGCGTCCTTGTTGGGGAACTGCCTCCTACACAGCAGGCAGGCCATCTTCTTCCAGTCGGTCAGCTTGTCGTCCCTCTCCTCTGAATGGCTGCCCTGACTGCTTCTGGAGCCGTCGTCTTTATCTTCCTCCACCTCCTCGTCACTTCCTGCTGCATAGTCCGATGCCAGCAGACCCAGGGAGCCCATCGGACGCTAAGAAATAACAGGCACGCGTTCAGCACAGCGATCCAGGAGAAGTAACTGGTCTTCGTGGTTTGTTTTATTACCACAAATCCGAAAACTACATGTTGGACAGCAATGAAACTGAAAAAACAAGCAGTTTGTGTTCAATTTATCGAGAATACTTGAAGAATCTTACCTTGGACTTTTCATCTTTCTTAGGTGGAGCAAGAGGCTTCTTGAAAAGATCCTCTCCACCTGAAATCTGAAGAAAAGAAGAAGGCCACACAGTTGTTACAACATTTCTGTTTCAACTTTCTTTTAAAGACAAGTGTGTAAATAACTAACCTTCCTCTCGAATATTGCAAACCCAGCATCTGCAGACTTGGACTGTCTCCTGTCTTCGTCCAGTCCACTTTTCAGCACAGGAGATGGAGCACGCACACTTTCTTTTTGGCGGTTCTGAATCTTTGCCCAGCGCTCCATATCTTTCATAATCTGCAAATGGCAAACACATGTCTTTCAGCTTTTTGGGCTCTGCATGTTGGCACTTTCTACGATGAGTCACCGCATCAGATCTACCTTGACAGCAGCGAGACTTCTCGGCTTTTCCTCTTTGCCGTCCTTCTCTCTGTCCTTTTTGGCTGTGTCGTCCTCTTCCTTTCTGTCAGGAGCCCCTGCTGGATCAGGCGTGGAGCCGGAAGCTGAAACTGCTGCCGAGTCGTCAGGCTGCATCGATGGTTTCCTCATTTCAAGCGGCGCGTCTGCCGCTGGGTTCGACAGAATTGCCTGGTCTTCGGCGGTCATGGTCACAGGTTGGGTGTCCGCGGGTGTCCCTCCAGGTACTGGGACGTAAGTCTTTGACGTAGCATCCCAGTAGAGGTACTCCTGGGTTTGGGCATTGTAGAAGTACTAGACACAAAGAGAGAGATGATAAATCAGTTGTGATGAAGATCATCATGAGAAAATAATGCAATGAAAATAAACCAATGCGTCTCATTTATTATTACACGGTCATTTGGCTACATTGCAATCAACAGCCTACATATCATCTCTTCAAAGTGTGCAACAGAAGCCACCCTGACACGCAGCACTGGCCAATGAAAATCTAAACTCTAAACTGGTATTTACTCGTTGACAATAACAGTTACAGATAATCCAAACTGAAAGCATCCGATTCCAACAGACGCTTTTGTGATTATGTTGCATTCTCACCCTGGAGGTGGGGTCGTAGTACAGCGTCGTCTCCGGATCGTAGTAGAAACCCGACGTTGCATCGTACAAGTAGTTGGAAATGTCTGGAACCTCAGAACCTGGAGGAAGGGAAGACAGATGAACTACGCAGAGACTGGACCGATGTGACTCACAGCCACCTGATGTGAACCAGAGCAGAACTCAATCAAGTTGGAAAGCTTTATCCCCTATAAAAGAGCAGGAGATATATCAAGAGGATCAGTTGACGTTTGCTGACTGTGGAGCGTTTACAAGAAAATCTCTGCGATATGCGATGAAGTCAAGGACACATTAAGTGCGCACTAAAGTAATGTTAACAACAGTTGCAGCCATATCAAAATCTGTTTGTTTCATAATCGCGTTAGACTGACCGTATAAATATGGTTGTGATCCATCTGGAGTGGCCGTCATCCCAGCTGATTCTGTGGGTGCGTGCGGCCCACCAGCTTGGTATAATGGATCCAGAGGAGGGGTCTCAACATAGCCAAGTGTCTGTGAGGTAAAAAGAAGCACAGTTAAGAGTCTCAACGTTGCATTAAAATATGTCAATCTTTGTTTTTTCGCTTGCAACCTAAACCTACCTGGTTCATGTTCGGGTCGACTGGCAGAACAGGATTCATGCCAGCAGTCATGTCGCCTGCTGATACCGAGACAAAACATTTTAAGGCTCAGGTTGAGGAATATAGTGTCAAACATGGGGAAAAAATGACTCCAAGCAAGAATCACCTTGCATTCCGTGATGAGCACCAACAGGGGGCGGCAGAGGGAGCATGTAGGGCTGCAGTGGTGGGGGCTGCTGAGGTGGAAGTTGCTGAGGCGGATGCTGAGGCGGAAGTTGCTGAGGTGGATGCTGCTGTTGCGGCGGCTGCTGCAAGTATTCCATCGGAGACAAAAAAAAATTAAAAAAAGACTGAGAAAATGCCAAACATCCCTCTATAAGTGTTCAAGTATGTGCGCGAGAGAGCAGCTGGTAAAGGGACCACCACCTACCCCCAGCATGCTGACGTCAGGCGGGTATCCGAGGAGGGAGGTGTTGGATTTCTCAAAATCTCGTCTGAAACTGATCCAAAAGTGAGAAGTTAAATCCAACGTCTTCAGTACAGTCGGCGGCACCGTTTCAGAGGATGCAAGTAAAGTTGCGACTCACTTCTGGTTTTTCAGGGGTTTCGCCACCTCGGCGTAAACTCTGACCCCATCGACATAAAGGGGCCTCGGTTTCGTCAGGAGCTCGACCAGACGGGTCACTTGCTGCGAAAGAAAAAATACCACAGCGTGAGCCGTGTACCCGACCGAGAGGGCTCCTGGGGAGCTTTGTGTGAACATCTTGTGTGTCCTTTCGGATGCTCGTAGGTACCTCATGAGAGTCCATGTCAACAAAGCAGAAGCACTTCGATCCAGGTGGTTTGCCCTTTACGAGGCGAACGTTTCTCTCGTCCAAATATGCAAATGGGTCCAAAGCTTTGAGGATCATTTCCACTGTGGTGGTTGACTTCACATTCTTTATGATCATGGCTGAAAACACAGAAGAAACAGAACTCATATGTAGTCAGACAACAGTGAAACAATGTGGGAATCTTCCTCATAACTTGCGACGTGGTTTTTCGCAAACCAGGATCGACACATTTGATCGACATACTTTTGCTGTCTTTGAATATGGCGTCACTTTGGATCATGCCCGGAAGAGGGGGGATGCGGTTGTTCCAAGCCTCCGCCTGCTGTTCGGTGCCCTGCTGTTGGAGCTGTTGGTCCACCTGCTGCTGCCAGGCCTCTGGGGTGAGGTCGGAGCTGCGCTGCCACTGGCCGTGGGGCAACGGCTCCAAGGGGGGATTGGGATTGGACCCATTCAGCTTCGTTTTCAACTCTTCGGAAGGATCTTCGGGTCTGGGAAACTGGGGATCTGGCAGGTGAGGATCTTTGTGATCTGATTCCTAATCGCAACAGAGAGCAAGCGACAGCTCGAGACAACAGAATGCACTCGTATATCGTCTTTGAAAGGGTTTGAGTCGGGCCAGCTTCCGGGTTTTCCACATTTCACTTACATGAACACCTCTTTCACTCTCTTCTGGCTGGACATACTTCATGGAAGTCGTTCTAGTGCCAACCTTCAGGGACCCCTACGAGAAGAACAGAGGAGACCGATCAGCATGATGCTACACTGACGGCGGGTAACTGAAATAACACCAGTTACATCCATCATGCACTGTGGCAGGTTTACCCCTTCTTCTCAGTACTGAGGATGAACTAGGTCAGTACCGATGTGCAAAGCCCCGGTCCAAAACCATGCTGCACATTTTCAACCAGCCCTAAACTGCCAAATTAGGGCAACAACTATGGATTTTTTTCTTTGCCTCCTTTGATTTTTTCAATCCATCTAAAGATCCAATAATGGCCCCGTGAAATGGAAATAAAATGATCCATAAGTTCTCCAAAGCCAGACTGAGCAAGTCACTGCCAGCAAAAAAAAAAAGAAAAAGGCAAAGCTTAGGGCTGGCAGGTTACGTTTGCCATCAACATCTGAACAAAAACATACACAATTCTTACCAAAATATTTGCCAAACAAGTTGGCACTCTTTAGTAATAATAATCTTAAGTGTATCAGGACTTCTATCAGAAAATAAAATCTATACAGTGACAGTAAGGAAGCGCCTCCCTCTCAGCAGATGAGATGTGCGAAGGCGAACACTCGGTTTCCAACGCTGGAATGCATTTCCATGAAGGTGAGATGAGATTACCTCTTTCCAAAAGGAAGGCCGGAGCGCGTAACAACTGCAGTGTGCAAGTTGGCAGCACTACACCGAGGACAACGTAAACACAGACGCAACCCCAGCCGATCAACTACAAAGCAACTCTGTCGTGCAAAATGTGAATAAGATCGTGACCACTGAGCTTTTGGTCCTCGAACATTAAAGAAAAAACAAACACACAAACAAAAAAAAACAGACAATGTCACCTTTTACCGCAGAACAGTTTTGAATTGCATTTGAAAATACTGACTACACAACTACCTGCAGCCACACAGTTTCAAACCCAGCTATCGCAAAACTGCAAAACATTTGTAAAAGAGCCAGAATGAAAATATAGAAGGAAAAAAGGAGTCCCAAACAAACCGCTCAGTCAAACTGGACCCCAACTACCAGCATGTCAGGCGCTTTACCTTCATCAGCAGCAGCAGTGAACAATCTTGTCTTGTACGAAACAGGGTCTGAAGTGACTCACTGTGTGAACTAATGTGTTTTAAATTGTGTTAAAAGAGGCACTGAGGGTGACTGAATCAAAGTCCACCTCATTGACAAAGTTCAAGAGAGCTCAGACAAAGTTTGCACTCTTTGACCAAAGTCACAAGAAGAACTGGCAAAATGCAGCCGCAGAAACATGAAGAAGAGGTCCGAGAACGGGGGGTGTCGCAAAGCTGAAGCGTTCAAGCAAGTTGACCACAATCTCAAGGAACAAGAAGGAAGACAGCAAAATAAAATCTTGACGAGAAGCGCGGGGAGACGGGCGGACGGACGATCGACTACGTTCACGGGGCTGAACGAAAAGGCCGAACGCACAGGTCAGCTTCATGTGGTCAACAAGAAGAGGAGCGTAATGAAGTCCAAGGAAAAGTCATATGTTGCCAGGATCTCCCCTGAAGCTAATCCAGTCGTGATGGTTCGGAGTTTCAACATAAACCAGCAAAGTAAAACTGGTAAAAAGCAAACAAACTTTGAAGTCAATAATCATCGAAATCAAATGGTTTCATCCTCTCGAATGTAAACAAC
>JASSRZ010000072.1:17462439-17479877 GCA_032164315.1 Malacoctenus gilli
ACTGGTAAAAAGCAAACAAACTTTGAAGTCAATAATCATCGAAATCAAATGGTTTCATCCTCTCGAATGTAAACAACTTCAAAAGTAAAAACAGCAACCCAAACAATGACTGTTTTCCAGCATGAACCACAATGTTGTGAGGAATCAAGAACCGAACCAGCTTCAGCATGAAATGAAAGTTTCAGAGGCTAAATACACGAGTTGCTGAACAATCTCCAAACAAACCTCAGCAAAGTTTCAACAACGAAAAAATCCTTTCAAGCAAATTCTCCTATTTTCACTTTTAGGGCGATAATTCTTTTCCTGCATTTTGGACGCTATTTTATTGCCCTGCACGAACAGAACCAACACAGCAAAGTGCCATCGCGAAGGAATTTGCAACGTACACGTTCAGCTGCAACAAGCTCCTCCTCGTGCAACTTTTCCCAGGAGGCAATGCGAAGCGATCCCGAAAAAGAGTGTCACAGCCACCACGGCTTGAGACAAACTGTCGCCACCGTAAAATCCCCAGCTGACATGAAACTCAACAATTGTCATCTGGTTGAACGGGAAAAAAACTTCCTTTCATCTTCTTTAACATGTCAAACAAACCAACCCCCCCCCCCCCCGCACCACACAAACACACAACGGTTCAACATCTCGAGTTTTTCTGATGCTCAGATGCTGCTGCTCCGAAAAAGACAAAAGTGAGCAACCCAATGCAATAACTATGAAACTTTGTATCTTGTGGTATCTGCTAAATCAGTATGAACTTCCAGACAATTTAATACAAACTTAATAGTGTCCATATGTCCACATCAGTTTTACATTATCTTTGTAAACCAATTTGAAAACGTTGTGGTACCAAATTTGCTTTGTAGATAAGCATTTTTAGATATATAATTGATATCACAAAAACAAACTATTAAGAACGTCTAAATCGGACTCCTCCTCCGCCTATGTGAGGAGAGGTGAGGTGGTGAACATGGTGACCTCTTCCCCCCAAATCTGCTCCCACCCCATCTACTCAAAAGCCCCCTCAACCCCTCGTAATCCTGATGGGAGAGACGGCCTTCGTAGAGTGACGAGGATGGGCCACCTTGTTGGACTCCATGAAGTGGACTGCATCCTCGAGGTTTAAAAACTCCACATAGGCCATATCGTAGCTGTAACCTGGGGACAGCATTTGAAATACAGATGGGTTTTTGTTAGTCAATGCCAGTAATCACAGCCGCCCAGTGAAACACAGAAGAAAAGCATTCGTGAGAACATCGAAATCAATGCGAGCGAATTTTGTCACACACAAACCTTTTCGGGGGAAAAACATTTTGTCTGCGATTTTGTTTGGGGTTTTTTTGTAGACAACTGACATCTTTTATCAGACTTTGAAAAGTAAGGCAATGGTAAAGCCAAGCCTCATCAGACGGACGCTCCAGAAAGCTGGTGGTGAAAGTGAGTGGTGCGCACAGTGAAGACAGGAAAAGTTACAATTGACTGCATCAAATTGAAAAAAGCATCTCTTTCTATGATGCTGCTTCGGTGATTTAAGTAAAAGCTTGGCCCCTGAAGTAACCTCGGCATCATGATGGCACCGTGTGTATAGCAATCCATTGGGGAAGGGTTTCGTATGTTAACGCTGATGTTTTGTTGACCAGAGGAACAGAAGATCGAGCGAGGCGGTTTCCATTGCGAGTTCGCTGACTTCTGTGGTCTGAGTACATAGAAAAGAGTGCCACCGGGGAAAAAAAAACACATTCAGTGAACCATTCGGGAGAGCTCTTCAGTGACTCGCACTGAATAACGTTCCAAAAGCTGCTAAAATTGAATCCTAGGTGAATGCTCGGATCTCTGACAATGAACCCACATCCTCAGACATGGAAACACATGGAGGAAGAGAAAACCCCTCTTTCTTGCTAACCGAGCGGGAGCACATCGACCACCAACAACAAAAGCAACCAAGAACGCAAAGAAAAGGTGCGAAGGTTTCGAATGTCGAAAAAAGCGAAATATCGAGGGGACGTGATGGCGATCAACTGCCCCAAATCGACCCACTGAGAAAACCGATTTCTTACCTGGCACAACATTTTTGATTTTCATCCCCTGCATTGGCACGCCATCACGGACCGCAAAGGCACCAAGAATCTGCAAATAACAAATGTCAAAATCTGATTGAGAAAACCTAAATAGACGAAGACTTTCCATCCCAACAGTTTTTTGCTAATTATAGGATATCACTTCTATAAAGGTAACCAAAAATGTCTCATTTGCTGGATTACCTGCTCCATTGTTGCAGTCTTTGGAATACCACTTATGGATATAATATTGGAGACTTTGTCCTCCATTGATGCACTCCTGTAATCTTGATCCTTTGAGATAAGGGTCGCAAAAGGGTCACAAAATGATTCAACAGGATGGAAACAATGTTTTTGCCAAACACTGGTAATAGAAAGCAAACGTACCTGGGAAACAGAATCACTAAATTTTGACGGTGGGGCTGGTTTAGACTCTTTGAGAAGTTTCTCTGGTTCCTGAAGCTCTTCGGGTTTGTATTCGAACACCCTCCCGGACCCTGTCCTGTAATCAATGTCCCTGTAGTCCTGGTCTTTTGGCTGGGCAGTGCTACTGTTTTGAAAATCCCTCTCCGTCCCAAGCTTTCCCCTGGACGGACCCTCACTGTGTGGAACATCTTTTATTCCTTCAAAGCAATCATTCGGCTTCTGAAGATCGGGTAAAGGCTGATTCTTGTCTTGATGGTAAGGAGGCATTTCATTTCGAATGGATTTGTTTTCCATATGCTTTGCATCTCTATCCCCAAGCCAATGCTTGTGCTCATTTTCCCTCTCCAGAGGGCCTGTTAAGGGACTCATTTCTGGAAGAGGGTGATCTTGCGGACCTTTGTTGCCAATTGATGGTAGATTCATGGGAGGAAACTGGTCACCACAAGGAAAGCCAACATCCTTCCCTGGAAATTTGGCAGGTGGCTTGTCCCGCTCTTGAAATGGTTGTGAATCCCTTATGTTCACGTCTCTGCCAAAACCGACAGGAAAGTTGGGGCCTGGTACATTTCCCATACCTTTACCCATGTTAAAGACAGGGGGCGTCTTGTCCTTCCGACGGTTCTTCCATTCCTCAGCAAGAGTCATCTCTTCACCACTGCGATAATCCATGAGGGGGCTGCCACTTGAATCTTGATAATCTCTGTTGCCGAAATTATCCCCTCCGCCCATCAACTCTGGCCTAAAAGGACCCCCAACATCTGATAGCCTGTCTGGTCTTGGACCCCTGTCCATTGAAGGTCCATCATTGTTTCCAAATCCTAATGGGGAACGATCTCTCCCTCTAAACTCGCCAGATGGTCCTGGGTGATTTCTGAAATCCATATCAGAATCGAATCCTCCCCTTGGATTAAAAGGAGGTCCACCTCTCCTGTCCGTGTCCATCATTCTTCTTTCGCGTGGAGGTAAGTCCATATTATAGCGGTTATTGTCACCCATGCCCATTGGCGGTCTGTCATGCATATCCCTAAAATTATCCCCCCGGTCCATTCGATCCATGGGAAACCCTCTTCTTCCATCCATATTGGGATTGTTAAACCGTGGCATGTCACAGCGAAATGCATCTCTGTCATTTGTGTCCATAAACCTGTTGTTAGGTTCCCGTGGAGGGCCCCTCCCTCCCATGTCAGAGTTCCTGCCTGTACCTCGAAAACCAGAGGGATGCATAAGTTTGTCGCCACCTGAATTTTCAAACGGCCGTCTCATATTAAAGTCTTGGTTTTCTCCGTGTCTGAAAAAATCTCGGTTCGGCTCTCTTCCTCGCATATCCCGAGGGTCCATGTCTCGGCCCCTCATGGGAGGTCCATCCATTCTTCTCATGTCCATAGGTGGTAGATCTAATGGCCTTGGGCCCATGTGGCCCATCGGGCCCATGTTCATTCCATCCCTACCTCTGAAATCAGGATTGGGATGATCTCTGCCCCCAAACATTTCTCCACGGTGGTCACCACTGGAATACATATGAATATGTTAAGAGTGCAGATAACAGATTGCAAAAAAACAAAAACAAAAAAAAAAACAAGTTTTTTAAATTTTTGCCAGAAGCAAACACAATTAAATCATTCAGAACAAGCGGCTACTGAAGAGCTGAATTATCTGTTTTTCCTTTAAGGGATGTTTTCACACACACAAAAAACAAGTTGAGCCAAAAGAACAGAAATGTAAAAACTGCTCATGTTGAACCATCAGGGTTATTATGAACTACAGTCACTGGTGCTGTTACATTCTAGAAGAGCGTTAAAAATCTGTGTCCAGAATAGGAATGTGAACAAACAAACAAGCCAACTGTGTCACTTGATCAAATATGCATGGTCAAAGTTAGTTATGAGACAAGCTGCAATGTCGCATGTTGGTTTCAAAAACAGCAGACCTGTCTGCTTCTTTTTATTGCTGCAACTATAAAGAGTGATATGATCCAACATGAGCTCAGGAATATGTTACTCGCAATCGAAAAGAACATGAACAAACATTCGTTCGTCTGTGGTTTTAGGCAAAAACACAACCACAAACGAACAAGCACACAATATTTCTCTGTGCTCAGCATAATTACAGGCAAAGTTAAGACTATTAATTACCGAAAAGGTGGTCCTCCTCGTGGTCCTTGTCCGGGCCCTGGTCCATCCCACATGCTTGTGAGTCAATATTGTATCTGAAAAGTACATTTCAAAACAAGATTTGCCTCAATCCAACGAGGTTGGTCCCAGACAAGCAAGGCTGTTTTCAAACATACAGAAATTCAGTCGAAAACTTTGAATTCAGTCGTATACAGTAGGTTGCCAAATATGCTTTTCAGATTTAAAATCCATTTGCTCATTCATTTTACATTTTACAAGTGTATATTTTGCACAAATCACAATTCATAATTGTAGCTCCCCTCCACTGAAAATGTTCAGCCAGTCTTTGAATTGAGCTAGAGGAACAGATCACCACCACTGCTCTTGCCACATTTTTACAACGTGTCTTCCTCCAAAGTTCTTGGTCACAACAAACTTTGACAACCCAAGGTAAATAAATGAAATTATTTTTTCAAAAAATTCAAGAGCTAAATAAATGACGGGTTTTTTTGCACAACATAAGGAGCATCTCTAGAAATTGGACATGCTATTTTACAAGGAGAAAAAGAAGAAAAAAAACGAGCATCACGAAACAAATCCTATGTGTGGAGCGGTAAACACGGTTTCGGCAGGAGAAAAAATCCCGCACAAACAGACTCGAGGTGGCTGCTTTTTTATGCTGCCACTTGGATGCAGAGGGATTAAAGGACGGATCATCCAATAAAAACAAAACAACAGCAAACGTATGTTACAGCTCCGAAATGTAGACTTTCGCTTAAACCCCACATTTCTCGTGCGTTTTAGTCTGTTTTACATGAATTCATTGTTCTACATACAAATAGGTAACTGTAAAATTAAGTATTCTGTCTACGGCTTAACTGAAAACGTTTGAATAAGATTTAAATGCAAGTGACAGTCAGCCAAACACACCGAAAAAGAAAACGTCAGAGAGCAGGCGAGATAAATATCATGCACCAGTGTCAATTTGATCATCTGGATGCATGAATTAAAGTGGGACAAATGACAGTGGGTGGTTTGCTTGTCGACAGTGGCCTGCATTATTGGTAACACCAGCAGGCCTTTCAAATCTGCGCCACAACACAAACAAATGAGGCCGCGGACGCAAATGACCGCAATAGAACCGATCGAGGCAGAACTCTGCAATAACAGCGCAAAATACCTGCGGCGTACTCAATAATTCATGAATATTAAACGCGACGTAAGTGTTTCGCAGGGGACGTGACGCCATGAGAGCTAACAGAAGCTGGCTAACGTTAATAACACGGTTTGAGCGAGCACACAGCCGGATAGCACAATACGCTGACCTTGTGGTTACATTCATAACACTGATATGATGCTGGCAGGACGTACCTTAGTTAAAAGGCTAATAACTATTTGGTAGCAGCGACAATTGTCGCTCAGATCGTCGATGACTCGACCGAAGCGACGTAAAAAGAAGATCGCTTTCTTCTTCTATTGCTGCAGCAGAGGCGAACGCGCTTCCGCTTTTTCTTCGCTGCACGATACGCGTGTCGAGCGAGTTGTTGCTCCCCCAGTGGTCACCATGCGTCCCTACAGCACATGCTCGTTCAGTACACCTCGCTTTTTTCAGTGGAGCAAAAACATGAGAAAGCATCGAGAGGATCGAAAGTTACTCCGACAGTGGCAACATTTTGCTTCCATTCTTGTTTGAAACTATTGCACAAGATTATTGAGTGTTTCTGTGGGGATGTTTGCCCACTGAGAGAATTTATGACATCAAACTCCATTGGTTTAGAGGGCCTGGTTTCCATTCTCCATGCATCCCACAAATGCTCAATGGCATTTTTATATGGACAGATGACATGGGATAGATAGTTCTGCCTTGTTTTAGGGGATGTAAGAGAAATATTTTCCATTGTTTTTCCAACTCAAAGAAGAATCAGCTGAAAATGTTTAGCTCTAATAAATTATTATAAAGTTTTTCTGTACTGTCAACTGTGTGACAGTGTAATACAGTGGATAAAAATGAAAGGACTGAGCTCATTGTGTTGGGAACAGTGTTGGGAGAGAAGCAGGCAGAGATAGATAAGATAGATCCAAGGTTAAATAAGCCACTCTGATTAAAAAGCTCCCACGGACTAAGGAAATCTGAGAGAGGAGGAAGAGCAAAGTGATTCAGAGAGCAAACGCAGGAGTACTCAGTAAAAGACCACACCAGAGTGAGATCACAGTTGTAGCAATATCAGTATTGCTTGTTTTATTCATCCACAAGCATTTGTAGCAACCTGTTAGCTCAGCTAAATGTTGCCCAATACACACATAAATAAAAAAATACACGTGTGCACATACAATGCAAATATACATTATCGTAAAGTATGTGGACTCTCCTATAAACTCTGAAATTACTAATTACAAGTTACGACACATCAACAGCTAAAACATCACTTCACATAAAATGCTCTAAGTCTAGTTTTCTGCTTCTACTCTATATGAATTGTGAAAAAGACGAAACACAAGTATCATTACAGCAGCTTAGGACACGAAACACATGAGCAACTAAAACAGCAAACAACAGATTTTTGATGAAATCAGTAAGCAGGTCTAATCAAGTTGCTTCTGTTGGAACATTTTACTACATAACTGCAACAAATATTAAGGCACTTCAACTTAAAATATGCTTTCTCACTGCCTTAAAATTCTAAGTTGTTTCAACTTTTAGTGCACTAAGTAATTGGGTTAGTATCGTGTCAAATTGAATTAGTATAAAGTGAATTTCTAGAAAAAACTGTTTTAAAAAATTCAATTTTTTGAACTTTAATAGATATGAAATTTTACGCACAAGTCAATCTCCCATTTTCTTTGTTGTATTTGCACTTGTTCAGGAGACACACGACGACTTCGTCACCTCGTGCATTTTCATTGCGTTCAAAAACCTTTTTGCGTATTCAATTCACCTTTACTGAAAAAGTGCTTTTAAAAATTGTTCAAATGTACTCAAATAAACTTCCATGAGATCAAATTGCAAAAACATTTCCAACTCATAATTTTAAGCCACAAAACATGAACTCATTATTAAAAGTTCTGAAGCTGAAAAGTAGCATTTCGTTCAAACAAACAACACATCTATGTACAATGAGCTGATGAATTAAGGATTTTTTTGATTCCACTAAATCACAAAATGAGTTTTTACAGTATTCAGGGGGAAGGGAAACAACAGAAGAGCTACTTTGCAACAAGCTTTAAAGGGACTTTTACACAAAAAAAACAAGAACAAGGGAGAGTGGAGAACACTATTCATTAGACCAATCAGTACAGGAGGCAAAAAGATGGAATACGTGATGTAGTAATTCTGCAAACTGTGTGATAGTTAAGACAGCACAGACATGGTATCAACGATGCCAAATTTATTGGTACTGCACGTGTGCTTGGAGAATGGCAAAGGTCCTCTTCTTGTATTTGATTGATATCTAATCTTCGTTTCTCTGTGGCAGCATTTGGGGGACGTCGCCGTTGCACCGGGCCTGCTGCTGCTGCTGCTGCTGCTGCTGCTGCTGCTCTTCCTGTCTGGCTGCAGTGGGCATGGCGGGCGCTGACACGGCGGCAGTCTGTGTGTCGGGAGCCTTTTCGCTAAGACCAGCCTTCAAGCAGGCGGCCAGACCGCCCGCTGGCGGAGCGGGCGCGGCACTGGGAGCGTTGGGGTCGGAGGCCGCACCGGCGGCGTCTCCTTGTTCGGACGCTCGGAGACGCTTCATGAGGGTGGTCACTCGAACAGCTTTCTGCATGGACGCACAACATACCACCCGATTAGAAATGGTCTTGTAGCTCCCTGCAGTTAATGTAGTGTTAACATGAGTATGTATATCTTCAGATCCCATTGAAACAGGGCCTAATAACCAAACACAATAACTTACCTTTGGTTTTAACTTAGTTCTAAACATCATGATGTAAAGGTCTGACCAAAAATCCTTTGTTTTTGAATATGGTAAATAAGGGAGTTGTTACCTTCCACTTGGCTTTAGCAAAGTTCTTTTCAATTTGTGCACAAACACCATCCTTGATGTTCTTGTCTGAGGCAGCATTTCCAGAAATCCTGAGGCAGGAAGGATATATTTCAGTATTTTCTGTTCCTCACACTTGTGCTTTTTTTCCCCCATTTACACTTGATACAGCTGTATTCTGAGTTTTGATTGCATCAATGTTTACATCCCATTCATTCCTCCTTTCATCTCACCATTCGTGCGCGATGGCCTCCTGTGCAGTCAGCCGCTGATCCTGGTCCACCTCCATCAACGACGCCACCAAGGTTTTGGCTGGAACACATCAAGAGAACGGGAGCAGAAGTCCGTTTGCATCAGCTCGTAGAAAACACCATCTGTGATATGAACTCGAGCAGACACATCGCGTACGCTGAAAACAAGCAGTAAAAGCCGCACCGGAATCGGAAATATCATCCCAGTATGGAGAGTCGAACTCATAGTCGCCGGACAAAATCTTCAGGAAGAGGTTCTTGTCACGGTCGCACTCATCTTCATCACCATCGTCATAGAAAGGAGGGTTCCCAGACAAACTAATGGAAAAAGACAAGAAACAAAGACAGACTTGCTAAAAAGAAATGAAGTCACAATAGCTTCACAATATTTCTACGGATATGACAGTGACATTGAGCACATCAGTGGTACTCACAGTATGTACATGATGACGCCTATGGCCCAACAGTCTACAGGTCTTCCATATCTCTGCCTGCCCACCACCTCAGGAGCTGAAAGGACAACAGCAAAAGAGTTTTCAAGTATTTGGATGGAGCTTGAGAAAGAAGACGCTGAGTTTGTTTTAATACAGGGATAAATTTAGGACCAAATCTGTTTGGAGATTAACAATCAGTCTCTCACCGAGATATTCTGGAGTCCCACATGGGTCCTTAATGAGCCCATTTTCCAGTTTTGCCAACTGGAAGTCACTGATCACAATTTTTGAGTGCTTCAAGCGATTGAAGTAGACCAGGTTCTCCAGCTGTGATGGGAAAAAAAAAATGTATGAAGTTATTCATTCATTTGATTTCCTTCAGCCGACTGTGAAATGTTGCAGGGTTTCACTAGGTGTCAGCATACCTTCAGATTTCTGTGGACGATTTTCTGGGAGTGCAGGTAAGCGACGGCCTCCAGCACCTGCCTCATCACGTTGCTGGTGTCCCTCTCCGAGTAGTAGCCTTGATCTAAGATCCAGTCAAACACTTCTCTGCCTGTCGCACTGACGAGAGGGCACATTCAAATTCAGCTCGTTTCTCGGTGAGAAGACCGGCGCAACAGAATAAAGAAATCAAGAGAGTGACTATGTTTTTCGAACAAGCATTAGTTTTGGATAGTTATTGTGTTTGGAAAAAATAAAAGATCAGTGCCAGCTCTTCTCTCCGATGTCTCATTGGTACTCACAGCTCGAGGAAAATGAAGTAATCTTTCTTGGTTTCAAAAGCATCAACAAGCTGGAGGATGTTGTGGTGCTTCACCCTTTAAAAGGCAGGAAAAAGGGACATAGGAGTAACAAGGCCATGGGAATCAAAGCGATAGTTCTATAGTTTCAACAGGTCAAAGGAAGCCGCTTTAAAAGGCCGGTGATGTGTGTTTTTTCAGGCTATTATGTCATTTTAGGCTTTAGAAGTAAACATTTCTAAATACTAATACAATTTCTTTTGAGAATACAGACGATTATATTCGTGATGTGTTTTGACGTGCTTGAAATGCTCAATGTCAAAGACGACTGAGCTTTAACAGGTAGGTTTTTAGTCAATGCAGGAGATTACTGAAGGTATCTCTTGCTGAAGCAGAGCCAAAGGAGGCAGATGATCCAGTCTCCCTTTGCTCGACGCAAGCCAATTTGTTCATATACTGAATTCTGAATACTATACTAAAAATGTGCCGATTGTGTGTTGTTCTTGCAATATTTGGATGTTTGCTGTTTGACTCAGCCGTGTGTGTGTTTGATGTGGAGGAGCTACTCACATCTTTAGGATCATTATCTCGTTCTTGGCAGCTTTCCTGACTTTCCTTCCATCCTTTTTGTGGAACTTTTTACACGTGTACATTTTCAAGGTGTTCCTATCCTTGGCCCGAAATATCTCGCAAAACTCCTCCCTGACAAAAAAAAGACACAAAAAAAACCCCCCGCCACAAAACCCACATGTTGTATGAAACGAATTATCCAGGACTTCGCAGGCCACAATCCCGCAACCATTCATCGGGACGGAAAATGTACTCACGATTTAACGATCTGTCCGAGGTCATATTTGTCGGTCACCTCTGTGGGACTGTTGTAATCCTTCTTCTCTCCGAGAGTCAGACAACCAAATGGCATGGCAGCTCGTGCCCTCGCCAGGGAGTGTCCGCGCTACAGCACAACCTGTAAACAGAGCGAGGCATGGAAGAAGGTCCCTGAATAGCACATCTGCATATCAAAACGTCTCCCCTCCAGCAGTGATCGCGTTTCTAATGATCATCAAACAACACGGCGAACACTCGCATTGTAAAAGCTGCACCAGGAAAAGAAAACAAACTGCAGGTTTAATAATGATACAAAAAGTGATTGAGCGAAATCATATCTCAGCGATGCACTTAACACAAAATGAACACTGCAAATCAATGCACACATTTACAGCGCGCACTCCGGACGCAACATTATTTCTTGCTCTGCTTGCTGATGCAGCCGAGATTCAGGAAGTGTAATTGAGCTTGTGGGAGCTAATTATTTCAAATTACCACAAGAGCAACGCAACACGAAAACAAACATTTTCAATAACATAATCTTCTCCAGTGAACTCCGCGAGCAAGTCGGACCCGTCGGTCTCCATCTGCAGTGAGTCAGACCTGTGCTGCTGCAGCAGCATCCTTTGTTCGTCTGTCCTTCGACAGTCAAGACTAAATTGCCTTGACCCTGTGCGTTAGCTTTAACTTTTGGCAGCTTTTCTCTATCCCGAAAAAATGCTCACAAGTTATTCACTTCCGCACTCTCGAAGAGATTGTGTAAAGAAATGGAGGATTTTGATTTTTTTGAATCCTAAGCCTCTAAAAGATGGAGCTGTACGAACCCACGGGTATCGGCGACTAGAATTTCGACTTCTGTGCCTCTGAACAAACCTATTCCTCTACAGACATCTTATGTGAAGAACGTGACACAAAAAACAGCGGCGAGATCAGCAGATTGTCGTCTTCAACACAGAGTGGAACAAACATGAACTGAAAATGTTTAAGAAAGCAATCAGATTGTTTTCCATGAAGCAGCACAGCTCACGTTTCTTCATGACGAAGACGAGAGCCCAACAACCTTGGTTTTATAAACTTTATGTACACCGTATTCGATCAGCGATCATGTCAGAGAAGTCTGCAAAAATGGGAGATTCTTCAGGTTGTGTTGTTGACTCTTCACCACACTGACTGTTATTTGAGCTGTGTGTTGTTTTGAATGATTTTGTTCACTAAATAAACCTCCAAAATGTGTGAAAGTAGATGGGCCAATTACAGACAAATAGGATACACTGATTGTATGTGAAATTAAGGAGATCATTCAGCTGGACAGAATAAATTGTCTCGCAAATGGGAATGATGGTCGTCAGCGCCTCGCATGGCTGCTTCCTCAGTCGGTGTGGAAGGGTGAGAGTGACTGTGCAAGTGGAAGTCCGAGTCCTTTCGAATCAATGGCACTGGGCAGATCCATTCGGAAATGACACGACCACTAAATGACACGTCACTTTCCCCCCAACTTTCCTTTCACAGCTGCAGGACGCACGCAGCTGTCCTGTGTCGTTTCACACCGTTCGGTGTGACTCGTGATCTGGTTGTTTGGCTGCAGCGATTCTTAAGTATTCTGTGAGGAAATATTATGAAAGCACTTCGAAGCAGAGTAATGTGTATTAACTGCATTCCCAATTCAGAAGACGGCATTCTCCGCAACATTGGAAAGACATTTTTTCCCAGTTTTCGGTAAATTCGTTAGACATCTGACATCGTCTTTCATCGTGTCTCGTCATATCTAAGCTGGAGACAATCGTACACATGAGCAGCCAAATGTAGTGTAAACTCCACTGATCGAAGTAACACAACTGACAAACACATTACAACGTGAAGAGTGTGAATTAATTCTTTCACGCAGAATCACATTTCCAGCAAAAAATCTCAATAAATGAAAATTCACCCACTTGAAGTACTTTAACACGTTTACTTGCCAAATTCACAGCCTGGCTACATAACCCTGCTGCTTTTTTTAATCATGGAATTTGGACAACTATCGCAGACATAGAGTGATCCAACATTGGGTGAATTGCCATAAAGCTTTTTTTTTTTTTGGCACTTCGTGCTTACTTGAAACTCCTCAAGACACTTTCTGTCTGTCTGTGTGAGCGTCTACTGATATTACACACTCGCAAGAAATCTCAGGATTTCTGTTGAAACTCGAAAACCGAATCCTAAATTCTTTGGTTACTTTTGCTCGACCAAAATACTATCCAGGTCCGAGCAGCTAAGCCTTGCCAGTGACATACGATGCTTATATGGGAGGGGGAAAAAAAGACTCACTTTTTGGCAGGCCTCACAGTGGAAAAGGCAGCCAGTGCAGAAGAGTGGGAGTACAAAATCCTGACTGAGGTGCTGTCTGTAGCCTCAGTCAAGACCAGAGGCAGAGATTTCTCCCAGCTAGAGCATCCAGTAATAGCGGTAGTACAACACGGTGTGGTCTCACAATGTGAAAACATCGTCTACAAATGCCCATGTTCAGAGGATTTGGAAATCAGCGCGCAATAACATTGTTTATGGTTGAGGAGTCGATTGTAGATCAGAAGAGAGCCCTGAAGTTGAAGTCAGTGGGCTGTGCATGGGTGTGCGACTGTCCACAAGGGGACTCATTACTCTGTAGCTCCTCCAGTCTCCGCGGATCTCCGCTGTGAAGATGATATTTAATGTACTCTCTGTCGATTGCTTTGAGACTACAGCAGGAGCGAGTGTATTTCAACTAATCTACATCACTCTTGACTCTTAACTGACATTAATGAGAAAGTCATGTTTTGCTACGGGTCCAAATGAAGGGAGAGTTGGCAGTTTTTGCAAAACTAGTTCGTCACGCTGCGTTGCTTTCTTAGATTCTTTAAAGTGTCACAGGAGATAACCAAAAACTCTTGTTTTTGCACAGCTGATTTATACAGGTATGCATTATTAACAACAGTTCTCAATGTAAGATGCATTTGTTACCATCTTGTGTTTCTCTCTCTCTCTCTCTCTCTCTCTCCCTCCATAATTCAGTTGAGCAAATGCTTGCTGAAGTTCGAAAAAGTTTATTTAGGGAAGCCTCACGTTTGTTTTCCCTTTGTTCTGCCCTACAAAGGTTCGTGCTCGGTTTCGGGTTGATTCAAGAAGAGTGCAATTCCGTGTGAATGCGAAAGCAAAGATGTTATGCAAGTTTCCAGCATTAGTCACTATTTCTTTCTTTAAAAAAAAGGAAGCCACCTACCACTATTGCAATAAGCCGCGTTAAGCACGTTAAAGTGCCGTTTGGGGTCAACTCGATGTAGCCCAAGGGATCAAGTGTCCCGTATTCAGCCATTAGTTTCATTGTTTAGGTCCAACCCAGATAATGATTTTGACTCTGGGCTGTTTTCCTTTCTGGAGGTATGCACATGTAAGAGGAGTGAAGAAGCCTTCCTGGGGGTGAGTGAAAGGAGACAGAAAATGTTGCAAACGAGTCAAACACAGACTTCGTCTTTGTTACTTGCCGAGCTCGGGCCACGACAGTTCTACGTTTCGCTCCAACTACTTGCCTGTTCAGAATTCAGAGGGCAACAGCACGTTCCTGCTTCATCCTAAAGGGGAGAGCTGTCAGTTAACCATGACGTTCGCAGTATGGTGAGCATTTGACGGATATGCTACAGTGAATCACACACCCTGCGTGACTACTGTTTACCAACACCTAAATCCTGACTCTTAAAGTTTTATTTCACCTCTTTCTAATCATCCTTCCCTGACACCTGCATCTATACAGGCTGGTAGAGGCACGTAAAGGAAGTAAAAACACATCAACACGCATGCAGTTACAGACATATTTTTTAAAAAGTGACGACATCTTTGAGTTCAAATCCACTTTTTCCAGTTAATCACTAGATAATCAGAATGCAGTAGGAAAACAGAAGCCTGACAGGCTCCTTGCAGTCTGTTATTCAGGCTGACAAATTCCCCTTCATGTCGAGGAAACGTTTCAGGAAATGTCTCTTAAACGTTTCACCTTTTGCTCCCAATCACAGGAACATGTCAGTCGAATAAACATGACTTTTTTTTCTAGCACTTTACAGTTTTCGTCATAATGAAAATGACAAACTCTTCTTGGAACAGGTGAACTAAACAATGAATATCAAACAGAATGAAGACATGGGGCTGTTGTGGGACCATTTGATACAATCATCGGCGCTAACAATGAATTATAAACCTGCATTCCTGCTTGTCTCACGGCAACACGACATACAGCAAAAAAAAACAAAAACTAAACAGCAGTGTGACAAGTCAGGAAAATTTTTTTGTGTGGGCTTGTTTTTTTCCCCTTTCAAAGTAATCTTTGAGATAAAAGACCGTTCTCCTTCACCACAAGAAGATAGGAGGCACTTGACTATTGCTGAATCAGAGGTCTTTTATCTTTGCCTTTTGAAAGACTCGAATGGAGTGCTCTTCATTAATGGGAATGTTAATGCTGTTTCAAATTAAGACTGTGGCCGAGCTCAGCAATTAAAAAAAAAAAAGGAGGAGAAGAAGAAGAACATAAAGACAAATGCCGCACTGTGTGATTTGACAAATAGATTTCCGCATTCAGCTGATTTTTGGGGGGGAAAGTGTGAAAAGGGTAAAGATGTTCAGATTAGTCTTTTGTTTTGGGACTCGAGACAACGACGTTGAACGACACTTTGGCTGAACTGACTGAGACAAGACTCAGAACAGACACGTGGGAACCGCACACATGGAGAACAATGACAGCAACCATTTCTGGTCTCCTAATCAGCCTAATTACACAAAAAACACTTAAAACCAAGCGAGTAACACACAAACGATAAAAAATCGCCCGACAGTAGCTTAAAGGTGCAGCTGTGGCTCAGTTTGTGAATAAAGTCATTCTCTCGTCCACATATTTGGTGGCTCAACCCAAATTTTGCTCTGTCAACAAGCTGAAGTGTCTTCGATTGCGACACTGAAGCCCCAAGTTGCTCCTGACAACGTTGGAGCAGTTTGCATGGCAGCCGTCACGACTGATCTTGAACAGGATGTTCCGAGTGTCTGAGTGGTTTAATGGGCGAAAAAAACAAAAATTAAGTTCACAGCTGAACTCCATCAAAGTCATACAGAGAACAAAACAGTCTGGGTTTTTTTTTTTTTTGGTTGTTTGTTTGTTTTGTTTACTTGTTTCATCATCAATTGCTGCTGACTGCGGTTGAGGTTACCACTGTTTATAGTCGTTTAGAATCGCCCAAAAAAGTAATCAAAATGACTGAGCAGGAACAGGGTCACGGCCAAAAAAACCCCAAAACAAACTCAAACACTAGAAAAAAGTTTAAGTGCAAATATTTTGGAGACATTAAACTCTTATTAGAAGGGGTGAACACAAACAAACACAGCAGGAATCAGTTTCAAAGGACTTTGAAATGAGGTGTCTGTTCACCTGTAACTGTGAGTGTGGCGTCTCGGGGCACATTTCAGACGCCCACAACAGGTCTAATTTTGAAGAATAACAGCAAAGGACGGATGATGATGATGATGCATCTTTACACTCTGTTCCAGCAGTCGCAGGAACGCCGACAAACTCCGGAGAAACGCTGTAATTTCAGGTAAAACGGGCTTTGAGAGATGATGCATTGCTGCTAGAGGTTATTCTCTGCGATATTTATCATAACAAAGCAAAAACAAACCACTGTAATGTATTCTGGCGTTCACCAGTGGCAGCTAATGCTGGAAATGAATTACATGAGATCTCTGAGTGAAGGACACTTTCCCCACTAATGACGAGAGTCGCGCTGAGTGACCAAAAAGTGACTCGAATATTGTTTTATAGCTGGCAGAGGAAATAACGGCATAAATAAAGAAGAATATATTTAAAATATTTCAGACACTCCCACTCACAACTCGGTTGAGGGATGATGCATTTTCACGCTGCAGTCTGGCATTCAGTAACATGCTCAAAGGCCTAAATGAGGTGCAACATTGAAATGAACTGTTTCACAGCCACCGGCCTAAGTGCACATATTGCATTTTAGATGACGTGGTAAATAATTGAGTTCAGCTTGAGAAGACAACAAATAAAAGGCGAAACTGTGGCACAATCCTATTGGACGGGACTTTGTTTCTGCTCTTTTTTTAATCACAATCTTATTTCTCTCTCAAATCCTCTTAGATTTCTCTCTGCCGTCTAAACACAATTACTGACACACCTGCTGAGTCATGCTGACCAACTGGGATGGAAATTGGATGATGTCGACTGATTTTCCTCAAAGCGAGCGCTTGTTTTCATCCAGCATTTTTACTGTTGTGCTCTTACAGTTTGCTGATAGGTCTTGTTGTTTACACTGCCGATGCTCAGTGGGAGGTTTGTGTGTTTGCGTGTGCGCGCGTAGTCCAGGTGTTTCTTAACACAGTGTCAGAGTACAGCAGCATCCATCTTTATGAGAGAATAAAGTAAAACCCTGAAACGAGTCTATTTATCAGCAAGGATGTAGGATGCTTCAACATCTGGGTACAGATGTGATGTATCTTTAGCAAGATACATGTAGGTTACTGTACTGTGTGTGTGTGTGTGTGTGTGTGTGTGTGTGTGTGTGCGCGTGCGTGCGTGCGTGCGTGCGTGCGTGCGTGCGTGC
>JASSRZ010000072.1:17491640-17507713 GCA_032164315.1 Malacoctenus gilli
GTGTGTGTGTGTGTGTGTGTGTGTGTGTGTGTGTGTGTGTGTGTGTGTGTGTGTGTGTGTGTGTGTGTGTACAGTATATTATTACATGGGTGGTTTGATGGTTTATCATCACTGTATGAAAAATTGATAAGTGCTGCTGTAGAAAAATCAGCTTATTATTAATGCAGAAGTAAATCCTTGAGTCCATAAAGGCAAAAATGCATTGATGACGTGCTGCAGGAGAAGGTCAGTCCATATGGCTTGGAATTGTCTGCTTTACATTTGATCACATTTGTGGAGCGATCCTTATAACGCAGTCAGTATGCAGCCAGGACACAATCAGAGAAAATGTCATTTTGTAAGCTACGAAATACACTGACAGATTGATGAAGGCTGATGAAGAGGGAGAGCAAGAGAGAGAGAGAGAGAGAGAGAGAGAGAGAGAGAGAGAGAGAGAGAGAGAGAGAAACAAGTACAGTTAGCTATGCGCCTGTCCTTGTGCGTCTAAAGCTCTTTCATTGCTCTGCAAATTTGTGTTTGCCTTTCAATGTAATCCCATCTGTGGAGACATTCACTCAGAGTGCAGAGACAGGAACAAACATAACACTTCTCTCCATCTGTGACCTCCCAACTCCTCATCCTCCCTCTGAATGCAGTGCAACAATGAGGAAGAGCGAGGGAGAGGGAGGAAGATTGCTTCGCTATTCAGGTAGCTACTGATGGTACACAAGCTCAAGGATAACAGATTCGATTCAGAGAACAGAAGTGTGAGAAAGGCTACAAACCCACTTGCAAGATTTTTTTTGCCGAAGAAATCAAGACTTTAAAGACGGAGAGGATTCAGTCGCGTTCGGAGGAAAAACACGGATTAGGAATGCTTCTTTACAAGCTCCTCGTGCTGTGTTCGATCAGATCTCTAAGTGTACATTAAAGGTTTTGAACTTTTTAGGAAGGCTTATGGAAAACAACTTTTACACGCTGATCAAATGTGTCCAACTGCTCTTGTGGCATTCTTGCGATTTCCTTCCACTTCTCCCTCTGCAGACGAACCGACATCATAAAAAAAAACCAGAGAGACCTTGAGCAAAATTCAGATTTAATGCATACACCGCTCAGTTCAAAACACCTGCAAGAAGAGGCAGTGATTCAGGTGTGTTCACCCCCCCCCCCCACACACACTCCTCAGGCCTTTTATAGAGCAAATGGTGCAATGCAGAGCATCTGATGCCAGGTAGCATCACAAAAGGCCAAAAGCTCACTAAAATACCACACAGATGAATCACGGCCTAATAATCTGAGCGGGACTGACAGCGGAGCTCCATCACCACTCGTTCACAAGCACCCGGTAAAATTTGTTACCGCGCCTCTGTGGGTCAACAGACTCCGAACACCGACTCCGGCCAGATGTTGCATATCGCTGAGCCGCACTAAATGTTGAGATGCAAATTGACCAGCTGACGGTGAAGCTGTTCACACAGCCCGTCCAGCCTGGAGTTGTCTCTTTTCATGGCTTCTTCCCAGTTCGCAGACAAACTAAAGATTGGATCTATATAATGAGGAATCCTTTCGATTCTCTTACTTGCATTTAAGGCGTCTCGCTCACGACAGATCAAGTGACTTCAGGAACTAAGCTGAAAATGCTAATTAACTCCCCGAATCGTACTTTTGGTGTGTTCTTTGGCTCGTCTCTGCGGAGGACAAATCTGCATAAATCTTGACAGGAAATAACTCGCCGCAGCTACTGTTGCTTGTCCAGTTTGTCATGGATCGCACAACAGCTGCTGTCTGTTTTTTGTTTTTTCTTGCAGATTTCCACCCAACTCCGCTCCAAAACCGGAGCAGTGTGAAATAAAAGTGTAAAATATTTATAAAATATATATATATATATATATACACTTGAAGACAACAAAAGGAATTTTAGACCAGGCACTTTAGGGGTCTGCTCTATGTTCAGTGCAGCAACGTTCGCCTTCACGTTGCTCCTGCAGGGATGTTGCCTGTGTGTCGGCGCGTGCATTTGTGTGGAACATGTGAGAGGAAAGAAATCCGCAGCTTTTATTGAACAGACCAGCTGATGCTCTGTGATGGGCAACGCTTTGTTGCATCTCGATGTTCCCTCAAACGAACGCTATCCCTCTTGCAGCAGAATTATTCAATGGGGTATTTTACTCACAGAGAATAATTAAGTTATTTTGGATAGTAATACTCTGTAGGCTGTCACATTCGCGGTGGTCCCCTTGGGCATCCAGCAGTGTTCGACAACACGAGCTCTGTGATGTTGCGGGGTTGATCTCAGCACGTAGCTATGCTGGACTCATTACAGGATGTTTCACTCGAAAAATGTTCAAAAATCAACAACTTGAACAAAATCACAAGAGAGAAGAAACACTTCTTTTTTTTTAAGATGTAACTCAACATACAGTGTTTCACTTGGCAGTACTACCGCGTTGAGTACATGTTGAAACTGAAAAAAACATTGTTTTGTTGACAATTTTTGAACTCTATAAGTCAGTGATGCAATTAGGCTGTAAACGATCCATGCACGCAACGACTTCCTAATTCGAGGGCTAAAGTGACAGTGCGGTCATGTTGTTGGAAAGGGGGAGGTTACAATCAGCTGTTGGACCAACCTCCTGCAATCAGCATGAGTTGGACAGCACACAGATCAGTGAGAGCACAAATTTCCCTTCTACCTGTTCCATTCACATTAGTGCCATGTGTGTTCACACTGTACTTGCACAAACAAAACCCGCTCCAAAATGTTGAAAAGTCAACAACACACGTTTAAATATTCAATATTCAAATTGCACATGTTGCTTTTCCCCCCCAGTTGAACATCCTTCATCCTGCCAATCTTTTTGCGCTTTTGATTTCAATGCCAGCGTCCTTGCCGCGTGCCAAAATTATAATTTTTTTTTCAAATGCCCAAAGCTTTAGAAGCTGCATCGACAAGTTAATTATAAAAATCACACTGCACGATGACACCATGACGAGCTGAAGGACAAAGCGTGAATCCAATCCAACGCTTGGTTTTCTGACCGGGGAAAAGAATGGCTGACTACCTTTGCCGTGCAGTCAAACATGTGTGTAAATTTAGCTGCTGCAGGAGTGTCAGAAGTTAGTTAATGATAGTTGTTTGTTTAGCCTCGACAGCATCTTCAATACATCCTGCAATACCACTGATACAGTCTGGTTTGGTCAGCAGCAATCTAACATTTTTTTTCCCCTTTAAGCCTTGTAAATTTGCACAGTGGACGCGTTAAATTACAGGTGGGATTTTAACAGAAAATGTAAAGTGCTTTAGAGGTATTCAGATAAAAGCAAATCTGCCGTGTTTCGCGTGTCGCTGGTAATAATACTCAGATTGTTTATGAAATATAAATTATTCATGGAGTATCACAAAGGCTGGATACACAGATTAGGCAGGAGCATGCGGCTCTCACTGTGCTTGAACTGACATGAGTCAGACCTCGAACAGTGTGTGTTTTTCCTCTCACCTACCTGACAGAGAACAAGGGCTCTCCTGCATCAGACCTGTGTCCCTGCAGCCGGCATCGTTTTCCTCTTTTGCTTCGATAATCCACTTTCGCCGCGAACTTTTGGTACTTTTTCCCCGCTACAGTGCTCTGTAAAATTTGTTTTCAGAAACAGTTAGGAATAAAAAAAAAGAAGTGTTTTCTTTATTTAAATATTCCGCTTGCCTATCGGCAGCACTTTTTTTTTACATGCTTTTTTTTAAAAAATAAGTCAGACATATTTAGCCTTAAAGTATCATGAGTCAAGCTTTTGCTTGTGTAAAGCACTTATTACCACGCAACCTAGTGCAAAGTCATAAAAGAAAACCCTGCTCAACATTGAATTGAGAAAAATGAAAGCAGTATTCACAAAACATCAAGTGTATTAAAACAGAGGATTTTTCCCATGAAAAAAGATCATCTCTCAACGTGACCTTTTTTTTTTTGAATACCGGCACGACTACTATTGATCTTGAAAATCAGCACTTGAATTATTAATGACATTGGACCGTCAAATGTGGTGTGTTGATCATTGTAATCACATACAAGAAGCAGGAAAAGCTGAAATGAAAAACCCTAAAATCTGACGTCTGCCTGTTTAACTGCTCGAGGGACTGAATTTGCTACTTTTTTGCTCGGTCGACCTGCGGATTTGGATTCTGGGCGTCAGACAAATAGAGTTGGATTGTGTGAGTGGAGATGTTTTCTGTTCAGAGCCTAACTGCAGCAATGACTCCATGTGGTCCTCAGACTGAAGCAATGGCTGCCCTCTAGTGATGCTGACGGGTACTGAATGCGTTTGGCAACCGTTGGTTCAACGGCTGGAAGCCTTTTGCTGCTGAAGCGATTACGTGTCCGTGATGTGAGCTGTACCAACGAGATATGTGTAAATGCATAGAAAGAAAAGATGAAGTTGTTGAGCCCTGAGCGCAGGTCAGCATTCATAGACCTTTTGGTTGTCATTATCCTAACAACAGAGACCAACTACACGTGATATGTGGCAATAAATCACCTCAACCAAGCCTACGAATTGCAGAGCAAAAGCACAATTACATTCATTCTGTCTCTTTCACACTTGTGCTTCAAAAAAAAATCTTTGTCTCAACTCCGCCCCCCCCCCCAAAAGTTGTAACCCCGATGAGAAACTTCCAGCAGGATTTTTATCTCCAGTTTGTAAGGTAACTGTCATTGTTTCAGTCGGCAGTGAAATGTTCCAGGAGATCAGGTCAGGTCAGTAGAAACAACGGACCCGATGAGGGAACTTTCTTCCTTTCAAGTGGGCCCTGAGACGCTGCCAGAGAGCGTCCTCCCTCTCAGCTGTCAGCGGCGTCCTCCCCGCCCGAGTCCGAGTCCTCGGCCTCGTCTGCAGACACAGTCAGGGGGGGGTAGGGCCTCGGCTGGTCCAAGTTGACGTAGGTCACCTTCAGATTGATGTAGTGCTCTCCTTCCAAACAGGACAGGATCTGTTGTACTTCTGTAACCAGGCTGTGGAAGCTCGGCCTGCGCTCGGGCTCCGGGTCCCAACACGCCAGCATGAGTAAATAGCTGTGGAATGGGAAAAAGAAGGAATATGCAGGCAGGTTAGAAACATTGCGAAAGAAGAATATTGTGACCTTACATATTAAAAAAACACACATATCATACAAATGCTTCCTTTACACTTTCCGGAAATTATGATACTAAGGGAACGTGTACTGTAGCATTAGGACTCAGACGTTAAATAGTTCCTATCTTGGGTTCCAGGAAACTGGAAACTTGGGTTCCGACTTTGCCTGCTCGCTTTAAAACGTTCCAAAAGATGACAACGGACATGAGAAACTTTACCATATTACTCTCATTTTGAATCTTACAGTGTATCCGGGCAAAACTGTGGCTGTGGAAGCCGGCGTCCCTTTAACAAGTAGTGCGTGATGTCATAGGGGTCCACATCTGGATAGGGGCTCGCACCTCTGGTTAACAGCTCCCACATTAAGATGCCATATGACCACTAGGTGAAAATAAAGAAAAAAACATTTTGAGACACACACACACACACACACACACACACACACACACACACACACACACACACACGCACACACGCACACACTGCACCACTCACCACATCAGACTTGGTCGTGAACTTCTGTGTTTGCAGGCTTTCGATGGCCATCCACTTCACCGGGAGCTTCGCCCGTTTGTGGTCTTGAATGCTGTAATACTCCTTATCATAGATGTCTCTGGCCATACCGAAGTCAGCCACCTTCACCGTGAAGGTCTCATCAAGCCTGCAAAATGGAAACAGATCTTACAAAAGGATTCAAATCCACATCTATCAAAAGACAAAATGCTTCATACACGTGATGGGAAATATTACTGATCGAGACGGTCAGTCAAAGGGTGTATTTGTAGATATACTTTCATACAACTTGATCGGTTCTTGATTCTACTTCAGACCTGCAGTTGTCTGTTGAGACAGAACACTGCACACACATTTACAAGTGACATGCCAGGAACCTGTGTGTCATTCACACTCACATGCAGTTGCGCGCCGCCAGGTCTCTGTGAACAAACTTCTTCTGGGCCAAGTACTCCATGCCTTTAGCGACCTGAAGGCCAAACCCGATCAGGTCTTTGACCGTCGGGTTCTGTGAAGGACAGAGAGGATCACAGCCATCGTTCTTTAAATCAAAATCTTGAAGGCGCTTATGAACAGAAAGATCCGCGAGTGTCGCTGTTTGAATTACCCTTTTCTCTGAGCGGATGAAGTGTCGCACATCTCCGTGCTTCATATATGGCAGGACCACCAGGGGGAGCCCTTCTTTAGGCAGCATGATGCCCAGCAGTGACAGTATGTTGGGATGGTGAAAACCTTTCATAATAATGCCCTCTCTGAGAAACTGGTCCACCTCACCCAAATCTGTGATTCCTGATACAAACACACACACACACACACACACACACACACACACACACACACACACACACACACACACACACACACACACACACGTGCTGTCAGAAGTCTGGTCAACAGAAAGAAAGCTGTGGTTCATTCATTAGATAAAAGCATAATCGCTTACTGTTCAATGACTTAACAGCACAGTGAGTCTCTTGTTTATTGCTGTCTATCAAGTATCCGTGATACACAGTTCCAAAGTGACCTAGAGAAGAGAAAGACAATGGCTGAAGGAAAAGTGGAAGAAGGAAAGAATGAAGGACAGCGAGCAGGAAAAAGATTCCGCCAGAAGTTTACCTTTGCCGATGATGCGGTTTTCTTCTATCCGGAGCATCTCAGCGGGGATCAGCACATCTTTGACCTCGTCCAGAAGATCCGAACTCAGGCTGACCATGGAGATGTTGTCCCTCGGCATCAGTGGAACGGCCAGGTGATCGTAGCTGGCGGCGTACAGCAAGCCTGGGAAGGCTATTGCTCCCGAGCCCGACGTTTGACTGGACAGATCCACTGCCGCGCACAACGGGGACAGAAAAAAAAAAGAGTCTGAGGAAAGGGCCTGAGAGATGGAAAATGAAGGCATCTGACTAACAGTGTCAGGACTGAATGTCCAAAAACCAAAACTTGTGAATAAAGCTTTTCTTTTGTCACATTAAGACTGTGAAAAGTGGTTAAAATTGCTTTCTAACTCTGAAAGCCTGAAAGCCTGAAGCCAAACTAACTGATGTTATTGTTTGGCTTAGGTTTGAGTGCATCAGGAGAAAAACATGTGATTGATTCTTGAAAGGATTTCTTCTTATATTTCACGGCTTTGCGTGGACTGAAGGCAGCTCTATAGCAGTTAACATCTTTGACTTCAGTCCCCACGAGGCGCCTTCTGTTGGAGGGTCTCACCTCGCCTGTAGTCACCTGTTGGAGAAGAATCATGGCGGCTCCCCATCCGGCTCCGTGACAGCATCGTTGATAAGCGACTTTCTATGTTGGCTGAAAGGAAACATTTAGGACAGTATCACCGCATCGTCTAGTGGTCACGAAACTGGTGAAATATTCAACGAGAGAAGTAAATGGTCAATAAGTAAGCATATAACACGACAGAGATAATCTGTTTACATCACATTTGCACAGTTATAGAGAAAGCGCAATAAGAGCAGTGAAATGCTTTAAGGAACAGTTTTGCTGTGTCACTGTTTGTTTTGCTCACCTCTTTTTTTCTTCCTCAGATGAACCATCACTATCAATGCCAGAGAAGCTCCCAGAACCAGAGCAGCAATGATGCCGAGGGAAATGCCCGCGATCACGGTGTCGTTGTTGCTGTCGCGGTAAACCACCGTTCCCACGTCCTTCTCCTCCCTGTTCACATACACCTACCGCATCCCAGCAAATGTACGCTCCGGTTATTTAATCTTGTGGGGCGCTTGCAGAGACTTTTAACCCCTTTATACAAAAAAACCAAACACAACTAAAAACGAGAGGTTGAGAATTTCACATTCAATTTCCCGTTGGTCAGTCCGGGCTAAGTAGAATAATAGTTTTAAGGCACTATTCATGCATCGCCTTGTTGAGTCACTTGTGGACTGAAATGTCCCATAGACTCCCATGAACAACAGACTTTAATTTCTCATAGTTTCTCTAAAAGACATCTATATTTCACAGTGATCTTTTGGTCTGTGAAGAGAAATAAACTCAATTCGAGGTTTTTTTTTATCAGGACAGAACATATTTACATAAAATCGTGCCCTTTATCAAAGAAAACAAAAGCAAAGAAATGATGCAAAGTGCGCTCTGTGTTGTGTCCGGGTTGAATCCATACTCGCCTACCTTGACAGGTGATCCCTCAGTGGGGACAACAAGGCTTTTAGGGATCCTGCAAGTCAGCTCGTTCAGCAGAACCTGAGCGCTGCAATCCACCCCGCCGATGGTCATCTCAATCTTCATACATGTGCTCACCATGTTCAGCTTGCTATGCTGTCACACAGAGAACGCATCAATGTGTGAGGATATTTCCGTGACTTGAAGATGAATGCATAGAGGGAGCAGTAAGAAATGGATGCAGGGGAGAATCGGTGCACGTACATGCAGTGAAACCTCAGTCTCTCCTGGTTTCAGAAGGAGTAGTTTGTCATCGTTTTCGAAGGAGTAGACGTGAGCATCAGGGTAGTACTCAAATCGGGACTTCCAGAGGTCGCTCTTCCCGTCGACGTGGAAAGAAATGTATCCCATGTCAGACTTTTCCTCTGGGATTTTCTCGGTGAACGCTGGAGCCCTGCACTCCATGTGCGTGGAATTTCTCGGCCCGTCGCAGACCTCGAGCGGAATGGACACGCGATGTGAACTTCGGCATTGAATTTGTGTCAGCAACCTCTTAAATAAAACATTATAACCAGGAAGGGCTTACTTGCTGAACAGGCTGCAGGAGGTGATTTCTGGGAGTATATTCAACAACAGTTTTAGAGGCGGAGTCTAGATGATGACCTTCGATTACAAGTTTGGACCCGCTGTACAGAAATGTAAAAATGAAAACATGTGAGCGAAGCAACTGGCTCACTTTGAGTTGCAATTTATTTCAATATCAAGAATCTCAAACGTTTTGAGCAAATCTTTTTATAAGATCATGTCTATGAGTAAGACCAGGTCAGTGTTTTTACCTTTGGAAACTGCAGAAGGGGTCGACGGACTTGATCACGGGGTTTTTCTTGTAGGAGAACATCTTGGTGGCAGTCACTTCCAGGTTGTCAATAGAGACTTTGACAGGTACTTTCCCGACACTGGTTGCAGCCGCCGTGTTGCAGACGATCGAGGACGACGTCTCCCTCTCGTCGGAAACACTGAAAGCAACAGAGGCAGCTGTCACTGAACATGCAGCTCGAGAAGATAGCTCCGTTTAAAGGAGCTCCTGTTACTTTTGACAAACAGTGCAATCCCGTGAGGTCCCCACCTCTGTATGCTGCACTTTTTGTCTGCGAAGAAAACTTCTCTCTGCATCCCAGAACTGAGGTAGTTTCCTGTTAACGTAACAGTGGTTCCTCCGAACACGGGCCCATAGTCGGGTATGATGTCTGTTATGCTTGGTTCCTAAATGGGCACAGGTAAACATGGTACAATTGCAGGGGTTTTTTTTGTTTGTTTGTTTTTGACAGTATATTTTAGAAGCTGAATATTTCTTCTTAGTAAAAAGGTCATTTGATTCTTTTATGCTCACCACAAAAGAGAGGCCAGAAATATGAGCAGCGCCTTCGATAGAGTAGCGACCCTCCACTTCCCCTTCATGCACCTCCAGTGTGATATTGAGGTCATCGTTTGGTCGCTTTTCATGAATTTTGCACAGAAGCCTGTTTTGTTTCCCCCAAAAATGGAGACGAAAGACATTTTCCAGTGAGTGAGACTTTTTCTAGACCAGAAAAAAACAACAGTAGCCACAGCATCTGCCACAAATATCAAATATGTTTGGCTGATTGCAACAGTTTTCATTTGATAGAGTTTATTAAAAAAAAACTTGACTGTATGAAGAGACTCCAAAGTAGCCAAGCAGTAGTTGACTCACTTTGAACATTAAACCTGAGAAAACGTCAGACGTGTCGTCGTCAGCGACCACGCCCGCTCCCACTCACTTTCCGCTGCTGCTCTTCTCAGGGAGGACGGTACACGCTGTCCCGGAGCTGACCGTCACGACATGCGTTCTGCCCTCAATGATGGCCGGCCGCAGAGGAGACTGAAACTCTGCTCCGCACAGCGTCAGCTCCGTTTCACCGCCAGCAGGCACCAGTTTGGGGAAGAACTGAGAATCGCAACGAAGCGCGAGCTGTTAACGCTGGTAAAATCACAGCGAGCAGTGCGGCTCCGCGAGTCCCTTTTTGTAGAAACTGCATGCAGCTCATCAGTCACACTCCACAGCAGACCTACCTCTGTTATGACAGGTGCACAGGAGTCTTTGTTCCATTCCGAAGAACATTCGTTCTGCTTGGAGCAGGTTCCTGAACACCAGCCACAGTTCATGAAGAGCGGTGCCGTCAAACACATTGAGCACGACATGAAATGTCCACACCCGGGTCCAATGGAGGGCACCCTGAACATCTGTGGAACACATCCAATCACAATTCGGAAATCCCACTGAAATCACTGAAATAAAGTGAATAAAACAAACTAAACATACGAGTAACAAATGTATAAATTCCCCTTTTATTACAGTTTTATCACAATCAACTTGGATTGTGTTCCGACCAAAATTAGATGTAATCTCTTTGTAGCATAAAAAAGACACCTTTTCTTAACTTTATTGTTTCAATAATTTTCACCTTTACTTGAGAATGGTTTGGGCAAATTAAATAATTTGTTTATCTCTTTCTCAGTTTTCATTGCACTGCTGAAGCCACGAGGTTTTGTCCTGCTTTTGCCACCTTTGGAAAGTTGTGTTAGTTTCACCTTATTTCCAACCACAAAGAGCAGTGAGTCGTCAGGGTACATGGCCGCTGTCCTGGACACGCTGGCGTTACCAAGGGAGAAGTTGGCGAAAACAATCGGCCTGTACAGCGTAAGAATCACCTGAAACAGACACCAAAAGACGGTCAGATGTCGGGGGTCATCGCATCTGGTGTATCCGTCAGCGCAAAGCAGGAACACAGCAGCTCACACACCAAGAGGCTCCACATTGAAACCAGAGGGACTGTTTATTGGTTGGTTTGGTTTTTGCTTACCTGCAGTATTCTGCCATCTGAGGTACCAAAATGACCAAGAGTATGGTTTCCCATAGTGTTGACCAGCACTGCAGTGAAGAGGACGTCTCTCATCTTGCTGTTGAAAACGTCTAATCTGTAGTACGGCTTTGACACGAGCGTGGGTTTGGCAGTGCATGTGTCGTTCCCGCTCTGTGCAAACAGGAAAAAAAAAACACATTCAGCTTTAGGGGGGTTCACAGGATTCAGAATAAACAGATACCTGGAAAAGCTTCAGTAGAGACTTCAATCTTTCACACACTCTGATGTATGTCTACGTGGATAAAAAAAAAAAAAAAAGAAGAGCACAAGCAATAACAGGAGTCCCCGAAGTCATTCATTTAAAGAGGAAGTGCTCTCATCCGCCTCCAGTCATAGAACGGTCATTAAACAGCAGTGACTTCAGTTCTGTTTACTTGGTGACTGTCTCCGAAAGCGGACCATCGCCGAGTGAAGCGGGATTTCCGACTGCCTTTCGCACACGCGTGAGTCAATCTGTCGTTCCGCCCCCAAAAAATAGAGGGGGATATGTTAAACGAATGGTAAACATTCCACCGCCGAGCAACTGGGCTGACCTGCCCCGGCATGTTCCCCACTTGAGTGCTGAGTTTTCCCACTGTTTAGTGTCACTCACCCTGGGGGTAAAAAAGTGGTTGAATAAAAATCTGAAATGAAAGTTAGACGATTGCACAAAACTCCACCTAAAACACCTCAGACAGTTTTTAGGAGTTGAGCCCACCAGCGTGTATTCGTTTTTTTCCTCCCGCTGCCCCTCCTTTCTTTAATGTTCCATTTATTTCCTACTCGAATAAACGTTGTCGTCACAGTCCGGCTCTGACCCTCCCCCCTTCAAATTCCAGCTCTTTATCAGCAGAACTTTTACTGCGTGTATTTATTAGCAGACATTCCTTGTACAAATGTCTGTGGAGGCTCAAAGAACACGCCACGACTTCCATAAAAGGAGAAGACCACACCTTTATTTTTTTTAAAGCCGTGATCGAGTTCAAAGTGTTACGAGAAGGACTGCAGGGCTGGCTCGGGGTCAGATTCGCCCGATCAAAGCCGTCTTCACGCTGCAAAGCGTCTAAATCCTACCAAGCAGCAAAATGTTTTATCAAAGTTGGCAGACTTTTTTGTTAAGAGGCCATTTTTTTTAAACATCCCAACTCACTACGCAACAAAGGGTCTCCTAAGTACTTTTTCCACTAGAGGAGCACTCGGTAGAGTGCATACCTCCACCGTGCGCACTTCAGTGACGTAAATGAGACGAGCGAGCTGACTCTGCTTCTGAAGAAGGCTGGTGTGCTTCGACATCTGCAAAAAGCTGCTGCAGACGTTTTGCCACACGGTGGAGGTGAGGGGCCTTTCATCTATGTGGTGCTGCAGTGGGATGTCAGAATGGACAGAGGGGATGCCGCATGTCTGGACAAAGTGGTGGTGAAGGAGGGAGGCGGGCCCTGTGGTGGGCACGGAGCTGGACAGCCTGCCTGACATCTGTGGCTGAGCAGGCTCCTGTCACTCACACACACACACACGCACACACTGACTCATCAACCCCTCCCTTTTCTTTCAGCCAGCCCAACTACTCTTCCCACACAAACACACACACACACACGCACACGCACACGCACACGCAACTATAAGTTGCCATAAACACACTCTGTCCTACATGATTTGGCAGAAAAGGTGTACTTAGTTACCAAAACTTTTAAGTTTGGGGGGGGAGGGTTTGTTGCTCCTCTTCAAAGCTCACGTCTCAATAACACAGTACACTAAACTGCCGTGAACTGTTTTGATTTAATTACACAATGTTTGTCTGGACAGGTCACTTCCTGTCTGAGTGTCGGATGACCTTCGTACCGTTTCGGTGCTCTGGTGACAAACGTGTGGGTTTCTTTAAAAAAAAAAAAAAGGAAAACAATGGCTCACCTCGTGTGGGCAGCTCTCACATGGCTGAAAGTGGCACAGACCTCTGGACAGCTGCTCTGAGCCCGACCTGCAGCAGTCCTCCACGCCCCTGTCGATGGCATGGTTCACTTTGGACAAGGGAAAGGCGCACAGGGCGGAGCCTTTTCGGGGCTCCCCCTGCTCGCTCACTTGGGCGAACACCCCGTACAGGATGTCCTCCCGCTCGTCCACCCTCAGCTCCTCGGCCAAGTCTTTCCCCGCCCGCCCAAAGTGTCCCGCTTGCAGCCCGTTGTACACAATGTCCCTGAAGGCGTCCCTCCGTCTCCTCCGGCGCTTCGGCTCGTACCGGCACTCCAGGACCACCTCTCTGTACATCCACACCTCCGGGATCAAGATGGGCAGGCGCCCCAGGCGGGTCTGGAAAGGAGAGTCGCTCCTGGAGGGACTCTCCCTCTGCAGGGACAGAAAGTAGACGTAGTCCTTCGTGGAGAAACTGTAGATGTAGTCGATGCTGTAGGACTCCCGCAGCCCGGGGAGCACAGTCAGGCCGTTGGAGAGCATGTGGAAGCCATCTTCCGTCGAAAGGGGCCTCACCACCGATATGGACCTCCTGGGATACCGCTGCATCACCTTGTCGTCCACCGACGCGGCGACAAAGAACAGAGATGTGGCTCCTTGGAGCACGATGCTGACCTTGGTGCCGAGCGGGCTGGCCAGACAGTCGGGGCAGTTCTCGGGGGAGTTTTGCTCCGCTTTGAACAGACACTGGGGCTGAGGTTCTGGGGCGCCGATGTCGATAAAGTGGCAGATGCCGTGCTGGGTGCTCCCACAGACGTACAAGTACGGCAGGTATGCTTGATCGGGATCCAGAAGCAGGACCTCGTTGTCCGTGTCGACTGGTCCATCGGGGTCAGCCTCCATGTCGCACACGGCGCACGTTTTACACTCGGGACTCCCGACAGGTCCGGTTTTCACCTCCCACATCTTTGCCATGGCGTCGTCGATCGCCACGATTTCATTCTGGCACGCGACGTACACCTCGGTCCGCTCGCTGTCCGAGTTCACAGCAATGTTCTGTATGGGTTTTGCACTTTGAAAGTGCGGAAGGGAATATTTCACAGTGAAGTCCACCTGCCTGGGAGGAGCAGAGGGGCATCTGTTCTCCCCCGAGGCGCCCGGCGTCTGGATCCATATGCACAGTGCCAGCAACGCGGTCAAAGTGACCATCTCCACGTCACAGTCCGAGGTGGCTGCGTGCTACCTGAGAGATGCGCGCCTCCAAACGTGCATTCTGGTGAAACCGGCAGGAGCCCTGCTGAAGCAAGCGGACAGGAAGACAGACGGTCAGCCTCCGCTGAGAAGCACTGCTCGCCAGGCGGGCAACATCGACATTTTTAGGGAAGGAAGCTGCTCCTTGATTCAGAGGAGGAAGAGTGCTGATTTCCACGATGCGTCCACGAAGTAAAGACTTTATTTTTTACATGGAAAACGCCACTCCGAAGTCACATGAAGCCAATGGGAAAACAACAAGATGATAGGGTCACAATGAGAATCTAAAGTGTGGGCAAGACATGACTTGCTGCAGCATGTGGAGCAACCGTGGAAATGTTCAAGCCTCCCTAACAGCCCTGAGTAATAACCACACAATACATGTCAACGGGCTCTATTTCAAAAAGTGTTTTCGTTACACGCATTATTTTTGACAGCCTTCATTTAAAAAGAAAACAGTACAACAACCTCAAGACCACTTTCGGTCCAAATGATCCCAATTACAGTCCCACAGCCGCTGCAATTACAGCCGCGCGCCGTCTTATTCACTGAAATATCGAACATGCAGGGGAAAAAACAAAGAAGTTCGGACGATGAGCTTCAACCTACACTCAATATTCTGGACAAAACATCCTTAATGACAGCAAGCAATTGAAAATCTTACCTCGCTCAGGGGGGAGAAAAAAAGCGAGAAAAGTCTCCGAAATGTGCCGAAACAGCCTCAGAGTTTGAAGTCTCGAGGAGATCTTCACTGGCCGCTCTCACCTGACAGCGCAGGAGTGCCACAGTCAGCAGGAGGCTCCTCACAAACACTGGCACGGAGCGGCTTCATAAAGCACGCAGAGGACCGCAGCCTGTGTGTGGCGAGTGCGTCCTCTAAATCCTTCAAAATAAAAGTGTGCAATTTGGCATTTTCGGTTCAAAGAAACAAGCTCAATTTTTTTTGCTTTTTTGTTTCTTTGTTTCTTTATTTTTTCTAAATGCTTTTTCAATATACTGTGCAATATAATACACGACTGTGATATTAACTTTACTTTTTGTAGTTTTTGTTGATCTTTTGATACTTCCTTAGTGCATTTAGATCTCTACAAGATGTGTGAGATATATTTTTTCTCAGCATATTGCGCTCCAGAACAGAAACGCAACTGTGCTTTGCGTGTTTGTGATTCGGCATCGTCGAGTGTAAAGTCAGCACAAGTGATGCTCAAATAGATTAAATATGATGCAAACAGTGAAAGTGGATTCTGGATTTGCCAAAACATTACAGTGAGCCAATAAACACTCTTACCAACATACAAATGTTTCATTTAAACACTTCAAAGTGTAAATAAGTCACAGTTTTTTCAGTCTGTTTCTTTTAGTTGTTTTTGTGGACTGTTTTCAGGATGTGCAATTATGATTCGGACGTTTTGAAATTTGTTGTCCATTCGGAACAACTAAATGCCCCCCCCAAACATTATTTTTAAGAGGAAAAAAACCGGAAGAGCAGTTGTTCTCCTCTGTAGCTTCACTTCGGTCCCCTCAGAAGGTGCCGTCCTGTTAAACCGCACCCGCAATGAGGAAGTATGGACTCGTTGCGAAATCTGAGCGCCTCATAAATACCCTCCGTTTCCTTCCCGGGACTCTCGTCAAACCACCTTAACGTGTCCTCAGCAGTTCTTGTCCACCGAGGCTCCTCCGGGTCAGACTGAGGAATAAAAAGACTCCAGCAGAAAAAAAAAAAAAAAAAAAACGGTTACCGGGCTGTTTGCCAAGTTC
>JASSRZ010000072.1:17507723-17520200 GCA_032164315.1 Malacoctenus gilli
ATAATTTTTCCCCCCCCCCCCCCAGACAGATCACCTTTTTTTTTTTTTTTTTTTTTTTGCAGGAAACGAAGCGAGAGAGTGAGGAGTCAGTGAAGGTCTCAGAAGCCCCGACCAACCCTCCCCTTCACACGCGAAGTACACTTCTGCACACGAGGTGTGCAGTAAAATTGAAACTGTTCGACACTGACATCCTTAAAGATAAGGGTGTCAGGCATCGTCGCTGCCTTCGTGGAAATGCCATAGCACGGCCCTGCAGATCTGAAAGTTAAACATCTACCACTCGATCCAAAGTTCAGTAAACACAGTCTGTCCATCCTCTCACTCTTTCACGCTTTCCCTCTGCCAAGTCTCAAACCACAAAGATCCGCTATGAATAATAAAAAAAGTTCGAGGAAAGAGGGAGAGGAGCTTCACTTTTAAGGCCCAAAGAAGAAGAAGAAGAAGAAGAAGAAGAAGAAGAAGAAGAAGAAGAAGAAAAACAGTAATGAAAAGGCCTGAGAGTTCAGGAGCTGAGTTTCTGTTTGGAGTAGGAGGAGAACTCCCTCCTCTGAGGCCCCAAACATGAAGAGATTTGAAAAACACGCAGCCAAAATCAACAGGAGGGGAGGACATCACATTTAGACCCTGAGTCTGCACATAAACCTGCATCAATTTGAAAAAAAAAACATCAGAGATCAATCAAATATACATAGAAAACCCCGAGTCGGACGAATTGAAGACCGGGTTCATGCTTGGAGATGTTGATGTCGTTCGAGTGGCTCTGGAAACTGATTTTTATATCCGATTGTGCTCCTCGCAAAGCTGCATCATCAGTGTCATGGCACTCCATCTTCAGCCCCGAATTAAAAGACAATTTCCTCTAATCATTCTGGGTTTTCATCTGATTCCTTCTTGCCACACACACACCACAATGAGCCCGGTGGTTTTCTGTCCTCGCTGTTTCGGCTCTATCCGTAATGGTGATTCATCTCGGCCACTCAGACGTTGCTCTCCTCTGGATGGGCTTGACTCTGGCTCTGCACCACCCCGAGCCCGCTGGAATCAACCATAAATATGTTTGGCAATACTGGGGTGTGTCATTGTTATTATCACCATGGAGATGGAGAAGATCCCCCCCCCCCCCCTCAAGGCAAGTGTTAAGATTCAATTATGTGATTTACTGAAACAACATCAACTCATTCAAGCCAAAAGCAGAGTTTGTGTGCATACGCAGATGTTCGTCTTAGCGTACAAATCTCTTACTTCTTACTGTTGGATGAGGACTTTGTCTGACAAGTGTGGTAAATATCACACACACTGTGTAAAGTTTTGTTGAAAGTCCCTGTGTTGATACACGATGGGGACCAAAGTTGTTTGTTTTGGGGGTCTTCTTTTTTTTTGTTCTTGAATGTTTGCGAGTTGAAATAGCAAGCCAGAAATAAATAAACAACAAAATTACACTGATAATCGTTAAACAACTTCATTGGACGTAGAATGTAACTTGTGAATGTGACTTTACAATTTAGAGGTAATTTTTCAGATTGCCTGAGTGCGAGTTTCGCAATCTCATGAGAAGAAACGACGACGCTGACTTCCGTGTGTTACCCTGCGATGTTCTCGGTGATTACACAAGAAAAGAAGCAGAGTTCACTCAGTTGTTCAGAGTTTATGAACCATCTCACGATAAGCGCAAAGATTCACTTGGGAACCGATTCTCCCTTCTCGATAAGCAGTCCAGAGTCGCCCTCTAGTGGCGTTATGAGAAAACAAACACGTCAGCCTCTATATTTCAGCAAATCACGCAGTTTAAACTGAAACGAAAGTGAAACGCATTCCTCGCCAACCGTGACCTTCGTGTTGCTTTCACTTGCAGGTTGGTTGTGCTGAGTCGCCGTCAGGTGTCCAGTTGTCTCGGGTTTCTCCAGACTCCAAACATGTCAGGATCGGCCGAGATCGATGAAGGCTTGTACTCTCGACAGCTGTAAGTAGCGACCAGCCCGACTCGTGTTTCGAAGGCACCATTTGTAGCACGAGTGACATATCACCTCGCTGCCTTTTTTTTTTTTTTTAATTCGGACCACTTCGCTTTATGAATGTGGAAACGATTCGTTTAAAGTTAATAAGCGCCAAAAATGCTCGATCAAAGATTAAACTCAAGTTGAAAAAGAGGGCAAATGTGATGTAACTAAACTCCTTCTTACTTAAATCTGTCAATCAGATCTTTGCATTGACATGGACTTTCATTTTTGAGCCAACTTTAAGCAAACCAAGCTCTTGTTGACCAATTTATATGACGTGAGGGGCCGGATTTGGCCCCCTGGACCTCGAGTTTCACACTTGTGATTTAGAATGTTTGAGTTGCTGACAACCCCCCCCCCCCCCCCCACATTGTTCCTCCTGCACAGGTATGTGCTGGGTCACGAGGCCATGCGCCGGATGGGCGCAACCAACGTCCTCATCGCCGGGATGAAGGGTCTGGGAGTGGAAATAGCCAAAAATGTCATCTTGTCCGGTGTGAAGTCGGTGACTGTGCAGGACGAAGGTCGGGCCACGTGGAGCGACCTGTCATCACAGGTACTCACTGGGAGCTTCGGATGGGGTTGTTTTGGAAGAGCCATTGATCATTCACTGATATGACTGAGAAATATCTGCGAAGGAACAACTTCCTGCAGCAAGAACTTGTTAAACTCGTTTACAAAAGTAGATTGTTGTTTTGTTTTGTTTTTTAACCTCATAACTCCGTGATTTATAAGGAAATTGTCAGTAAAATGGTGTAATGCACAGGACATCACAAATACGTTCATGTGTTGTGTCTGTGTTTCATTTACTACGTCTTCTTATCGCAACTCAATAATTTTGCTTTCATTCACTGTTTCAGTATCAGATACTACTTTTTTGTTGTTCTTTTTGACTACAAGCATTCTTAAACATCGGCGTGACTTAATGTTGATGAGAAGTGTCCGTCTGGTGTAATCGTTCCAATGAGAGTCATCAGGTTCACAACTTCCTGCTGAAACGTCTCGTAGAACCTGCTGACTAGTCACCAGGACATGGCGTGATCGCGGTCAGATTTCGGGCGAGAGAAGCGATGCACGTCAAACCGAGGGGCCAAAAGCTTCGTCCTTAAGCACTCCCGAAAGACTCGTTTTGTCGTTTAATTCGTCCGAGTACGCTTTCGATTCTTTCGACGACTTTCACTTGTGACTTCCTTTGAAAACGCGTTGATGTTTCGATGTGACTGCGTGGTTTTCCTGTCGCCGCCAGTTTTTCCTGAAGGAGAGCGACCTCGGTCAGAACCGAGCCTCATGTTCGCTGGGCCAGCTGGCTGCTCTGAACCCACACGTGCGCGTGTCGGCCCACACTGGACCTTTAGTTGAAGACCTGATTCAGCAATTTCAGGTACTTTACACACAGCCATCCACTGTGTCTCATTCAGCTTTTTGATGATATCCAATAAGCTTGTCTACAATTAAGAGTTTCTCCTGTACCATGTTGCATTAACGTTTTCATGGGGCCTGAACGTGGCACCATCACAAGAAGCTCTCACTGTTCTGAGGTGAGACGGTCTGACGCCTTGCAGGTGGTGGTCCTCACCGACTCCTCGCTGGAGGATCAGGAGCGTTTTGGAAGGCTTTGCCACTCCCGTGCGATCAAACTCATCATAGCCGACACCAAAGGACTCTGCGGGTAAGCAAAGAGGATAAACGGCTGACACAAAAACTGTGTTGCACCAAAAAGAAACAAGGTAAACGTCGGGGCTCATTCGCAGTCAGCTGTTCTGCGACTTTGGCGAGAGGTTCCAGGTCCTCGACCAGGACGGAGAGAGGCCCGTGTCAGCCATGATCCAACGCATCACAAAGGTCAGACTTTACATTTCAGGTCAGGATCTCCTTTGGAAGATTTTTTTTCATTAATCTCATCGCATTCATAATTGAATCTGATGACATATGTGAGGAGCAGTGAGTGCTGCATCGCAGGACCAAGGGTGACAGTATACGTGTCTAAAAAACTCATGTTTGTCAGCGTGATTCTTTGCTTCCCGCAGGACAACCCTGGAGTGGTGATCTGCACGGCAGACAAAAACCACGGGTTCAAAGACGGCTCCAGAGTTTTCTTCTCCGAGGTCCAGGGCATGACGCAGCTCAACAACACGAGCCCCGTGCCGATCAGCGTCCTCAGTGAGTGCCGCCATATCTGATCGGGTTATTTTGAAGCCAGCAGAAGGCGTCGCGCACCTTTCGAGTCCATCTTCGACCGACGCTCGTTATTCTTTCCATTCACTCGTCACCGCCGTCAACAGGCCCGATTTCCTTCAGCATCGGCGACACTTCAGCCTTTTCTGAGTACGAACGCGGCGGACTGGTGACTGAGGTCAAACAGCCCTGCGAACTCAATTTTGTGAGTGTGAAATGAGCTTGAATTCATTCCCAGAAATTACTTCAATCAGTCTCATCATTTGGTTTTGTGAACAAATCAAGTGACCCATCATAAAAAAAAAAAAAAACATGTTGTATATTGCAGAAACCCCTCGATGAAGCTTTACACGCTGGCCAGCTGCAGACAATGAATGAGAAGGAGTTGAGGCATCGGACGCTGCACTTGGCTTTCCAAGCCCTGCACGCCTTTGTGAACAAAGGACACGGACTCCCTCGCTCTTGGTGCCAGGTCTGCTCCGCTCCCTCCGAACCAATTGTGCTCCACAGTCGTTCGACGCTCTTTCCCTCCCAATCATGTGTGATTTTTTTTTCCCACTCCAGTCCGATGCGGACTCGCTGCTGGCCATTGTGAAGGAGCTGAACTCGGTGGCACAGCTGGAGGCGCTGGACGAGGCCGCGGTGCGGCGCCTGTCCTTCACCGCTCGCGGGGATCTGGCCCCCGTGAATGCTTTCGTAGGGGGCGTCGCCGCGCAGGAAGTGATTAAAGTGAGGTCAAAAGTCAGGCCGAGTTAGGTTTGATTTTGTACGGGTTGGTGACACTTAACGGCCTTTTTCATCGTGACCTGTTCAGCTTTACTTGGCCGGACTGTAGTTCACTCAGGCTGACCCGACACGGCACGGGTTGTTTCAACAGCTTCGACCTCAGTCCCTGGACAGTCGGTCGTCTCCAATCTGTTGATGCACTCAGCCAACTTGAAATCGCAGTCGAGTCGAGCCCAAAAGAGTATCTGGTAACAGATGATATTATAATGGGAAGACTTGGAAGCGATGCCGATTCAAGCTGAGTTGAGCTGAATAGATACGAATTGAAAAAGGGGCGATCTTGTGATGATCAGTGGAAACTCCAATCCTGTGGTCTTGTGGCCCTGTTTAATGTTCCTCCAGGCTTGCACTGGGAAATTCACTCCCCTCCATCAGTGGCAGTATTTTGACGCGCTGGAGTGTCTTCCTGAAAAGGAGGAGCAACAGGATGAGAGCGCATTCGCTGCGGTATGAGAGAAAATGATCCTCAGTTTAAACACTTAAAAGTTAAAGAAGAAAGGCTTTGCCTACTCGTTGTTGTTGCTTTTCTCTCTCTCTCTCTCTCTCTCTCTCTCTCTCTCTCTCTCTCTCTCTCTCTAACAGAAAGGCTCCAGGTACGACGGGCAGATCGCCGTGTTCGGCTCAGCGTTCCAGGAGAAGCTGGAGAACCAGAAGTATTTCCTGGTGAGGATGGATCGGACGTGCGTCCAACAGGGGGCACTCTCTGCTCGCTTATGCAGGACCTCTCCATCAGCCGTTGTGTCTCTGATCTACTCCCCTGTTGATGATGGCACAGGCAGGAAATGGCTGTGATTCAGGTGGTATTTCCTGGCAGCGCTGACGGCTCGTATGGGGTCCGTCCAACAGCGCTGTGCCCTTCTCTGTTTCCTTTGAAAATGTTTGTTTTTCCCTACTGTTTGTTGCTTTAACATGTTGTTTTGAAGCGCACAATGTGTGCTTTGTTTTATCACAGTAAAACCTGCACTCAAAGCATCCGAATGAGAAAGAAGCACACAATAAATTTTCTATAGTATTATCACAGATAGTTGTTATTTATTTACATTTTATGGCTCCTTAAGTATCTTTTAATGTTGGGGTTGTTTTTTTTTTAAGGTTGGTGCTGGTGCGATCGGATGTGAGCTCCTCAAAAACTTTGCCCTCACCGGACTGGGTGCGGGCAAAGACGGGCACATCACGGTGACAGACATGGACTTCATCGAGAGATCGAACCTGAACCGGCAGTTCTTGTTTAGGTCTCAGGACATTGGGGTGAGACGCTGCACGGTTTCAGCATCACATGACCTGCTCCTCCTCCTGTCCTCCTTCTCCCGCTGGCCTCCTTCCCCCTCTATCGTATACCACATCGTAGCACACTCTATCTTGTCCTTGCTGTTTCAGCAGCGTGTTTTTCCCGGAGAGAAATTAGGACTGAAAGTACAGAGATATTCGGTAGATTCCACAGAGCAACCGCGTAACTTCGTACATGTTTGTTTGGCTTTGCGGTTTATTTTGAGGACTTATCGAACAGTTGATCTCAGTGTTTAGTAAACAACTATCACTGCCTCAGATATGTAGGCCGATGGGTTTAGTGGTGAGACTTGTTCAGATTGCTCTCATTTACAGTTGTTTTCTGTTACATAATAAAGCTTTACCAATAATCATTAAGTCCCATTTACTTAAAAGATTGGAACCTCGGAACAAATGTCAATAACGAGATCATTGAGCAGCGAGTTTACAACTTCCTTGACTGCCATGTGTTTATAATCATCCTTTCGCAGTCCCATCTGACTGTTTTTCTGTCCTGTGTCTCTCGACAGAAATCCAAATCCAAAGTAGCAGCCGAAGCCGTGTGTGGGATGAACCCGCAGATAAAAATCACCGCGCATCAGAACCGCCTGGACGCGGGCAGCGAAGGAGTGTACGATTACCAATTCTTGATGGGCCTGGATGGCGTCGCGGCAGCACTGGACAACGTGGAAGCCAGTGAGCGCGCCGACATCGCTTTTGAACGTTTCGACTGTCACCGTTGTAACGGTAAATGCGCCTTTGTTACCGCGACTGACTTTCTTTCTCCCATCTGGCTGCCACAGGGCAGTATCTCGACGAACGCTGCGTGCAGCACAGGAAGCCGATGCTCGAGGGAGGAACGCTGGGGAGCAAAGGCCACACTCTGGTGGTGGTGCCGCACCTGACGGAGTCCTACGGCAAGGCCAAATCGGGCTCCGGTAAAGACATCCCCCTGTGCACCCTCAAGAACTTCCCTCACAGGATCGAGCACACGCTGCAGGTACGAAGCCAAGTTCCTCAGGAGAAAGTGGACGCAGCGATAAGTTGTGGTTTGCATCATAACTGAGGACTGTGCATTCCCGCAACCAATCACAAAAGCCTTCTACGCACCAATAAAAAGTACAAAATGAATGCAAATGTGTATTTAGACTAAATATGATGTACTGTTTATTGATAAATGGAATTTAGCTTGACTCACTTTGCTTCAGTTTGCTTTATTATCTGGTGATTTATTGTTTCTGATTTAATTTTTCTCTATATTTGCTTTTCACTTTCTTTCGCTTTCATGAGAGCTTCTATGGAAAAAACTGAGAGTAGGTTCAGTTCATCATAGTCTCTCTTTTTGTCATAGATTTAAAAAAAAAAAAAAGTCAATCCTCCAAATAAATCTCCTCTGGATGATGTTTTTGTGTTTTTTCGTTCCAGTGGGCCAGAGATCAGTTTGAAGGGCTGTTCAAGCACATGCCAGAAAACGTGAATCTCTTCCTGAGGTAAGTCAAGGCGCCACTCGCGAACTCTTTATCGCCACCGTTTTTGGCTCCAACAAGTGAGAAACCAGAACGGTGCCAATCTGCTGCAACTTAACGTGCTTCTTTTTTTTCTTTTTTCTTTTTTTTTACAATGCTTTTTCTACTCTGACGGAGCATTCCAGTGAGCCTACAAAAACTAATGAAGTGGTTTGAGCTCATTATTCTGTTTTACAAACAGGAAAATGTGGCTCGTTTTAGCAGCCAGCCTTAAAAAAAAATATGGACATAAACAGTTTGACGCGCCAAGTATGTAATTTATCTTTTATAGCAGCTCCGACCCAAGTTTCTTTTTTATTACAGATGCTCTCTGAACTCAATTCGGTTTAGAAACCTTGACTGATATTTAATGTAATTTCACCAAAGCGCTTTATTTTGTAAATGGCTTTGTGAGTAACTGCACTAATAAAGCTATTGACCTGATTATAAAGAAGCAGCGATGGATTTGAGTCACCAGTTTCAAACACTGTCTGAGGTTTTCAGCTTGGAGCCTTTCTAATCCGGCCATTTTTGGACAAGTCCCGGTTTGTTTTGGGGACGTGGCGCTAATTCCTCACTCGCTATGCGGTGTTTGCACACTGATCAGTGAACTTAGTTTAAAAAAAGAAGTATCAGACATCAGTCTCAGTTCCAGGGATGTTCCCGTGAACATGGATGTCAGAATCGTTTAATCACCGTTTTCTTTTCCGACCTGTTCGTGGCGCAATTATGGAAAGACTCTGTGTGCAGCTCCCTGAGGGGTGGGGGGTGGGGGGGTCAGCTGCATGTCAGAGTCCAGCAAATTATAAGTCGTGGCTGATGATGAGATGGAAAGAAACAATCATGTTCTGTTGTGTTTTCGCCCCACCCACCTGGCCCGAAGCAGAACTATGACACCGAAAGTTCCTGTACAGACGTGTTGAGGTGTGACTGCCGGCTGATCTGTTTTGTTTCCTCTGCGCGCGGCTTTGTTCCGTGAGCCGGCCACAGGAACGACCCACATGCAGCGAGTGGGCTTGAAGTTCGCGTTGATGAAACATAAACTCTGTTGATTCATCTGATGCTCGTGGTCGAGGACAAAATCCCCTCCCGAGTCACCAAAACAGCGACATACCTGCAGACCAAACCACTTGGTTTATTGTCCTCTGGGTTTGATACAATCCTGTTTTTTTTTCTTCTTCATTTTCAATTTTCAGGTTAAAAGTTTCAACTATTCATTTTCACAAACAACACATGAAACTTTTCTTTCTTTCTTGTTTGTAGTAATCATCTATGAAACTGTCTGAAAAGAGCTTAAAAAGGCAACTGTGTTCATTCACATTGATCCACTAAATACAGCTTACTTAAAAAAAAACCCGTTTATTTACGTCCATTCAAACAGATGGTTGCGCTCTGTCTTGCAGGGACTCAGGGTTCATGGAGCGGACTCTTGGGCAGGGAGACGCAGAGGCCCTGGACATACTCGGAGCGGTGTGCAGCAGCCTTCAGGACATGGACGCTGGGGGACAGCGTCCGAAGAGCTGGGAGGACTGCGTGAGCTGGGCGCTGTGCAGATGGGAGACTCTCTTTAACAACGACATCCGTCAGCTCCTGCACTGCTTCCCTGCCGATGAGGTAAAAATGAGCCCAACAACTCTCCCGTAAACCATAAACGTGTAATTAAAGTTATTGGACACAGAGGGGCACTGTTGTGCTAAAGGTATTTGCATGCCAGCTTAATGACAGTTTGGTGTTGCAGTTTTGTGTTGTTGCACCTTTTTTTTGCAAAGAGTTGACTGTTGACCTCATTTTTAACCCACTTCGGGACGAACAACTGCTGATGAATATCTTGCGAGCGACTCGGGGGGGATTATAATCTGTCCAAGCATGCAGACAGGGTGATGTCACATCTTTCTGTCACACCTCAGGGGGGGGATCAGTATCAACCCAAACAAGCCCTCACTCACCCCGAAGTCGGTTCAGCAACTGGTCCTTTTTTAACGTCATCATGTTTGGTGTTGTGTTATAGAAATATCCTAAGAGTAAAAATGAACCTTTGGTGAATGCATGAAAATTACAGAAAGCCTGTTTCACTCCCTTTTTTCCTGCTGAAAGACACACATTTTATTTTCTTCTTGTCATAGCAAACTCTGCTGAAACTATTGCAGCTGTTGTTCTTACTTAACTTCCCTTTTTTTCTAAATCTGACGTTCACTGTGCCCTAATTTATGTGTGGATAAGTTAAAGGTTGCCGTTGTTCCTCTTGCTTCCTTTGTACGTCACATTTGACCACAGACTCTCTGAGGAACTGTGATAAGGCAGCAAATGACAGTTGACGTGAGACAACCTGACTGACACTGATAAACACGCGACACAAACTACTACATGTTCTGTGTTCTGTGTGTGTGTGTGTGTGTGTGTGTGTGTGTGTGTGTGTGTGTGTGTGTGTGCGTATGTGTGTGCTCCTTTTATACAACCTGCATACATTTTGAGAGCTCACAAACTCTATTTATAATTAATTATTTAACAGTAGGATTTGAGAAGGCTGCCATAAAAGTTGTTAAGAGCATTATCTCCCCTCTAAAGGAGAAGTCTCTGTTATTGTTGTTGCCCACTTCTCCCCCTGGGCCATTTGAAGCCTCATCCTGAAAGAGAGAGCAGTGTTGAAGCCTTTTGGCTGCTGTAGAAAGGCCCCCCCCCCCTGCCGTTCAAGCTGGCGGCACCAGTCGGAGACTCTCCCCTCCTCAGCATTTGCACCATTTGGTGACTTCAAAGCGCGCAGGCCTCTTTGTTCCTTTATCAGACATACAAATTGTGTGGTCAACGCACAGCTGATAACGATGTCAGTCTGCCTGTCGCTCTAAAAGAGAGAATGAGGGGATTCACTCATTCACGGGGTCAGAGAAACGTACAATACTTCTGTTTCATTACTAAAATGTGATCCAGAGATCTAACTGTGGTTCATAAGAAGCTCAAACACGGAGCTGTAATCGAGTATTTCAGTGTATGAAACAGACTGAGCTTCCCTGGTGATTTTGCAGCCGTAGATCATTTTGATAAAGGGAATTATCGTCTCTTATCTTCTTTAGGTGACCACAACCGGCCTTCCCTTCTGGTCCGGGTCCAAGAGATGTCCTCACCCTCTGACCTTCGACCCCGGCAACGTGAGTAATGTCTGGCTCGGCTCCCCCCTCGCTGTAACGTACACCCACAGGTTGTGAATGGCTGGGAAAAAAAACCCAAAAACCCACAGTTATTTTGTCAAGACCTCTCGCATTCTTTCTCTATCTGGTCAGATCGGAACTCTTCCTCACTTTCAACATATGCTGGATTGTTATCTAACTTTCGTTTGCAAAAGGGCAATAAAATACAGATGATTATCTGCCTGATGTTTGCCTGCAATTGTGCTGGAAGGATTCAATTCCGGTCATGTTTCTCGTCCTCCAAACGACAACACCGTTCTACGTTTTTGGATCCTGCGTTTCAGACGACTCACATGGATTTCGTGGTGGCGGCTGCCAATCTGTATGGACAGATCTACGGGATTAAAGGGAGCAGAGACCGCGCCTCGATCAGAACTATCCTGGAGAGAGTGCCTGTGCCAGATTTCTCTCCCAACTTGTCCGTGAAGATTCACGTCACCGACGAGGAGATGGAAGAGGACCAGAACAGGGACACGGATGAGGCTGGTGTGTTGCTTCATGATATTACGTGTGTGTGTGAAGCCTCGCGACACCTTCCAAATTTGAATACTGAAAGTCTTAATGAGGTCGCCTTCTCAAACAGTCTGCTGCATTTTAACCGATGCAACTAAGACAAGAGAATAGACTTATTTTTTCAGTGCTTTTCTGAAAACGCATGTGGGAGGTCGACTGATCGGCACCCTTCTGCCACCGCGTCGTCTTTGGATTCTCCTCCACAGAAAAAGCTCAGCTGGAGGAGCTCAAAGAAAAGTTGGCCTCGCCCCCTCTGAAAAGCTCGGCGCCGATGTTCCCCATCGACTTTGAAAAGGTGGGCTAACTCGGCGGCGGCGCGTCCGACGCGCTCTGCAGAGGCTGCAGACGGTGACACAGTGGCGACAGGGGCCTGGCAGGGCCAGACTGACTCTCAGATTATGTCCTTTTCTTTCCCCCTTCCTCATCGTTTGGTCCTCAGCGACCTGAATCTGAGCAGGTCAACAACGCATCCATGGAACAGAGCTCTGCTTGTGTTCGGCCTTTACACACTGAGCCGTTGGCCAAAGTTATATATATATATCTGACTAGTGGGCCTGTTTTCAGAAATAATAAGGAAAAAGTGAACTCCTGATACAGTAAGTCTTTGTGTCAGTCCAGTGGTGTGAAAAACACAACCAGAGAGAAAAGCCTCCTCCACCGAGGTCTAACTCAAGCTTTGAACTGGCCCAACCAGAGATGAAGATTTCCATGCGTAAAAGCTCCGCCGTGTATCTAACCTCTGTCACAGTGCCTGCTCGCACACACTCACTCCATGTCTTCACAACTTATCACTCTGTCTGGACATTAAATCAGATTTAGCGCTTGCCCGACACCCGAAAGGTTCGCAGTGATTCATCTCGCGCAGAAAGTTATCAAGGAATGTCGAACACATGCACTCCCAAACTCCCAAAGAATCTCCCAAACAATGTCCTCACCGAATGTTTTCCCGAATCCAGTCACACCCAGAACTGTGCGCGCGCGCGCACACTCACACACACACACACACACACACACACACACACACACACACACACACACACACACACACACACA
>JASSRZ010000072.1:17567301-17578212 GCA_032164315.1 Malacoctenus gilli
GTGTGTGTGTGTGTGTGTGTGTGTGTGTGTGTGTGTGTGTGTGTGTGTGTGTGTGTGTGTGTGTGTGTTGTTTTTCTTTCAAGCTGGCAGAAACTACATTTCCTCTGTTGTCAGCCATCAAGTGGGGACGGCTTTGTTGTAATCCCCTGTGAAGACGAGATGATGTGTGTTTAGGAGCGGAGCCTGAAGTGGGACTCCGCTCGCCGTTCCTCCGCCGCTTTAACCTATCGAATGAGGCGTTCTGGGAAAAAAAGGCCAGCTTGGGTCTGTGACAGCCCGTGCAGCATGTTGACAAGACGATGTCCGAGTTATCTCCAAGTATGTGAACACTTGAGTCGGCTGATTAGTAACATGGTTACACGCTGTGTTCCACTGACAGAGAGCGCCTCCATGTAGATTATGTGGTTTATTTATCTTGGATTCACTGATGACTCTGGTTTGATCCTCTCATTGTTTCTTTTTGCGTTATGCTCCAAGGTCCAAATCGTTTCATCCCATAAAGTAGGCCACCAATGCTTAGTTGGGTTTTTTTTTTTTCAAAGAATGAATATAAACAGAGGAGAAATGAGGATGCTGCTGCCATTCTGTGTCTTCAATACAACCACAACAAGCGATCGTTGGCTGCGACTTACCCAGCAGAAGCAGTTTGACTTCTCTCGCTGCCTTCTCTCCGTCCTCTCGGAGATTTTTGTCAATCATCTTTGACCTCTCCGCGGCAGCTTTATCCTCGGCGCTCACCGTACAGCCCATGATCCCAGAGCAGGGGCGCACCGACCACTTTGCGCACAAAAATTCACAAAAAAAAAAAATGTATGTATGAGACGTTGAGAGCTGGTGGGTCTCGGAGCGTCAGATGCAACGGCGGAGCAGCTCGTGCTTCCTGCAGTAAACAGCCTCTCTCACGCTGTCTTTTAGATCCACGCGTGTAAAGTCAGCGGTGCCGCTCTTGTGTGCAGCAGAGAACCCTCAAAAATGAAAGGGACGCATTCAAAATGACTTGCGTTTGGGGGGGCTACTACAGCTCACGTTGCGGTGAGTGGCCCATGCCGGAGTGCTGAGAAGACCCTCCGTCCTGCATCCGTTCACTGGCTGAGATGCCTGAGCTCGCTGCTCCGCTGGCAGACCGCCTCTCTCGTCTTGCAGGGGGGCCTCCTCCGCCTCCTCCTCCTCCTCCTCCTCCTCTTCCTCCTCCTCGCTCTTTCGCTGCAGTCCTACTAGGTGCTCAATTAGGATTCGCGCGAAAGAATCCCCTCACATATCCCCCCCGTGGCAATTTAGAAATCTCAATGACGTCACAAGAGCCACTTGTCGCGATAGTCCAATTAAATCAGGTGCGCTCTCCGCGGCCGTGCGCGCGGAGCCAATTAGAGGCGGAAGCAGCGAGGCGTGATTTCAGAGGTGTGATGCGCGGACTGCAGTGGGCGCTGTGCCAGCTTCATTCCTCCGCATTTCTTGACGGACGCGGACTCCGAGACGACCGACGCGGGAGGGGGGGCGCGCGAGCGCAGCGGGAACGGGACGCTGCCTGTGAGTGGCGGCAGCGTGCAGGGAGCGCGCAGTGTGTGCGCGCGTGCGGGACGTGCCGCGAGAGACGGCTAATGAGTGTTTGCGTCACATGTTTATGAAATGCCGTGGCACACAATTAGGCCGCTCGGTCGCGTGGTGTGCAACGCCACCAAACGGACGGAAGTGTTATTGTTTTTGTTCTCAACATTTTATTGCAATATTACTTTTTTTTTTAAAGCCAACCAACTGTGTATTCAATAAGTTTTGAAACACATTGCAGTGCCATCATGGACTGACCTACTCTATTTACATATAATCAGTAAATATCAACTTAACGTGCCTCTTTGGGGGGATTTTATATTGATAAAAGGAAATTGTCTCAAACGCCTTTAGAAAGCCAATTTCAGATTTCACTCACGTAAACCTAAAAGTTTGATTAGAATAATAAATCCTTAAAGGGGTTTGAGTCTACAAACTTTTTTTTAAATAAAGTTGGTGTGTTACAGTGAAAGCTTTGTTCATATTGCAATTTCATCATTGAGGTGTTCAGGTAGGTAGGTGCATTTCAACCTTTACAGTGACCAACACACAAGCTGCTTCCTCAGGCCTTTTAACAATGCGTTTTGTGGCCTAATTATGACTCATTATTGTGTGTCAGTGTCTTAACAACGAAAAATAACGACAGCACAGACCATCTAAAAACATCTACAATTATTTTATTGCCAAACTAAAACTGTCCCTGCTATTTACACTTTACAAGCTACTGTAAATATGCATCACAAATATAAAAGGCTTACATTTATATACATTATTTATATAAAGTCACGTCTTATTCACCAAAATTCATAGACCTTGTTATTTCTTTATAGTCATGTTATTTCCATAGATTACACTCTTGAACAACAGCTATAACAAAATGTCACGGAGAAAGTCTTCTTTCTCGCTTACGTACACGACAAACATCTACTTGATATCACGTGTTTGGTAATAAAACTGTGGTTACTGTTCGAAAGCGAGATGTGTTTCCAAGCAGCAGGTAGTCAGTTGTTATTTTGGCATGATCCCTCACAATGCAGCAACATTGTTCACTACACAGGACAAAAAGTAAACCTTCATTTACAGCACGACAATCACTGCAAATACATGTGGGAAAGCAAGGGACGGACGATGGCACTTCCACCTACAGTTCCTCCGGCCTGTTTTTCATAGTTTGTCTATTAATCATGTCACTGTGAGCTGCTAAAACAAAACAAACACAGAATAAAGGAATATATATATATGTATATAAATAAAGTGAGCACTTGCATTCAATCTTGCTAGAGCCTGAGAGTTGTGATACAATATTAAAACCTTCTTTGGATAGATGTAGCAAATATTACTTTGTTCTGTTTTTATTCTGAGATAAAGCTTTAAACTGTAAAAATGTATAATCTTTGAAAAAAGAAAAGCAGCTTGCCAGAGCTATTGTGTCTCTCCAAAAAATAAAAAATCCCGTTTGGAGAAATAAACATTGTGGAGGTATTTTTTCCACATTTGTACTCTTGGGCTGTAAGTTTTCATGGACTAAACTTTGTCACCGTAACGTGCCAAATGTACTTTTTGCCACATCCTTTGGGAGAATCCTAATCATAATACACAAGTGCAAGCTCTGAATTGCTTCATCACACTTCACTCGAACATGTCAGATGTACAGTTTTTACATTAAACATCCACGTATGAAGGAAGTGAAGGATGAAGGTGATTCCGTGCGTTGCACCAACGACAGGGCAGCCCTGACAGACACATCATACAAAGCTTGACTTTCAGGTCGAAAAAGTCAAACGGACTGAGCCAAACACGGCAATCCAGTGGGACAGAAAAACAAAAGAATTACGGCAGAATCACCAAAACACAACATGTCATTAGAATCAGGGATCCATAAACTCCACGGGACGTGTTAGACACGTCTTGGGGGCGGAAAAACCCCCCAAACAGAGGCGCCGATCAAAGGGTGGATTCAATCCAACAAAAATGAGAAACTTTCTTATCATGTCAGAGTTGTAGACTGTCCAGGTGTCCGCATATTTTTGACAATAAAACATGGTGTAAATCTGGTCAAGCGTCAATACGTATGTACACATATGAGTCGAGCTCCACGCGGTGGCTCCTTGTGGTAGGAGGAGCCAAGTTTGGTTGTCATTTGGACGAACCCATCGTTTTTCAGAAAGCCGTCGAGCAAGGCACACGCCTACTGAACAGGTCACCTCACACAACTTGTCTGTGTATGAACAAAGGCAAAAATGGAAGTAGTGCCTCACTCATTTTCTATCACATTTGGCTGGGCTGCAGATGGGAGGATTCAGAGTAGGCTTATTTACATCAGTGTGCACTGACTGCGTTGCTGCTCATTTCCAATGCGTTTTATCGGGGCAAAACTAATATCTTCCATTTTTGTGGCGATTTCTTGTGCCGCTCTATCTTTGTCGGGAAAAACATCTGAACTTGTTTCTTTGATCCATTATTTTTTCAGTTTACATGTTTATTCTGATGGTTGATTATTCCGGCTTCACTATGAAGAAGCTGTGATTTATTACATTTCTGGGGGATTAGTAAACAACATAATTTGGAGGTATTCTCCCGTTGAAACGACTCGCCGGGAACTCATCAGGGCTCATCACGTCGCCACATCAGAGTGACGTGGCGGCTAACTCATCCCATAAAATCCTGTGCTTCAGAATGGACGCATCTGCTTTCTGACTCTGGATTTTTCACCCACTCTGAGCATTGAAACGCCTTCAATGAAAGTGTTGTGACGGGACATTTGTTTTGCAGTTTGAAAATGTTTCCTCTATAACCATTGATGGAAGAGCATCTGCTAAACTCGGAGAGTTCCTTAGTAATCTTTTAAGATAACCGTTTTGGTATGAAATCCCGGAATTATCCAATCAAGCTCTTTGCATTTGATCGAACAGCAAAAATATTGTCAGTCGATAACACTTTTGTTCGTCTCTATACCGTGAGCTAAACAAAATCATAGACAACGTGTTGAATTCATTACCCTCATCACAGACAGTAGTTAAATATAGTCCATTTGAAATTAAAAACACAGATATAGTAGCTAGAGCTAAATAAATATATACTCCTGTTTTCACTGTGGGTTTGTGTGCTGATGCAAAGGCGGAAAAAAGGCACCAGGGTTTGCGAAGACAGCTGGCTGATTTATGCATATGGAACAAAAGCTTAATGACAGATAAACTGCCACCTGATCTGAGAGGCCTACAAGCAACCTCTTCACCTCATGTGACAGGATGAGAGGTTCAGACTGCTGCTGGTTCAGGATGACGTCATTCTGCCGTCTCGTTCTGTGCGTAAAAATGTTGTAAAGATAAGTTTAAAAATCCTCTTTCTATCTCTCGCGTGTAGTGTCTTACTGTCTTAAGCCTACAAAGAAGAACACACTTTTGCTTTTTCTAGTGTCGTGTTAAAAAGTATGGCGATATTAATAGAGTATTATCATCTGTACAGTACCAGCTGCAATTGTTTGTGTGTAAATAAAACTGAGGAAACAGGAGAGGATCATTTCACCATGACGACTCAGCTGTGCTAAGAGACAGCTTTGATATAGGACCCTGTTCCTTCCTGTTTACTCTACTAAATTGCATTATCACGGCTCTGTATTAAATAAAGACTTTTTTTTAATGAAAGGACCCTCTGCTGAGATATGTGTTAAGGTAGAGTCAGAAAGTTAAACTATATTTGATGAATACTGCCATAGATCTGTCGGATACTCTCGTCATAAAACTATACTGTGGAAGTTGTGTTCCCAGGGCGGCCTGGATGTACTGTATGTTTTCACAGAGGCCACGCTGCTCCCTTTGCCTTGAGCGCCTGACGCGCCACCTAGTGGCCCCCGGCGGCGCGGCTGTTCCCCGATGTCCAGTCTATAAATATGAAGCTCAGACTCATCACCATGAAGGAGACGCCCAGAGCAGCGAAACAGGCAGCCTGAGGAAGAGAGGCAGAAAAACACAGCAGACGCTTAACCACCCGAACGTCGGCTATGAACTATGAAAAAAAGCTGTCACGTCAAACTTTAAAAAGATTCTATTTCTCATGACACCATGAAATGTATCTGAGTTCCTCACCAGTATCTTCGGAAGGGAGGTCATGGGTTCACGCTCTTTAGGAACGATGCGGATGTAGAAAACAGCGGGGAAGATGAAGATTAGGCAGGGAGCCGACGTGGCGCCTGAGGGGAGGAAAAGGGTGAAAGAGGCATTAAAAAAACAGCACAGTTTTCTTGCTTCAGAAAAATTGAAAGCATTTTTTGGCAAAAATGAGAGAAAAGAGGTAGTTTCCATTTTGATCAATAAACAATCAAAGGACGATATTTTATGTAAAGGTAAATTAAAACCAGTCAGACGTCACGAACACTTACAGATGTGAATTTTCCTATTGAGAGGCAACAGATAAAGTTCTATATTTTTGTTTTCAGGACATTAGGTGTTTTTAAATGTCTCACTCTGTGTTTCATTCTTGTCGGAAGTCGTGTAAAACTACACTAATTTGCCCAGCACACACGCGTGCGCGTGTTCATAAACGCATCAACATGTTTGTCCAAGCAGCGTCCTTTGAAGCTGCAGATGTCCTCGATGGGTTCTTTACCATAACGTTTGCAACGGTCACCGCTGACCTCTGAAACACGGCCTCCAAGCTGGGGACAAAGTGTGACAATAATATTGACTCTCGCTGTTACCGGGCAAACCTGCTCTGGTCACGTTTTTTTTGTTTTTGTTTTGTTTTACTTTTTTATGCTCCCCCTGTTTTAAGGGCAAATGACACACTGTGTCATGAGCCTGAAACACATGACACAGCGGGGGGTGGGGGGATGGGGGGGGTTGCAAATATAGACAGAGCAGATAAAAAAGAAGATATACCGAAAAGGCGCATGTATAAGTCGGCTTCTTCATTTAATTTGTCTTTCGACTGCGAAAAACACACGCAAACGCAAACTTGTTTTTTTCCATTGAGTGTCAGGAGAACCAGGAGACCCTAAACTCCCACAGTGACCCTGCACTGTGGTGGCGTTAGGCCTCTTTCCTCAGTATGTGGGACAGAAGTTGTCCAGTCACAACAACGTCAATGCTTCGACATCACGGCTGTTTGTTTAACTTGCGCTCACCGATGATGCCAAAGATGCCCAGAATATTGGGAGCAAAGATGACCAGCATGTTGATCAAGGTGAGCAGGACCATGGCGATGGCGATGTGACGGATCCAGTTGAAGGACTTGGTGGGGAACAGCATGTGCAGGATGGCTCGCCGCACCTGGGGGGACAGCGGGCGGGAATTTAGAGGCGCGATGGCGCCGTCGCGCTTTCGGAGTGGAGCGTTCGAAGGAAGGCGAAAGCGTCGCGAACGTACGGGGAACAGCACGATAGGGACGGTCAGAGTCACGGCGGTGAGGACCGCCACGCGCACGCACAGGATCAAAGTGTCGTACGGATCGATGCGGGCGTAAGTGTGCAGCAGTTCAGGCTCCACTTTGTCTGGAGGTGAAAAAGAAGAGAAAACGGACCGTTATTCATCGTTTCCGTGTCATCCGGCACCGTCTGCTACACCTGCTTTCTTCAATATCCCACCATTGGCTGAGGCCAATCACAGCTTACACTCGGCAAACTTTGAAAATGATCCGCTCATCTAAATTTGCAATACATTTTTAAGCCACAAACTAAGGAAGTGTTGTTTTTTTTTTAAATTGTCCACTCTGGTCACCGAAAGTGGACATGAAGCCTCTCCACTGAAAGGCCGAAGCCCTAATTCAGAGCCTGTTCCTGTGAGGCGACCGCACCGACCACTTTGGATTCAGACTGAAAATGCACCAAACAACCGCCAGAGAAGCGGTCACCACAAGAGGGAGTTTGGTCACTTATGGAAATAGTGCACAAATTTCAGTGTTTTAATGATACCAGAGCAAATACTGCTGCCATGACGACTACTTATCAATTCATCCTTTCAAAAACAGGATGAAACAAACCACTGATGAGGAAGAAGAGTTCAAGAAAAGTGTGAAGAAGAAATGCCACTGACAAATTCTTGCTGATTCAAACTGACTCAAACTTATTTTGACGGAATGTTTCATCTTGTTTCATCTTCTCTCATTAGTTTGTTGCCTCTTTCATCGCAGGACGCTTCCTGTCACACTTTATACTTTCTAACAGTAAGAAGCATCTGTTGTTGCATTTAATATGTGTTCAGCATAAACACTTGCACTCATGCTTTGGCACTGACAACATAAACAGCAGAGGAAGTGGCGGGGGTGGGTGGGGGGGGGCTGCGGCTCTCACCATAAAAGGTCAGGTAGCCAAAGAGAGCTGCCAGAAAGTACATGCTGTACATGACAAAGATGGAGATGTTGGACACCTTCTGCATCTTCTTCTTGGACGGACTGAAACCGGAGAACCGAGAGTTATGCGAGTGTCACATTTTGCGCTGACGTGACTCCAAACATCTCAGGTTGCGGGAGGCGTGACTCACTTGCGCAGCTCGGTGTAAATGGGCAGGACCTCGGGGTGGCAAACAAAGGCGAAGGCCAAGATGGGGATGGTGTAAGCAGTCTGCGGAGAGCCAGATGACTTTCTATTATTAGCCGCACGGTTGGAAAGTACATCCGAAGTTTGTCCGAGGAACCTCCTGCCTCCGTGCCAATTCAATAGGGCGGATTCAGATATGAGGTCTATTTTCAAGCCCTCCCTACCTGTGAGTTTATGGTCAACAAGCGCGGGCTGCAGTGGGCGTCGTCGTGGATCAGGCTGCCGTTGTGTTCGTGACTGTGGTCGGAAACATTCAGGCTGCTGTGAGTGCTGTTGCTTGAGAACTCCTCGAAGGGGCAGGGGATTTGGAACTTCTTGTAGCTGACCTGAGGACAGATTTGAGGGAGGGCAGGAATGAAAATGTCACAAAATCAAAGATAACACAGTCAGGATGAGGGGAGTTGTCGCCGCCGGCACAGGAGTCCTAAAACCATCACCGCCAAGCCCCCCCCCCCCCCCAAATGTCTCAAGGCAGATTAGGGAGAGTCGGACTTTATGTACTCAAGGTTTGACTCTCAGGCTTTGATGTCTCTAAGTAGCTCCGATATTCGCCTTATCGAACACGGGAACATACCACTGAAAATAGAGACCAGGGTGGGAAAGGGAGTAACCTGTGTGCCAAGATGACATGCGCGAATAAATGAGGCTCTCCGAGAGAACCGACTGGAAAACGACGTGCCACCGTGTGAACTCACAGCAGAGAGGAAGAAGACCATGCAGCTGAGGGAGAAGCCGCTGGTGTAGCCGAGGTAGCCTGCAAGGCAAGAACAACAGACGGCCGGTCGTGAATGCTTCATGCGCAGTAAATTCTTTGTGATTGACGATCACATGTATCAGCTACGCAAGAAGTCAACAGGACTGTAGAAACAGATGGGGAGGCCTTAAGAGTTATGAATGGAAATGCTGCAGTGAAAACAAAACACACTGTGTGCAGAGTGACCTCCCAACCTGAGCGCAGAGGCATGTTGACGCTGTCTAATAATGAACAGATTATGCTGGAACGGAGGCTGTGATTTTTTTTTTTTTTCCGCTGAAATACGATGTCTCGCTGAGCTCCCGCTGGTCCCAATGCCAGCGGCGGGATAAAAAAAAACCAAAAAAAACCCCCACACTAATTGGTTGACTTTAATGTAGCTGCACTCTGAAAATGTCATGATGTAACTTGGCTTGAGGTGGAAGGAAGTTACAAAAGGTCTTAAAGAAAACGCCTCAGAAGAAGGCTCTTGTGAGAGAATCACTTAGAACTTGGGGAAAATGAGCTTCAATAAAGTTGCAAAAAGAGAAACAAAGTGGAGTAAGTTCATCAGAAAAACTACAATTATTGCAGATTGCGTATCTTTAAAACTTGGAGATAAAACCTGCTGTGGTGGGTTGGGTTAACTACCAAACAGATCTTTTCCCAATCAGTACTATAAGTGCTGTAAGTAGGTTTCTCTTTGTCTGGGTCTTATTTCCAAAGTGCAAAATATAAACCCCTCATTTTTCAGATAAACAGACTTGCTCGAAACTGTCAATATAGACTCGGAGCTGAAAACGCAACTTACCAAGTTGTTTCATCAAAGCCAGCGGCAGGATGATGCTGGCAGACACCAACATGACCAGGTAGTTTCCATTCACGTACCACAAACTGTGTGGAAAAAACAAGCACAAACAAACAAAGCCCTCAGACAAAATGCGCACAACATAGAACAACTTGAGAGCGACGAGAGGCAAAGACAGAGGAGGAACTTTGCGGTGGCGACAAATCAGGTTTAATATTCGGCGCCCGTGAGCTGCTTCATTGTGAAATCATGCAATCTGTGAGCAAGTGTTTGAATGACACCCAGCTGCTGCGGACACCCGCGTGTGCTTCTGTTGCTCCCCGCAGAAGCACTGGAATAGACTGTTACATAAGCCGTGATTTACGACGAGCAGCCTGCAGTTGCGGCGGCCCAAGTTACGATGAAGTGGAAACAAGACGACGATGACACGAGGGAGTCGGGGGCGGATCGGCTGGTTTTCGGTGGAATTCGATTCAGAATTTCTACATTGCGAGAATCAACGTCGCCTCCGAGCCTCTTTTTTCTTCTCGTGTGCCGACTGCATGCATTCCTTGTTGCTATATGTGGTTATGGCCTTCCTTTAAGCAAACATCTCATGAACCCCCTCATAAAATGTCCCCTCCCTCGCATAAGCTACATAGCTCCTGTCACATGTACATATGTGTATTCTTAACACATGTGGGCATGGCGGCGGCAGGATGCAGCCAAGAGCCTCATCGCCAGCCGTCTGAATCGCTGTGTGTAAAGGAGAACAGTGTTGGTCGTTTGCAGTGTCGCACTGCTGCAGGAGAGGATGCACTTCACCTATTTTGACACTTTTGTCTCTTATTTATAGAATGCATTTACAGACAACAAACAGAAAACGGTTCGGAAGCCTGTTTGTTATCATTCACGTTACAAAATACCTGCGTCGCACTTGGATAAACTAACTTTGGTGAAGCTCGACGTTTGAGGCGACACGTTTGAACGCCAGCGACAAGCGGCTCACGGGAATGATTGTCAAACCATTACAGACGAAATGTCTCCTAAATCCTGCGTACAGAAAGGTCTTTGTGCCCCGCAGCCCCCTTTTGAGCCGCTAAGTCCGTTATTCTTAACCCTGAATGAAACACAAGCGGAGGGATCAGCTGTCTGCCTCATTCCTGCAGGCGGGAGCACACTGTGATCTATGGGACTCGCTCTGTGTACGTACGTGTGGGTTTCCAAGAGCGTGAATGCAAGTCTGTGTGTGTGTGTGTGTGTGTGTGTGTGTGTGTGTGTGTGTGTGTGTGTGTGTGTGTGTGTGTGTGTGTG
>JASSRZ010000072.1:17583893-17615008 GCA_032164315.1 Malacoctenus gilli
ATCTATCTGTATTTAGAGAGAGAGAGAGAGAGATAGATAGAGAGAGAGAGAAAAGAGAGAGAGAGAGAGAGAGAGAGAGAGAGAGAGAGAGAGAGAGAGAGAGAGAGAGAGAGAGACTTTTTAAGTGTACAAAGTGTTTCAACATATCAGCTCTGTGTGCGACTTCGCCACTACACGGGGTGTCTCATTAGCGTCCTCCGTTTCCGGAGCTCCCTGCTGTCTCCGGCCTGATCTATGCTACATTTAGACAAATCACCAAACATTAGGGGAATAGTGGAGTGTGTCAAGTAAAAGCTGTCCAATTGACTTGCTCGCTTGACTGAAACCTATAAGCTTGGACTCTACCGAGAAGGTCCGAAATGCTGTCACTTCCGTCATCAAAGTGCTAAATAAAAACTACCTTCGCAGAACTTCTTTCACCTTCGTATGTTGTTTGAACAATGAGACAAAAATAAAGCCAGTGCTGCTGAAACCACCTTCCGAGTACACCGACCGACGCGTTCCGCTTCGCTCACGCCCCACAAATGTTATGGTCACTACCCATAATGAGCAGCTTCCAGGAAGAAGTCATTAGTGACGTGGGGCAGCCACTGTGTGATGACCACCATGACCAGCTGCCGCTTGTTTTCAGTAGACAGAAACCAGCTCGGAAACTCTCTCGGCGAACTCTTGTCAGTAAACTCAACGCCAGGAAGGAGGTTGCCCAAAACGTTCACCGATTCTTTCAGAAAGCCAATCAGCACGAGCGAGCGTTAGCGACATGTAAGTCGGTCTTGCGCTTGTTTACTCACCAGAAGAGCAGGATGCCAGTGTTGGCCATGGCATAAGCTAATCCCAGGATCCCACTGCCCATGATCGCGTTGCCCAGGTTGAAGACCGACATGCCAAACGACGTCTTTCCTTCGAACTTTAAATGCAATATGAGAGAGAGAGAGAGAGAAACAAAACCAAAAAAGCACACATAAATATCAAATTATAACATCAAATATGTTTCGTTCGTCCTCAGTCAAAGTCGTTTCTCTCCACTTACATCAGTGAAACGTATCGGTTTCTTTCCATCAGCGCTGGGCAGGAATTCCTCACTCTCCAGTCCTCCATCAGGATCATCAAATCTGGAGAACATTTTTATTGCAGTCATTGAGGTTGTTTTTTTTATCTCCCACTGGAAAAATGTGGAAAAAAAACCTATTCTGGAGACGCTCATAAATTGCATGCTGTACTTATGTGTAGCACAACTAAGCAGCTACCTTTTAAACACAAACCGACACCCACATACCTGACTGTTTGAGTGCCATTTCTGTGTAAGGATCCACCCGTTGAGAGGGGCACAAAAACAAGGTGAACATGCATTTAACAGAGCAAACGTCATTAGGCAGAAAGGAAGTCATACTATATGTGCAACACCACATCTGCGAGGCTGCTCAATGATAACAAAAAGTGGAGAGAAGCTGGCGTCAAAAAAGGGAATTTGTTGCTTTTTTTTTTTTTCGTCTGGTGAATTATTGGAGATGTGGTTTTCACACAAGTATCACTGGAGAAAGTCTGAATGAAACACAGGAAGAAGTGCTCGCTACATGCTGTGTTAAACATGGGAGAAAGAACGCAGCCGGTCATTCAGTCATCTGTGCGGGAGAAGAGCCGGCGACTCACTGATCCTCCTCCAGCAAGGTCTTCATCGGCACGCCCACGTCATCTCCAAGGTCGTGGCTCTTGCCATTGGACAATATGTTCATCTCTGACTGTGAGGTCTCCATCGTCCAAGTTTCCGCGGATCACTCTTGGCCGGCAGCTTGTTCCTCGTGAGCAGCGTCAAACCTCGAGTATCTGAGACGGACGGGAAAAAGGATGCGGGTCAGAATCATAAGAGACGAACCCGGAAACACCAGCTGCGTCGGTGGGATTTCACTCGGTTTCTCTGATTAGTTCATCTGAAATAGATCTTTGCACCTTTTCGTGCCTTTGAGTGGGTGGGGCTCCAAAAAGCACATCAGGTACTTCTGTCAGCCAATCAGAAACCATCCCAGCTAAAGAGGCTATTTAAGAACCAGCCAGCAGCCTGTCATTTTACTTATTTGTCATTTTATTTTGTCATCTCAAATCAAGCCATTTAAAAAAAATAATATTTTAAACATTTGTTTGAGTTTAGGATTTCAAAGTAGAAGCAAGTTTATCTTGATTTGAGCATTTATTTTGTTGGGATCAGAGATGTTGTTCGAAGTTTTTCTCTTTTTATTTCACTTGAAGCTACAATAAAACCTAGTTTTTAATTCAGTCTGTTTGGTAAAAGACTTGACGAAATTGCCCGTTTTTGTTTGCACAGTTATGATTAATGTTCTTCTGTTCATACAACATTCTGTCTTCATTCTGACTTGCTGACGTGAGCGTTGCGTCGCCGCAAACAGCCCCACACTGATAGGATACCAGTAACCTACAACGCTTTTCATCTTTCCAGAACAGCAGTACTGAGCAACACAAACAAGTCCGGCCCACATAGTAGGAGGTCAAGGTCTGTTTGAGCTCTTTTGACTTTATGTTTGCTTTTGTTTTTCACGTCGTAAAAAAAAAAAAAATAAAAGAAAAAAGAACCCCGCAGGCTTCGCAGAGCCGCTGTTGAGATCCCGCACGACGGCACGACGGTGTGTGAGCGCCCAAGGTGATCAAACGGCACGCTCGATCACGCCCAGCAACATGCCTCAAATTACCGAGAAAAAGCAGGTCGCAAAACAATCATTACCGTAACGCTCTGATTACACATCTGAAAACACTTGCAAGAGAACGTGGCCTCTGCCGCGACCACAATGACTGTCAGTAGAGAAAGGACACTTATTTGTCATTAGCCACTTGGAAGCTTTTAATTAAAGAAATATAAATAACTTGCCAGAGTATCACATGTCCAGCGGGGGACACAATTGGACATTCTTCGCAGTCTGCGAGGGATATCTCAGCTGGACAATGGGGTGTTGTTCGCAGCTTCCGTCGTGATCGGTGTACAGCAGATCAATTGTCTTTTCAGAGTGTCCTCCCTGCCAGAAGATCACTGTTCCTGCTATTCATGCTGGAGGACTGAAGAGTGTCACTCACGCCGCCGCGGCTCGGAGAGAAATCCGAGGGACATGAAATCGCGTGGCCCCTCTTGAAACAATGAAGATAAGAGGCAGGGGTCCAAAAAAAAAGGAAAAAAAAAAAGAGTACTTTCCCAAAAATGACCCATTTGAGGATCTTTGACCTGAAAAAATCCCCTTACCTCAGTGAGACCTTTACTCTCCTATCTTGTGAAGTGCGTTATTTGCTCAGAGTTAACACGCCCTTTAACTTCGCCTCAAACGTAATCGGCCCCCATGTCAACATTTCCCCGTTGCGTCACGTCATATTGATGATTCCGGAGAGGTGGGATGAAAGGGGTGAAAGATGACTCGTTTCTTCCGGGCAGAAAAGACAACTTTAAGAGTGAGATCCGTGCTGCTCAAAGACTGCAAGACTTCAATCGTTTGACCGCAGAGCAAAAGAAAGTTGAATTTACAGTAAATACAGCGTGAGGCCCACTGCTGAGTCTTGAGAAGCATGTGTTTATCCACCTGTATATTCACTGTTTTCTATAAATTCAGAACCCCAATGACAGAACAGGAAAAAAAGTTCTCCATCGCTATTTGGAAGAAAAGTCTCACTGACGGTCGGATTAGTCGATAATCGAATGCGGATTCAGGCTAGCTTCCTGTTAACGGTCAAGTTGAAAATTAGGTATTCGAGGAAGTGAAACTAACGGTTAAATTCACACATGACGGAGGAAGAGGGCAAAACCAAGACCTCGATTTCAGTCATGAGTGTCAGTAAACACTCTGAAAATATCTCCGATGTTTCTGAGCGGAAGGAAAAGTTAAAGGGCGAGAACAACTCCGAGAGTCTTTAAGCAGTAACAAAAAGGTTACGACCAAACGAAAAAAACATCTACCTGAAATTCATCAATAGATTTAAAGAGGACATTCGTTCGCTGTGCTTTAAAGGAGCCTGTACGTCACGTCAACCCTCTGCATCTCTCTTCAAAGCACAACCCAGCCACAGGAAGTCATGTAGTGTCACTTTTTTTTTCCCAGTGTCTAAAAACATCCCTGCGTGACATTTCTCCTCGCACTCGCTTCGCAGGTAAATCAGCCGCGGTGGCGTAAGTGACAAGAGTCGCGTTGGGAAAAAAAAAAAAAAAAAAAATCGGACCCACGGGAGGCGGATTGACTCGCCAAAGAGAGATCTGCTCGCGGACACGTTGCTGGTACTATTTCTGCTGTGTAATTTTACCTCGAGGCGTGTAAAACGCAGGCGGCACGGCTTAACTACACGTGTGTTCAGGAACACGCTCACATGCAGGCTGAGATTCAGGAGGAAACCGCATCCTTGCAAACATCGTTCTTATACGACAAGCGATGGAAAAAGGTCCATAACTTGAAAAAGACACTTCTTTGAAAGACAATTCAATTAATTTTTTATAGCATTATTAACAATTTATACACCCCAATAAATTAAAATAAAACCTCAACAAGAAAGTGTACGAGTAAAACTTTCCAGTATCATTGATGGGAATATGAGGGTATCGCTCATGGGAATAATTCTTTATTTCGTCAAGTAATCACCACGTGGATATGAGATAGGGAACTTGCTCAACTCTTTATTGACACTGAATACTGATCCATGTCTGGAAAAATGTCCCACGAGCGTATCGTCTTCTCCCGAGCGCCAGGCGGGGCCCCCCTTACTCGCTTACACTCTCATGGAGCCCCATCGAGCGCCGTTACATAACAATTCAGTCATGGAGGAGCCATGTGAGAGCGAAACGTCCCATTTTGTGTCAGTGAACTTACGTGACATTCGAAATGTTTGAACAAGCCAGAGGCCGAATAATCATTAGCTGACGCGTTCCGTCGGCGCAACGTCGAAGCGAGACGGCTCAGATCGTAACTTTTCCCTGAGAAAAATGAATCGAAGCGGCATTCGGCACATTTTGGGCTTTGCTTTCCCCCCTTTCTATCTACGCGATAGCTGGAAGTAAAAGCGGAATAGGAGGAGGAGGAGAGCGCTGGGACAGTGGGGAGCCTTTGCCAAGCACATGGAGATGAGAAAATGCCCATGTGGCACGAGGTTCAGCCAAGAGAGCCTGGCAGCACCAGCTCATCGGAGTCCACGTGCCTGCTGGGGACAGAGGAAAACAAACTCGTGTCCTGTGCTATCGGCCACCACCTGAAACACACACACACACACACACTGCTAATTGTCCTTGAAGCCAATTTATAGTGACAAAAACTAAAATCATTCGGACAAACAGCCAGTTTACATCTGAATCGACCACAACCGAAACATTCTTTCTATTTTTTTCAACACAGCATTTCAATGCTTCCAAATTTACAGTCGAATAGTCGAACGCAGTGACTGTTGAATGACAATAGCCCTCAGTTTCAGTCAAGATAACAAAGAATTTCGGAGAATGTCAATAGGTGGAACTCCCACAGTGTCAACTGTAACTGAATGCTATCGTAAAAACCAGGATTTCTATTTTGTTTTAGCAAATTTGACAAATTTTGATCAGTTTTCATTTTGGATTGGGAAAAAGGACAGTATAACGTGAACGTATCATCAATACTTTTTTAATCAATGTGTTTCCTCTTCTGCCTGCAATCTTTCTGTAACATTAGACAGCCAATTACCAGCACGATTAGATCTCGGTTCAACCGTGCCGTTTTCTCATTGGCCGAGGCGCGCTGATGTAATTTGCTCCTTAGGTATCGAGTCTGTCAGGTCAGAGCCATTAGAAAGTCATCTCAAGCCATAATAACTGTGAGGTTGCAGGTCAGAATGCGTCTCCTTACTCACGTAACGGCTCCATCCACATTATTATTATGAGGAAACGATCGACAGCAGATCGAAAGTGCGACAATAATCCGTCGAGGCAATGAAACTGTTTCATATTTACTCTGAGTGACCTTCAGAGACGTTTGGTCTCAGCATTCTGGGAAAAGTACTCAAAGACATAAGTCAAAATGATGTCAATGAGCTGATCACCACTTCAATACCTCAACAGAAGTTGATAAAAAGCATCATGGCAGCACATATCGTCGCATCCAGCCAACTCCGTCCCGCACACGCTGAATCGTTAAAAGGGTCGTAAATGGAGGCAGCACGGAGCGAGTCCAGGTATAATTCAATATGCTGCTTTACAAGGAGACAGTACAGTCTGCGTTTTACACAAAGATCCAGTTGAGAATATTAAGCCCAGCTGTCAATGAAGTGACGATTCGCAGAGCGACAGCTAGCAGCCTGACAACATCGGCAGCAGCCACATGAGCCCCGGGAGCAGGTGTGATATCAGCTGGCCTCCGAAAAAGTGTATTTCAACCCTCAAGGATGTAACTACACTAATTTCCTTTTTGTGCGCCATGGGCTTGGAAGTAGAAAAACGATCGGCGCGAGCTTCCAAACATAATTTGGCGGCGCTGAATCCAGTTTCACCCCCGCGCATCCGGGCGCACGCGAGCCTGCGAAGGAGAACCAGGATTCTTTTGCTGCACATCTTCATCAAGTTAGGAGTTGGTGATGATCCAGTGGGCAATTAGTACGGGGGGGGGGGGGGGACCCATAAAACGCTAAGGATGTTAACTGAAGATAATGACTGACACATCCTGAATGAGTTTGAACGCAGGAAGAAAACACAAACCACAAGAACATCTGTAAAACAGGGTGCAAACGTCAAGGAATCCTTCCTGCCTTTAGGAAAAGCCCAATGTTACTTTTTGGTCCCGCATGAAAAAGCTGCTGCAACTACTTTCTTTTTATCTTGTGTCATTTTTTAACGAATTCTTCACTCTTAGTTGCAAGAAAAGACTCCAGATCGACAGACGGAAAGTCTCAAAGTTGATCCTACAATTATATTTGGAGTGAACATTCAGAGTCAATGTTAAAGTTAAGGAATATAACATTAACACCTTCTTAACACCAAGAAAAATGTGAAGAAGTGCTCAAAGCAACTTCAGAAACAGCTGTTTGTTCATGGTGATTACATAAACAAAGTATTAATTTTCATCTGTTAAAAAAAAACAGCACAGTGTACAGAGGAGGATCATTTACAGCAATAAAGCCCTGCACTGGACACGGGGCTTGTCTCCTAAAAATGCACCGATGTTACATAAGGACTCAGTTGACTCTGATTAATTGTGAGCACTCGGTGGCGGGCGGCAGGACATGTTTCTAAGGAATAACTCGGTAACCTGCAGCTGGCAGCGGGGGGGGGGGGGCTCAAAGCAATTAAAGTACAGGCATGCATTGCGGGCGGCTCCTACATGGAACAAAGTCCCAGCGCAGTATCAAAGGCTCCATCTTTTCGAAACCGTTCTTCGGCTGCGGAACTGACCGCGACTGCAGACGCGGTCGAGCTCGACAGAATGACCGCCGGTTTCAGTGTCCGCCGGTTATTCCAACGTCCTGTGAGTTTTTTTCCGACTGAAACGTATGACAAGCAGGTGAATCTCGTCTGTTTTTTTTTTTCCTACTTTCTTGATAGTTTGTGAAATTTTGCTTCAGGACTTTAAGATCACATGCGAGTCGGACACTGTCAAGGGCAACAGGAAGCTCAACACTAATGACAACTACGAACATCTTCTCACTACCTGTGGAAGCGGCGTATACGTCACCCCATTCATGACATTAGTGTCAGGTGGCGTGTGTAAGACACACCTTTGTAACACACGCATGTGTGCAGAAGAAACATGTCACAAGGGAGGTATTGATGGTGGTCCAGCGTGGCTTAAACCAGTTTCACCGTGTTAACGATCAAAGGATAAACAGTCCTGTTGACGGTTCACAGCGTGTCCCTCTGCAGTCAGACGCTACCCAGCGGCTTCGCTCCACCGTGTTTAACTTCACCGCTCCGCGTTGTTTTCCTCCACCAGAGGAACATTATCATTCTTGGGAGTTTTTTGGGGGTTTTTTGCCCACCTGGCAGATGTAATAAACTCCGCTCGCAGCTTTGTTGTTTTGGTGTCCCGAGGAAAAATATTCGCATCTCGCCAAGGCGTGTTTGCCAGCCGGTCGCTCGCTGTGCTTGCGCTCCGCTCGCTTTCCACGGAGAACATCTGCCCGCGGCGAGACGAGACGATGCGGGTTGGGGGAGAAGTGTTGACAATGAGCCATCGCAATCAAGTTCACGGGCTACCGAAACGAACAGCGGTGGACGGTGCCGATTTCGCCGCGGACGGCCCCTTCTATCAACAAACAACAATGACTTTCTAGTGACTTCAATATAAATAGACCCCCAACACATGACACTGCCAGGTCGCACTCACGCCGATTGCGAGCCCCGTAACAAAGATAATAATAAGCCCCGGGGGAGGTGACACGCCGACGCTGACACAAGACCTCGCGGGTCTTCTCGGCGTGTCGGACGGAGCGCAGCTGGCCGGCTTGGCTGCGTGCGCACCTGTCCGGCTCAAACGCTACGGCGGGCAGCGATGGTTGCGCAGGCAGAGGTGGCTGACCGCTGGTTCACGCGTCGGCCCGCGCGCCACTGCGGCGAACCCCGCCTCACGGATTCTCCTTATAGGGTGTTGGTGTAGCAACCTGGGACCAAAGTCAAAACATGCAATGTCCCCAAAACCTTCCCACTCTGACAGGTGTTCTCCCAAAAAAAAAAACCCTCTATGTTCCTGCATCAGTTTGAAGATGAATTCATAGTGGGGGGGGGGGGGTACTTTATTCTCCAGCAACGTGCGTTCACATGAGCCATCGATTGCCAACTGTCAAAAGTAGATTGAGGAGACTGGAGCTTAGACACCTTCTTTTATATCATTTCGACAGCTGCTGCTGTTGCTGCTGCACAGAAATAGTCACATTTCCATGGCTGCCACTTTCCAAGTCAATGGCAGGTCTAAACTAACAAACTGCAGCACTTATGGTCACACTAAGCATATCAATATAAGCAAAGACGACAAATTTTGCATCATAAAACCTCCCCGCAATCCAAAACCTGAGATAGAAAGGTGACTCGCGACAGAGTAAATGTACAAAAAACAGAAAAAGAAACAACTGATTAAAAGATCCTTTTTTTTCAAGTCAGTAAGGTGAACTTTATCTCTTTGGTCCTCAAAGCAGACAACACCAGCAGCATCGAATCGTGAGCTGAGTGAGGGTAAGTGACCGTCAGCGTGCACCAGCAGCTTCCCACACAGGGTGTTCTTCCTCCACATGGGTATATTTAGTGCACAATAACAAAGGCCGAGAGCTTTAAAAGGCTGCTGTCGCTTGTTGCCGCTGTTTATTGCTCACGCATTGACGCAGACTGGATGTTTTGTTGTTTTTGTTGTTTGTTTTTTTTGCATCACTGTGTGGCGAGCTGGTTCTTGGGGAAGGAGCAAAACAGCCTGGCCTCGTTACGCTCAGTTTTTAGTTGGAGGAAGAAAAGTGTGTGTGCGCGCTCGCACGTTCGCTCGCTCCGTGCCATGTGGCGCACGACGCCGACACACAAACGTGTAGGCTGACCGGAGCCCAGGAACACCGTTTCACGAGACATTTCAACATTTAAACGGGAGGGAAGAGGGAATCAATCGAAGTCACGCCGGAATCTCGGAGACATTAGTTCTCCAGATACAATCTCTGCGCGTGTGTCACACGGACGGACGGCCACTCATCCAGTCGGGAGGCGACCTGTTGCGGGTGGGATTCTCTTTAACTTTAACGTGCCTCCTCGGCGGGGAGATCCGAACAAAAGACGCGCGACCGTCTGTCACTCACTCCGAGAGCCACATGGTCGTGTCATCTGGACTTGGCGCTTTGTGGCCGTGGGGCCAGCCTGCTTGCTGGTTCTTTATTGACCACCGCAGAGGGGGGAGAGAGTGCGAGAGCCAGGAGCCACATGTGTGCAGCTTGTCCATACAGGCTGCAAACGTTTGCCTTTGTGTGTTTTGGTTTGTTTTGCCCACCGCCGTGTACCACGGTACTATCACTGGCTGCATGGGAAAGAAATCATGGTCTTCTCTAAAGGAACACAAGGCATCGAGCTCTTTTTAGTGGGACCAGGTGAACATTGAAAACCACGTCAACTGCACGTTTCCCACGAAAGAAAAACACGCGTTATTTTTCTCCTCACTGGATGCACGAGATGTGTTCCGTCCTTACCAAATGCTGTTGCCACGAAGCTCTCAGGCTTAATTCCACTGGTGGGCAATTTGGAGATCAATTCCTCTTCCCCTCCTCGCTCGTAGTTCGTCGCTCTGTCAGTGCGGCCGGCGGTTCCTCTCCAAAGACGTGGGCTTTCACGCGCATTCGCACCGCTCCTCTCCCGTGCAGCGGCGGCAGCGAAATGTGCTTGGAGAAATGGACGGCATTGTAAAAAACCATCTGAGCGCTCCACTGTGGGGGTCGCTTAAGGTCCGCCTCCTTTCCAATCCCCCCGCCCCCCCCCCCCAGTTGCAGAGCCGCGCGGCCTCACTCCCTTCCAGGGTCCCTCTCAGCAGGTGAGGGTTGGGTTGTGTGTGTGTGTGTGGGGGGGGGGGGCGGCAGGGCAGTCAGACGCCGCCTGGGGCCACGCGTTAAAGGCTTCAGGGATTGTTTACAATGACAATAGTTCGCGTTAAAAGCCCAAGTTTGGGTCACACCGAAGGTCCTAATTGGTTAATTGCAACAAAGGGGGTCATAATGAAATGCTGCGCCCTCCTCCTCCTCCTCCTCCTCCTCCTCCACCACCTCCTCCTCCTCCTTCGTCCGGGCTCGGCAGCGTCGTTTCCAGCACAACCAGTCTCTTTCTCCTCTCACAGCGTTGCATAATCCGTCCTCCTGGACGCTCAGTTGTGTGTGCTGTATCTTTCACAGCAGCTCTCTGCACCGCTTTGTACGATGCCCCAAGAAAAACTAACACCACGCAGCGCCTCGCGTGGGATCACGTTTTCTTGCGCAATTACAGTGTAATAACGCCTTTAACCACCGGATTCTTAATATACATGGTGTGTGGCAACAGGCTGCGTCAAATTTTGGTCATCACTAATTGTAATCTCCTCAGTAAATGACCGAACTGAGGATGGGAGTGATAGTGAGAAGTCATCGGGACCATAGTTTCGTAATAATTGGAATCCTGATGATATAATTCATTTTTCGGCCCTGCAGACTTCACTTTGTGGGGCGTTATCGTCCGGAATAATCGCAAAATCAATGATCAACATTTCTGCTTGTCTTCTGCCATTTATAGCTTCGCCTCAGACTTGGAGGGCTCTCTGTAGCCAGTCTGGCTCCGAATTCGTTTGCCAGCCGCAGAATCTTTCGCCATCCTTTGCAAAGAGAGAGATCTTGGTTCGCAACGTCTCCAGACACTGCACAAACCCCTCTGCTGACCGCTCAGGATGGCTTGGTATTTAATGAGCAGGATAAAAAGATGATAACATCACACCGAATTGGCTTAGATTAACTCATACATCCTATTTGTGCTGTTTTTACACATCACAAGCTTGTAATCCTCAGAGGGAGCTTCGTGATTCGACGGTGGGACAATGTGAACGAGCTAAAGGAGACACAGTGCTACAGTTTCCCTCTCTACTCTTTCCTACTGTCCATTTGGTTTCTTAGGTGCCGCGTGAGAAGACAGAATACAAGGAACAGATACAAACTTCACAGAAACGGGGAAGAAAGGTAATCAAACTCTCCTCTCCGTGTTGCTCCATGGCAGTTATGTAAGCGAGGTGGACATGAGACTCAGGACATTTCTCCCTGAGAGGTGAAACTATCAAAGGATGGGGCACTCCTGGGTTCACACCGCATCCCAGGGGACACAAAGTGTTATCTTTCATTGTGTAACACTCTTTGTTTGGAGAAGGACTCCCAGCAGGACGCTCGGCAAACTGACCAGCCTCCCGTGCAAAGGACCAGCCTCGCCAATCCCATTTTACAGGTTTGATTGTAAACTGAATGAAAATTGCCATTGCGACGAATACACTCATTTGTCACGTCCTTTTTTAACAGACAAGGCCTGAGTCATTGATCCAAAAGCCTCTTTTCATGAGCAAAAAGAGTCAGTGAATGAAAGAACACAGCTCAACTCTCCTTTCTTACCTTCCTTTTCTTTTTGCTTCATTTTGGATTTGAAGTTCAGCAAAACTCATGTCGATACAGTGAACCAGCTGACTGAAACAGGAACCTCCAGTTCTCATGCAAACTAGCAAACTATGGGAAGTCTCTAAGCCTCCTCTGAAGTTGCCATTAGGAAAAACTCTTTGAACTTCAACATATTCTAGCGATCCAAGCACACTCTCACGACATATAAAGCAGAGGCCCTCAAAATAGACGCTTTGAACAGTTCTCAATGGCTGCTCACGGTTCTGGAAATTGTGTTGTTATGGTTTCCTTTTGAAAAATGCTAATTTTAACTTTGACATGGTGAAAGCAGGAAAAGCTCCCCATTCGCTGTCTCTGGCATTCCTACATAGAGTCACCCACTGCAGTTTAGGGGGTTGTGCCATTTAGCCATAAGGCCCCCCCAAGACCTTATCTCTACCTCCCACTTCACGAAGGCTCCTCCCCCTGGCCCACAGGACCTGGACACCAGGCACTTGGCATTGGGCCCCAACTCCAGACCTCGGGCAACACAAACTTCCTTTGTTTGTCCATCCTCATGAGGAGGCACAATAAACTAGGAGTCAATAAATCAGGTTCTGCAGGGCTTTAAAGGGGGAAATCTGTTCTCCCCATCAACTTTAAAAGGGGAAAGTAGACTGAAAGGTCAGCAGCATGAATTAATCTGTGTGGGATTCAGCGCTGAACAAAAGCAGCTCAGCAGGGTGGTTGTTACTTGGTTTCAAAACAAAACCTCGACACTTGCTGGGGAGTTTGGAGACGACTTGCAGACATTTGAGGAAGTTTTAACCTTTGACCATCACTTGACTGATACCTTTGTAAAGGACTCCCACAGCTACGTGCAAGGAAGGACAATACAAGAACCGCGAGGAGCCACGTGAGCAGAGCACAGTTCACATGGGGGACAGTTGGACGCAAGGTGATCGGTTCATCTCCCGAAAAAGTTCACTGCATGTTACAGCGATGGACCAACTTGGTTGCAAGCTTGAATCCACAACCGAAGCTCAGATTCTCGCGTTATCATTGGACTTAAAACTAAGAGGGTAAGGAACTTAGTCCTGACATTTGTGTTCATTCACTGCTGCATCAAAGAAAGCAAGTCTTGTTTGATGTCCTTTATTTTCTGTACAAATAGACATTTTATAAACTGTACAAACTTCTTCACATGCCAAGCCCACCCCGCCCAAAAAAAAATACAAAATAAAAGGACAGAACAAATTACAAAAGAAAAGTCTGTAAACCAAAAGAGTCAATTTCCTGTGCATATTTACATTTTATAAATTATAGTCAACTACCTCAGTATGTCACTCAAACATTCTTGTCTGGTTTTGGGCAAGAGGTCATCATCTCACATCCTATACAAAAAGAAAGGATCAAACTCTCGGTAGAGTCTGTAGGAGCTCCCCCCAAAAAAAGTCAGCTGGTCATCAAAATCTTATCATTTGGGTTCCAAACTTCCAATTCATTCCAGTTCAGTAAAGCGTGCGAACATGGCTTTGCGAACAGCGTCTTTGTATGTGTCTGAGGCAGAGAGGGTGTAATTTGTTCCTTTGGTGCCAAGCCCGGCTCCTTTGGTCCTCAACTGTGCCTGAGGAGGAAACGCACAGTCAGTGCTCGCCAATTAGGGCCTATCATGGCACTAATACCGGTAGTTATACGCTGCAAGTACCTCAATCGGCGTCGTGATGCCCTGCTGGTTGCGACCGAGACCTTTTCCCTCCTTCCAGCCCATCGCCTGCAGCATTTTGTTCCCAATGTTGTCACTGTTAAGGCCATCCTTAGTGGGCTGTTCGTAGTTACTGCAGAAGTAAAACGGTGATTATTACATTTCACTGAAAGGAAAAAGGACTCGTGAAACTCGGTAAAATAAAGACAAAAAAACATTACTTACATCACTGGTGTTGGTTGGTTGAATTTCTTCTTTTTCGGTGCTGGGGGTTCAGGAATGCCATATTTTTCTCTCCTCTCTGCTGCTCTATCCCTGTATTTCATCTGTCCAAAACAAAAGAAAAACCTTTAAGATGCAGTCACTGTATAACAGTGAAAAAAAATCTTCAGGTAAACATAAATATTCAAACCTCTGTTTCTTTCCTCTCCAACTCCTCCAGCTCTGCCTCAGTCATTTGAGTTCTGTGGAGAACTTCCAGGTTTTTCTATAAGAGCACGAATGACAAATATGATCAGGAAACACACAAGATGCAAACTGATGGCAAAGAAAGCAGCAGTATCTCAACTTGATCTCAGAGAGAAGACATGGGATGCTACCTTGTGAAGGTCAGAGAGCTGCTGATGTCGAATTAAACCCTCTTTATTGGGAAACTGCCTCCTACACAGCAAGCAGGCCAACTTTTTCCAGTCCGTCAGCTTGTCCTGCATTCCATCCCCACTATCGAATTCAGCTGTTGCTTCCTCAGGGTCACTGTCTCCACTGTAGGCAGCCACAAGGGCACACTAGGGACAAACAATAAGGCGTTATTATCAATGAAACGATATTACAAGAGAAGTGGTTTTAATGCATCGAGATGCATCTTGAATATTAGCTGCTGGCCTCAAATAAAGTATTCAGGCAACTGAAACCAGGAAAAGAAGAATACCTTGGAGGTGGTGACTGAAGTGGCAGGTGCTTCCTCTTCAGCCCCCCTCAGCATCTCTGGCATGAGTCGGTCTAGTCCTGCCTGCTGAAAATTAAAAGAGAAGACCGTCTTAGGACAACTTTAAACAACACAAACAATCCACAAACTGTATGATGCAAAGTTCTATTGAAATACCTTCTTTTCAAACAGTGTGTATCCTGCATCAGCAGCTGCTGCCTCCCTTCTCTCTTCTTGACTAATTGGCTGAAAGCTGCTTTTGAAGTTTTCCTTCTGCTTGTTGAGACTTTTAGCCCATCGTTCCATGTCTTTCGCAATCTGGAGAAAACAAAAAGTTTTAGTCCTTAAAATGAACAAACACAACATGAACAAGTTTCTTCAACACATTGAAGGAAATATGTGGTAAAGGGAGTTCGTCGAGACGATACCTGCTGTGCCGTCTTGCTTTTGGGCTTGTCCTTTTTCTCTTTGCCTTCTTTTGGCTCTTTGCTGCCTGGTGCTGCGGAGCCACCTGCAGCGTTATCACTCTGTCCAGGAGTTGCGGAGGCTGGAGCAGGCATGTATGTCTGCTTCTCGCTGTCCCAGTACAAATACTGCTGGGTTTGAGAGTTGTAGTAATACTGAAAGAAAAAGGAATCACAAGATTGATCGAAAACCCGCCAACATTGCAAGAAACTGCTCCACACTTGATGTGACCTACATGTGTATTGGGATCATAGTAGAGGCCGGTTTGAGGATCATAATAATATCCAGAGGACTCATCGTATTGATAGCTGGATGTATCAGGAGCCGCTGTGAAATACAGAACACAACATTAACAAAAGCAGACAGTGACTCTGGGACATCAGCTCAATTTTAATACGCGTCATCCTCGAGTAATATTTATTCATGAGCCTTGGCTTACATGTGGTGTCCACCGTCGGTCCAGGGGCTGTTGAGGAACTCGCAGTATTAACCGCTGCTGCAGCAGCGGCAGCAGCAACAGCAGCAGCAGCTATTGTGACTGGTGGCACAGAAGTAGCTTCTATCCCAGAGAGATGTCCAGCCTGGCTTTTAGCCTCAAGTTGTTGGGCAAGCGGCAAAGCCTGCAATTCATAAAAAGGTTGTGTATAACTCACCGATACGACTGTCATTGGAGTAAAAGCACCACTGTGCGACTGCAAATCTGAAGTGAATATTACCGGAACAGCAGGCTGTGCAATTATGTGGGGCTGGTAGACTTGAGGGTTCTGTGAGATCACGACTCCAACTGCAGTCGGAACAATCTTCACTCCCGGAGCAGCTAGAAAGCCAAGAGAAAACGTGAGTGAAGAGGACGACAAGGCCTAGGATTTCTGAATTTCATGTCAAGCAGGGGCTCAAACAGAAGAGTATGACTATGCAGAGTAAACGGTGATTTAAAAAAAAAAAAAAACTGCCAGAAGCTGATGCCAACAACTCCATGTCCAAAGAGAGAAAGAAAATCATAGCAAACCTCCTAAAATCCCATTTCCCTGAGAGGTGCTGGCTCCTGCTCCTGGGTGGTAGAACGTCTGAAAGTCCTGTTAGGCAGTGCAAAAACATGATAAGGTCACAAGTACTGCTTCATATTGCAGTGCCCCAGAGCTGCCACTAGATGTTACTAGAATGCAAAGAATGTATTGAAACCTCAGCTTCATTTTGTTCTACTAACCTGCGACATCGGAGTGTAGCCTTCTTGTAGGTAACTGTACTCCGACATTCCATCCGAGTTCTGCTGAGACTTAAGAGGAAGAGTGGAATCTGAATGTCTGTCGGCTCCACAGGGAGTTGACAAACGACGTGATGATGGCAGGAACTGGGCCTACCTGAGTTGAAGACCATTGTGCTGCAGCAATGGCTGTGCTGGCCACAGAGAAGGCACTGACACGGTTCCCATCAGGCAACAAAAGATCCCTATTGGGGGGAAAAAAGGGTAAAGAAAAGCCATTATGACAAACAGAGTGTAGTTTAATCTTTTACATATTTGAGCAGTTAAATGATCAGATCAGTTTCATTGTAAACCCACCCCCAACCAAGTTGCCTCATTCAATTCTGTACTCACTTTCTAGCACTTTTAGCATAATCCACCCCAATTGTTTTCCCATCCAGTTTGAGGGGAGGCTGCAGCCCCTGCAGGATGGTAAGCAGCTGAGAGGCCTCCTGTTCAAAAGAGTCGAAACGATGACGTGACGGACCAACTTTAATCATTTGTATTCGTGAACTTCGTGTGAAACTCTGCTTTACCAGAGGAGAGGACAGCTGCACAAAGGCAAAACCCCGGTTCTGGCCCGTTTGCTTGTCCTTGATGAGGCGAATGTTGTTCGCTGCGAGATTAGCATACGGTGCCAAGGCCGTCATGATGGCTTCCACCGTTGTCATGGGAGCGATATTTCTCAGTATGATCGCTGTAGGGGGAAGAGAAGCGGCTGTCAGGAAAAGAAACCTTCACAGGACAAGATGCGTTCATGTCCAACCAGGTACAGAGGAAATACTCTTACTGTCGCCGTAAAAATCTCCTGTGGGCTGAGTCTCAGAAACTCCTGCATTGTTGCTGGTTTCACTTTCTGTTGAGAGAATGACAGAGGCAAAGAACATTTTCACATAACTTTCTGCAACACGGGATTCACGAGGTGGAAGCCGAGCTCTAAGGTGTTTTTTCCCCCAAATACTTGCAGTAAATTGAAGTCAGTGTTTACAATGTCAGACGAGTTTCTCCTATGTCGCATTGTTTTTCGACCTTTGGTCATAACCATTGAAAAATATATTGATGCTGCCTCCTGTCTGTGCCTACAGTGACGATAACGGAAACGTCCCGTCAGCCTATGTTTACAGAAAGAAAAAACAAAACTCATTTGTGTTGAGTCCAAGCACTGGTGGCTCAGGCTGCCCAGATGTCTGCAGTCACAGCCTCTTGTTGCTTTCATACTTACCAGCTTTGGCTGCTCCACACCTGAAGCACTTCAGCCTCCTCCGGAAATTGTACAGGCCACACTGCAAGTAACCGTTCACATCATTTTGATTACACACCTACTGAAGCCCTGCACAGTGCTGCCTCACAGAACAGGCAATCTACATTGTAGCAGCATACCATACTTACCTGAGACACAGCCTAACCTTTACCAATTAGCTTAAGTTATTACTCTGTAGGTTGCCTACATTTAGAACGACAGAACTGCCAGACGGTGTCTCCAAACCGATAACATGTATGTGTGAGTGTGTCGTGTGCTGCATTGTTGACATAACGTGGCAAAGATGCCGCAACATTCGGAACTTACGGTGCCACAGAGCCAGTCTTCAAACTTGTTTCTGGGGTGACTGTAGTGCATGTCCACGTTTTTGCCTTGGATGGTCAGACGTTTCTGAAAAAGGAGAGCTCAATCATTCCAAATGTTCATGGCGAGGTCCGATCTCATCAACAGAGCTAGCAGTGTTGGAAGGGAGAGAGGGGGGGGGGGTAGAGGGGCCCCCAACAGATAGCCTTTGAGTTAAAGACAGGCACGTGATGTATGTGTGAGCAAGATGTATGATGCTCTTGAGGTGTTTGGGACCCGCATGCCCAGGCTGAGCTGGAGCAGAGTGTACAATGTGCCTAACAGACATTTTTGTATGGGATTTCCACAAAAAATGTAAGAGGAGAAGATGGATTTTTGAAGAAAAAAGAAAAAAAAACAAAACAAAGAAAAGTAGCCCTATCTGCTGAAGGTTCTGCTCGAAAGCACTCTGAGGTTACAATGAATTTGGAAGGAAACTTATTTATGCAGACTGCTAAAAGAGGCGAATTCAAACAGGAGTTAAACCTCCAGGTTCCTTTGCCAGTGGGATTGATTTAGGGAACAACCTGACAAATCATCAAGCTGGGCACAAAATTCAAACATCAGTTCTTTTCAATCCATGAGGGTTTTATCTGTGTCGGTTCCACACTTTTTATTCAGTACATTCTGGTTGCCTTTTTTTTTTTTTTCAGATCCCCAAGATTAAAACTAGACTTGGCGATTGTGAAGCAACCTGATTGGTCTCCATCCATCGGGTAGCATCTTGCAAGTGATAAAAGTCCACGAAGGCGAAACCACGGCTTATACCTAGAGACAGCATTCAAATATAGACGGGAGGCGTGTTAGTTAAGAGTCCATGGGCATATTATTCAAACTCTTCCACAAACTGCTTCACGACCCAGGCCCTGTTTGGTACACAACGGGCTGCTCCTTAGGAGTTCTATAATAGTAGAAAAAGGCATTTGCTGGACACCACTGTTTGCGGCACACTCGACAACAAAGTGTGTCTGCCAATTGCCTACCTCACAGCTAATCACGGTATTTCTTACTTACCAGCAACAGATCCACACGGTACTGAAAAAAAATAAGCTTAGAATCTCATTGCCTTATCACAAAGAAGCAATCTGAGACAAGTCTTTTAGTTGCTACAGGGGTATGGGTCTGAATGGAAGCAGATTGGCCCTATGGTCAAGAAAGGGGGAAGCTCACAGTCCGGCTCGTATCGGGTTCTCACCTGTTTTCTTTTTCATCAGTCTGACATCCACTGGCTGGGGTCCCTCCAGCTGGTCTATGGCAAAACGGATCTGAACAAAGAGAGATACAGATGTGACAAAATCTCTTTAGTAATTGAATTCATAAGTTAATAACAAAAAAAAGGCCTTTCAAAGAAATGCTTGAACTTACATCCTCCTCGGTGACATGAGGCGACAGACCCCAGAGCATGATGGTCTTACTCTTCTTCTCGTCTCCCGGCTCCCTTCGGTAATCCTGATCTGGGTAGTCACCATCCGAGTGATAGCCATCTTCAGACCTGTCGCTATTGCGTCGTTTTCTTTCTCTTTGCTGTGGCATAAAACAATCCAGCAGTTAGGGATCATAGTCGCGTGTATCGTTGGTTTATTTTTTTTTTGCCACGTCACAACAGTATGTCAAGTCATGGTTTCCCAGTGGATCTAAATAAGCACCTCTGGACTGTCTCTGGATCCTCGGCGTTCTCCATCATATCGATCAGTTCGTCTCTCTTCTCCCCAGCGGCGCATGTTGTGATCACGCTCTGGGTCCCTCTCTCGTCGGTCACGCCACTCAGATTCATCGCGGGATTGGTCAGAACCATATCTGCCGCTACGTTCAGTGCGGCTAATCCTATCAAGGGACGCATTACCGTTAAACACTGATCATATTGATAGAATACACCCCCCCCCAATATATATAGCACAACACTTGGAATTAAATTTTAATGCAGTAAAGCACAAACACAAAAACCATTAGCGTTGAACTACTGCGATCTGTTATTTAAAACTCCAGTGCCTGAAAGATAATCAACAGCTGAGAACAAATTGCAAACTTTAAATTACATCTATTTTTATTCGGAGATGGTAAGCAACACATTTGAATTCGCTTTCTTATCAAAACACTGAATATGAGAATATTAAATTGTATGAATCTGGGGACACAATTTCCCAAAAACTAAGAAAAAAATCATTTCATTAGCATCTGACTTTATATCAATAACTGCCACCTGGTTATATAATTTTTTTTTTTTTTACTGTTGTAACCATTTCCTCCACAATGTGTCAATTCAAAAATAGCTTGACAAACAATGCCCGACATTACCATAAGAGCTGAATGGAAAACAAGGCATTGAAAAGTCGCAAGTCAACGGATGTGACTGAAACACCCGACATATTTCTTAAGCTTCAGGGTGGCATTGTCATAAAATGGAGCAGATAATGTTGCCCTTCTCCTGAACCTGAATTACATAACAAACTATGCGTTTGCCGCCCCCACTATGGCTGACCAGATACTGGATTTAACGTTACAACTCACCTTTTATCAGCTCCCATTGCTTTTTCGGGCTCCAGCTCACACGCAACAACCTCTGAAAGGCAAAAGAAATAATGAAATTACACACCTTTTAACAAATTGGTAATTATCAACGTAAAATAATCAATTTCCAAATAAGCGGACTGAGAACACGAACACAGTGGACACAAACAGAATACACGTAAACCACAACATGGAGCCCGAAAGGCAGTTGGCAAAGTAACAGAACTTGCAACGAAAATGACGCTAAAAAGATTCAAAATGGCAAAATTCAGCCTGCGGCTTATTTTCGAAGCTACTCACCCGTCAGTTTGTCGGTAAAGATAGAATGTGCTACGACTTTTTAAATGTATCAGAAAAAATTCGAGCGAGAAAAATCATCTCACGTCCAAGGACTTTTCACAATACTTCGATGGCAGCTTCTTTATCCCACAATGCATTGCTTCAGAACCCGGTGACTTGTGGGAAAAAAGATACCGATCCCCGAGTTTGCCTTACAGGCACACACTTGTCTCGTATTTGGTCTCCACGTTTGTCTAAATCGCATTATTGGTTGTACCAACAAAAAAAAAAGATCCAAATGAAGAGCGTGTTTCAGGCACGTTTTCAAATACGCTAGAATTCAAGACGCTGCCCAACAAAATGAGCGCGCACTGAAAGTACTGTCTGCCAGGCAAAACAAAGGGAAAATATTTATATCTAAGGAAACTCCGCCATTTTACAGATTTTTGTGTCAATATGTGGTTTTGCTTGTGGTTGAACGATTGACATTGTTTTACTGCTTCTTTAAAATTTACATAGACGTTTTTGCCCGATCGCAGTCATACGAGAGCATTTTGCTGCTAATTTACTCTTTTCGTCTACATATATGCTGAGCAATGTTGTTAACTTAATAAAACCTGACAAAAGTAGTCGACTTTTAAGTCCCCTGGTGCTCATTTGTATATCTGCAGCTAAATAAGGCATGTTCTCCTACAACTGTAAGGTGTCTGTCAGGACTGGGTAAAATTCCTACATTTTTTTCCTTATTATTCCTTTGGTACTAATACCAATAAAGACTATTGTAGCTTTTGTCCCACTCACATTGTTGTTTTTGTTTGTTTGTGTGTTGGAATGTAAATATCAACTAAAAAGACCCCTGTCAGACCCTTTTCACTTGAACGCAGTCAACTTGCTATAGTCCTATGATACACTGTCGACTGAATGAGTCACTTCAGACTACAATTAAAGATATTGTGGTGCATCCCATATCATTTCATACTTACTCCAACTTTAAATGCCCTTTACACACAAACAGTTTGCATAAGTAAAAGCTGGACAGACAAAAAAGGAAATATCTAGAAGAAACCGAAACAACCCATAAACTTGAAATGAACAAACACAGTGATTTATTGTCATAGTCTATGATGTCTCAGTTGGCAATTTTAAATATGTTATTTCTTTCAGTCTAAAATAAGGTGAAATATATTAAGTTATCATAAGTGGTGTCTCAATGCAGCCGCCAAACACCAAGTTTAACATAAAAACAGGGTCATTGTATCTAATTTATTACAGTCTTTAAATGTGAAACATCACCAAACAGTTCACTGTACAAGCAGGTCCTTAATAAAGGCGACGACACAATTACTTGTTCAACTTGGCACACAAGGATGTTCCCCTTTTCCTTATACCTCTGATTTGGTAATGGCATTGTTTACAACACAGATGTCAACAAATTGTGCTGGTACCAGATCTATTTTTTCAGTTACTGATTATTTTACACCAATAATCATGGGGTTAATTCCATAATATTAGTGATGTCGACCCACATCTCTTATACAAATGTGTTATGAGATAAAACAAAACAACAACTGGTCATATAATATAAAAATGGTCCACATGGTCCCAAAAAACGGAGGGTGGAGTCCATCACACTTTATCCATAAACTCGGAGGTGGGAAGTGGGAAGATTGAAGAACTGGTTGCAGTGGATTTACATGGTGGGTCCTAGGTCAGGGTCTCTCCTTTTGTAACCTGTTCAGGGACACGTATGTGGTTAGTCGGACAGAGAGTACTGGAAATGTAGAACACTTATTGAACGTGGGATACTTACTCTGGCCTCGATGTATTCAATCCTCCTCTCCAGCGCTGTCAGCTTCTCATTGAGGGTGGCCAAACGGGATCGACAGGACATGTCTGATGGGGACAGAATATAGATGCGACATGCTAACGTCAGCTGAGGACACAGTTCGTATCCTTTGATGTGTCCCAGTTGTCACCCTCAAAAACAATCAGTGAAAAAAACACGGACAACACCACAAAAAAGACATCTCATACATATAAATCGCTGATGACTTATTAAACAGAACCGTGAAGCTCAGCGTTAGCAGCTGCGGAAGCTACTCGCTGTCAGATCCTTTGTCTTTACGACAACCAAGCAACTCGAGACAGATATAAAGTTAAAGTTTGATATCATGCGAAGCAACACACGGTGTTATTCGACGCCAAACTTCCGTTGCCCCCCCTACATGTCAACACCAATACGAGCTATCAGCTAGCGATGAAGCTATGTGTGCTATCTGGGAGTGGCCATTGAAAACATCAAAAGTGATGCTAGTAGCAGCTGCAGCGGCGTTAGCATCTCCCAGCTAAGCTAGCATCAGCTGGCCAATTGCACTAATATCTCCACGGTTGCCTCAATGCACTCCTTAAATACAGAGGCGACCAACTTACCAAATGAATTGAGAAAGTCGGCGATTTTTTTGATGCTGCTCGTAATGACTTCTATGTACTCTCGATTCGCCCAGTCTTGGTGAATCTCTCGCTGCACCGGGTCTTCCTGGCCAGCCATGTTGGATGAGTCGCAGCTTCGCGTCTCGTTCAACCGAGGATAAACTCCCCGTACTCACCAGGAAGCGTCCACTGTGACATGCCATGTTTGTGTGTGAAAGTGTGTGTGTGTTTGTTTTTAAGAAGATTTTTCGTTTGCGAGGAAACTGGTTGTACTTGGGATTTTCACAAAATTTCAACATATTGAACAGCAATTTCACGAACTTATTTCCCACTGTAAACGGTCACATTAGAGTCATATACCGAGCAGTTCATGGTCTATATGTGACACTTTGGCTACTTTAACCGTTGGATGCCTGATTTACCTTAATTTTCTTCTTCATTGCAATTATGTTTTGAACAACAGCAATGTGTAAAGAATGCGTCTGTGCATCAACATGCATTTTCAAAATGACCCAAGAACAAGTAACACAAAGTTGTTTATTTCTTTTCATTTTGTTCACTGGAGATAATGTGATATTTTTGTACAAAAGGGTGACATCAAACCTTTACATTTTCATCAGAAACTCCCCTCAAAATTGTTTCAGGGAGTTTCTTCATTGGGTAAATCATTTGAATAACCACAGTGTACTGACAATATCACAAACATTGCAGTGCTGCTGTTATTGATTTCAGTGTGAAACTAGGAAGCGGGATGGAATACCACCGAACTAAGAGCATGTACTGAGAAATCCGTCCTGCCAGGCTGATCAAAACTGACACTCTGATTGCAGAGCTCCGGATCTTTTACTTGGCCCTCTTCAGTAGCTCTTTAATGTCAGCTTCAATATCTATGGTGAGAAATTTGCGGCTGTAGCGCTTGTATGGTTCCCCGTCAGGACCAACCAGGAACTTCTCAAAGTTCCAGGATACATCATTCCTGCACACTGGACTCCAAATGATGGCTTTGGGGTCGGTCATGAAAGCCATGGAGTCGTCGGAGGGAAACGGGAGTTTGTCTTTCAGAAAGGCAAACAACGGATGGACATCGTTCCCATTTACGTCCAGCTTCTCCAGGAGCTGGAACTTCGGCTCAAAGCCGTTCCCTGGACGGACGTACTTCAAAGAGTTGAGGATTTCCTCATTCTTGCAATTTTCCTGTTGGAGAAACGCAAACACATGATTTAATGCATTGCTGGCGTCATATGAACCCACAAACAAGTTCAGGAGTGTATTGCAGTTTGATTCCCACTGTTCAGGTTTGGCGGTAGCTCACTGGTACTGGAGTTTGCACACTGGTACTGTACTCAGTATTTGACACCTGTATGTTTTTTTTAATGGTCCCATCAACACTATCAACTTATGTTGTTTGTCAAGAATGTAGCTAATGGTTGACAAGAGAATTAAAACATACATTTTCAATGCAAACATAAACTAAATGTAATGCTTCTTTACCTACGATTGACTGCTAATAATTCAACAATAACTGCTAAGGCTTTTTCACTGAATAATTGTAACAATATCTAGTTAGTCTTGTTTAGGTAATTAAACAACAAGCTGTTAATTGTATGTTCAGTAGACATACACCACCACTATGTTTCTATGACTTAACATTTATCCCAACAACGAAAAGTTATTTGTTATTATATTTGGGGTTATAATTTATGAAAATATTGGAATATTTTGCACATTACCCCAACATTGCAGCAATGGGAAAATGCTTTACAGATGGGGAGGTTTCGAAGAAAGACAAATGATGTATTTTCAGTAAGAGTTCGAGCCCTCGCAGGGTAAAGCTCTCACAGCTCACCTGATGTCCAAATTGGTTGCAAGGCACACCCAGAATAACGAGTCCCTCGGCGGAGTAGCGAGAGTGCAGGTCGTTCATTTGAGTGTAGTCCCTGGTTGTTGTTCCTCAGAGAGACGCCACATTTTCAATGAGGACAACTTTCCCCTTCAGTGCTGAGAAACTCAAGGTTTCTCCAGACAGCAGCTTTGCTGTCAGGTCGTAAAACCTCCTCAGATTCTTCGCCATGCTGGTGAGATGTGGACGAGAACGACAAAAGAGGAGAAACCTCCAGAAAATTCGTTGTTAATCTATAATCTATGAAGACTTCCTCTGAGTCCGGCCCTTCTTTTATTTCTTGGGCGGGACTAAACTCTAACACACCTCCTCTTGCTTTCTGACTACATTATTTCCACCCATTTATTTCTTAATTTATTGTTATGAACATGAACTAAAATACTTTTTAAAAAATCGCTAAGGTCTTCTCGTTGCCATTCGTTGACTTCAGATTTACCTTTTTTTTTCCAACAAGGAAGTACGTCTTCCGCACTGCGCAGTTATTTAACTGCCCGGAAAGAGTAGAATACTGTTGTCGCTTGCAAAAATGCAAAGTCACCACGGATTGACCGCTGTCTGTAAAGCGGAGACATTTGGGAGTCCGAACAAAATATCAACATTTTACGTTGTTGACACGATTGGCTCCGTTCAAAAGTCCACTGTAACCACGTACACGAATAGTGTCAGTACATGCAAGCTATAAATCTGTATCTTACGTTGCAGACACATTGTGAGAGATATATTTGTTTTTTAGCAACAAAATGTACAACTTTTTTCTATTTTTGAATCCTTACCTGTTTTCTTGACAAATGGTACCTTCCAGGAAGTAGCACAACCCGGTATCCCACCGCCGTCGCCTAGTGACAAAAAACAAGTTCATTCAAAGGCACGTGCCAGGTGGAGAACGACAAAACTTTTCGGTAAACATGCTAGTTTATTGCAAAAGATTACGCGGTGTTTAGTGTTCAGAAGCAGCTAAAAAGGACCCCCCCGCGCGCGCAGCCTGTGGGTAGGAAGCCATCATGACTGACTGGTTCAGTCTGTGCCTGGTCTTCATTAGTCTGCTAAGTCTCTTAACATTTACGTACGTGTTGTACTCGGGACTGCTCGCGGACATCACCGTGTACACGGGCTGCCCACCTATCAAAAAGATCACTTTCGCCTACAAGTTCCAAGAAGGACCCTACAAAAACTGCGGGCAACTTTTCAAGGAGTCTCACTCTATCGCACCAGGACTTACATGTATCGGAGTGTTCTATGATGATCCCAAGAAGGTGAGTTTCTAGATCCCTAATAACTGCAAACATTGTTTTGTTCTCCTGTTTCTGCACTTTGACACTTTCAATTATACTACCAAGTGTTGTAAACGTGCAGCTGTAAGATTCGTGGATTGGCCGCTAGATGGCGCTGATGCAATTCTCAACAAACAGGACAAGGGATGATGTATGAATCTTTTATTTCTCAGCAGGTGATCAGCACTTCATGATGATAATAAGTTTTTTCAAATTCTGATATACAGGTCTCAATTTTTTTCAAACAGAGTTTGGTGTAAGTTTGGAACTAACTAACATGTTTACGACAGTGTCGAAAATCACAAATTCAGCTGGTAAAAGCTGACTTCAATGGCCGCATATAATATTTGCTTGAATGAAGTTTCTGACAGAGCAACTAAAATTTGAAAACAAACAAACCAACAAAGAAAACACTCTCTCTTGAAGCGGAAAACATAAAAAAAAAGGATCATCTCTCAACAACTTTTTTACTTTTCTCAATTTCTCGATTCTCTTTGCTCCTGCAGACACTGTTTTGATTGTTGTTTTTTTCCCCCTTCGCTTTGAAAGATATTGCTGCACATCTGGACAGGGTGTGGCGTGTTTTGTCATGTAATGGATTCCAAGTGTGTTACAGGATTGTTGATCTGGGGTCGTGAGATCAAACCTTAGATGATTCTTTAGTTTAAGACTTATTTGCCAAATGTCTTGAAATAAACGCTGTTACTTCAGAGCGTAAGATGCCTTTTGAAACTGAGCACTGGCCACCTATTGCCAACCAATCAAACAAACTGTGTTGTTTTTCACCAGCAAGTCACCACCAGTTCAAAGGGCTCCACCAGTGATTAATTAATGACAAAACAAACATGAAAGATCGCAAATAGATGGAATAATAATTGGACAACTGATCACAATACATCAAGATACAGGGAAAGCTTTAGCTTTCTTTTTTTTTACACTTTGAGTCATAACAGCTCAGTCCCTCATACCAATGTGTCACTATGATGGGGTAATTGACAAATATTCTTGAAAAATGATCTTTGTTACACATCAGAGAGTGCAACGCTATCCAGCTCATATGACTTTCTTGAGTTGGCAATCATCCATCAATTAATCCAAAAACTCTCCTCGTTTGAAAACTGTCAAATTTACTCTGTCAGTGAGCTGAGTAGCTTGTCCTATTATCTTGGCGTTTTCACAGCAGCAGCATCGAGTTGTGTATCTCACAATTGGCCCGTTATTGCCGTTTCCTCTGCGGAGAGGAGCTGTTACAGTATAGTGTGGAGTTGGTGTCGCCGTGAAAATGCCACAATTTGATAATGAGGTGCTTTGAAACCCCAATTATGAAATAAAAAGGAGCTCCAGTAATGCTGTAATGGGTCGAGATCAAGGATCAAACTGCGAAAGGTTGTAACAGTTATGTGGACGTGATCGAAGCCGTTGTTTTCCTTCATGGCTTCTCTTGTTTTGTTTTTTTTTTTATCGCCACTATTAGTTAGTTGAATTTGTTTCCGAGGTGTTTTTATGCGCTCCCAGTTTGCTCGCCGTGTGAACTCATCCATCCTCCGAATCTCAGGTCCTATAAACAGCAGGAAAGTAATATCAGCTGGATCTGTTTTCCTGATATCTAATACTGCGCACTCTCCAGGGTCTCCAGCATCATGCCGCGCTTGTTCCCAAATTCTAAAGCGAGGCCAGCATGGCTCGTGTTTTCGTTGGGCTCGGCGAGACCAAGAGATGAACGGGTCCAGCGGTTGCACCTTGAAGTGATTAGTGAAAAATGATTGCACTGTTGCGTTGTCAAAGTTCAGGTAACTGGAACGCAAAACGGAGACACAACAAATCAGATAATCGGAAAGATGCAACTGATGTAGTGTGAAATGGGGGAAAAAAAGGCTTGCTGACTTGCTCCCTTATTTACTTCCACACCAAAGTTTCCCAATTTTACACTCTGATTTTAAACTGTAGATTTGCTATTATTTTTTTGACTGTTGTCAAACTTTGACCCAAAGTTTTTTGGTCACGGCAGAACTTCAACCTACTGTGATAAAACACAACTTTCTATGGAGCTCCGACTTGCATGACAGCAGATATCCCGTAATATTCTCGTAGAAAGATAACAGAAAACTCCAGTTGTAATTTTGAGCAGGAACTCAAGCAATCAACAGAAAATGAGTTATTAACAGCTCCATTGTTTTATTCTGTTAACCTTTTCAAAGTGATTTAATCATCTTAAATGTTCAAATTATAACTAGTGGTATTTGTCTTTGGCTTTCTGAATTTTTTTTATGAACATCTTTGCAAATTTAGACCATTAAAAGATGTAAATCGTGCATTTAAGGGCATTTGAGATCTTTTTAAATGTGCACTGATTTTCTTATGAGTAGATTGCATTCTGATCAGTTCTGACTTCATTCGGCACTCTTATCGCCTCACTGTTAGTAGCTTCAATAAAGCGAAGATTTAATGGCGTACGGTGATATTAGACATGAGTTATAGCTGCGAAATGATTGCAGTCTATTTCTTGGCTCGAATAAATGAAGCTTTCTAATGTTATTGCTTTCCAATTTTAGATTGTGATATGATGTGATTGTCAAACTTTGCACTAATCTTCCTTTTATTTTTAGAGCTAAATTTGAACTGTGGTGACTCCGATGACTTTGCTGAAACCTGCAGGAGTTTGGTTACATTCCATCAGGTTGTTGTGCATCAGTTTGGTGATGAGCTCTTCCAGCTCTGCTTCAAAAACCTTTTTGTTTGACTCGTCCTTTTTCTCCCCCCCCCCCCCCCCCAAGCCAGCAATTAGGCTAGTAGTGGCTCCTAGTTCCACTGTGCATTCACAGCCAAGTCCTGATCTAAGTTAGAATAATTGGCGTAATGATCTGAGCTCATTAGTGTCCGAGCCTCAGGAAGCCATTCAGTCCCTGCGTCGGGGAGCCCCAGTGAACGCGCTCAGATAGTCGGACTGGTATTTGGTGTCTAAACGGTGCGACACTGTCCGCTGCTATTTTCAGTGGGAAGGTTTTTCAGAAGTGCAGCTGACAGAGGAGAGGTGTCAGCCTGGCTGGTCTCATCCTCTGCTCTTGGTTTCCCCACTTTTACCTCCTTTAATCACTTCCTCTGGAGAAACAAAGGACCTCAACGAGAACTCGAGTGGGTCCCGAGATGGTTGCCATGGATACAGGGCTGGAGCTGCTCTGTCTGTTCCCTTCAAACGGCGAGCACGCATTGTGGGCCCCGCTCGCTAAATCCTTCTCCGCCACCAGCCTCTTCGCAGTTTCAAAAGTGTGGGGGGGGTTCTCTGACCTAGTGTGCCCACCTCACCTCTGCCCCTCGGCGCTCCGTCACCGAGTCCAGCGAACGGCAGCGGGGATGCATGGTGCCGGATTCTGTCAAATATGATTGTCCAAGGAAGCAATTGGGGTCAGGGTTTGTGGTCCACCAGACACAGGTTGTCCATATAAAACAATGGATGACAAGTGGCACGGCAGAGAAATGACACGCGTGTCCCGTCTTCGGGGAGCCCATGTTTTGTGTCAGAATATGATGAAAACAATGTGAACGGCAGCTGGAGGAAGAGAGGAAGTGATGAAATCCTTCCACCACATCCCCCTTTCAGAAAAGTTGCGCTTAAACATCCAAGCTGCAAGTCTAAACAGACTTTCATTGCTGGCAAAGACAGTAAGCACTTTTTCCCCCGTTGCCTCACCAAAGCTAATTCAGATGATGTGCAACAGAGACACAAGATACGTCATCCCCCGAGTTGATTTCTGAACCTTTTGCTGTCAGCGAAGTGAGGATGCATCAAAACACGGTACACTGGTGCCTTGATGAGAGCACAGTCGCAGAAGCTTATGCTTTTGGGCTTGTTCTTTTTGTTTTGTTGTTGTTGTTTTTTTTTTTTTGTTCTGGACTCTCAATTTGGAATCCTGTGATGGCTGATAAATCCATTTACCCTGACTCCCTACTGTGAGCCCTCAAGGCAGCCGAAGCCTCCAAAATGACCTACATTTTTAAAGGTTTCTAAATGTATTTGAGGAAATTATAACGGGATCAGTTGAACAATTAACTGGGCGTTTAAAATCCATCGTGATTTTTTTCCCCTCTCCTTTCGTCAAACCAAACCTTTGCCTTGTTGTCCATAAATCGTGGCACCTTCACTGAAAGGCGGGCTCTTTTCAGAGTTTTTGTAGATGAGTGAAAGAGGAATAACAAAAACCATCGAGATGACAAAAAGTCAGAATCGGGGAATATTTACGATTGCTGCAATTTTTCCTCCTTCTAATGGAGCAATCAGCACAGTGACATGAAGCCGGTAGTTTGTCTGGAGTCACTCAAACTGTCGTGTTTGTCGCCCCTCAGCAAAACTAAGTGAGGATGTAAAATCCAGAAGAATTCAGAAGAAAAGGGGAGTTTGTGCATTTTTCATTTTCTCCGTAATGAAAGGAGCAATGATATCATTGTTTCCTAACCCAGATCACCCCCCCCCCGATGTCATAATCACACAGTCTTAATCAAACAAATTGAAAAAAAGAAATCTCAAAATTGATTCAGTCTCAAAATTGCTTTGCACGGATTAGCAGCCTGGATTCCGAGGATTAAAATAATAAGTTTTTAACACCTACAAATAAAACAAAAAGAGGTTAAATGAATGCTTTTCTCTCTGTCTTTGTGTATGTGTGTGTGTGTGTGTGTTTTTGTGTGTGTGTGTGTGTGTGTGTGTGTGTGTGTGTGTGTGTGTGTGTGTGTGTGT
>JASSRZ010000072.1:17622060-17633152 GCA_032164315.1 Malacoctenus gilli
TTTTCTTGTCGACGATGCGCCTTTGTCGTATTTATTTTCCAACTGAACGTGAATTCAAGTCCTGTGGTTTTGCTTGTCTCTCTGCACTGCTTGATGTCAGACTTCTTTTTCCCAAGGAAGAAGCTAAAATGATCCCAGTTCACAGTCAAGGACACATTAATGGTGTTTACGTAACCTGCGCTTGCGACAGTAGCTGCTCTTTCAGTACAACAATCAGCTGAAGCGTACGGCCGAGACAGCGCTCGGATGGTGCTCTCCAACAGCTGTCAGGCAATCCAGTACGAATCCAATTTAAAGCCCACAGACCTGAAGTTGGCAGATGCTTCTAATATAACAACACTTGGGAGGAATATATATTTCCAAGTACAGTTGTTCAACTATGGAGAGGCTTACCCTCAAAGATTTAATGCTCTAATAGCTGCAATGTCATACAATGAAGGGTTGGAGAACTTTTGTAAGGGAACATATTTAGCTCTCTTGGTTTTAAAAAGGCTTGTTACATTTGTAAAATACAGAAAACTATTCATAACACTAAGTTTAAAATAAAGCCTTTATTAATCCTAACTTGTCATACTTTAAGTCACCAATATTGATATTTGATCATGTGTCTGTGTGAGTCCTGCAGTTTGTAGTGATGGAAGGACTCAGCCTTCCTTCCATCCATTCACTCCATATGCTGGATCCATCCAGCCTGGGTTATGTGAGGATGGAGCCTCCCAGTGAAGCAGGTGATCAGGCAGATGAAGGGATGTTTGATGCGTTCAGCTTCACTGGTGTTAATTACATCCCTGATAACTAATGTGGGCCACGTGGCTCCAACTTGTTAAGTTTTTATGTCGCTTTTTTGGTAATGAAGGCTTTGGGTTTAGAAAGGAAAGAGGGAAAAAAAAAGTGGGTCAAAGAAAAATATCTTTGGTCCTGCAGATGTTTGTTTCAACTGCCCATTTCGAGTGCAGTGTTACAGGAGAGCTGTTTTAATTGGCGAAGTGCTCTTCTCACGTCAGTATGAAAGAGTCTATTCCATTTCCCATTTGCTGTTTTTCCACTGAAATTGCAAAGAGTGTTTTTTTTTTGTCATAAGATAGAAGACATGGTCTTCTGGTCATGTTATCTGTAAGACACCCAGTCCCCATTCCCTGCAGCCACACGCTGCTATTATCGACCATCCAGTGAATGTTACATATGAAGTCATTTTAACTTTCCGGGCTAGTTGTGTCCCTGCAGCATTTAGCACCACAACATGTCTTATTTCTCAATTTAGGAAGGCTCGAGTGAATACCAAGTGATAAATGTTTTTTTTCCTTTTTTCCCCCTTTCCCCTGTTTTCGACATTTCTTCCTCTGCTTCGAGCATTATTCAATAAGAATCTGCTGCATATGTCTTCATAATCACTGAACCGTGTCGACAGCAATCTGAACTCAAACATGCCTCAGCAAATATGACCAGAGTGACCCTGAAAGAACAACTGCGCTGAAAAAAGAGACAGTACTACATTTCTATTCACACTCACATCCAGTGTCGGTTTTTATCTCGGCATGTTCTGTTGCGCAAGACGCTGAGTTGGTGTGGCTGAACTGTGCGTTACTTGTTGCTTTGTCTGGTTTATCGTCTCAGTTTCAGTAAAACCACACTCAACTTAATAATTTATTTTGACACGCGCTTCAAACTTGTTTGACCAAACAACTTCTTCTGGCAATCCACTCTTACTGGAACATATTTGTCAGTTTGTTCTGACTCGCTTTGGGAGCAGATTCAGTGCTGTCGGGCTAAAAGAGCGCAAACCTGTGCGTGTATTACCAGTGACCTGCTGAAGGCCATCTTCTGCTGCAACTGCAACTCGCTTCTCGATGGCCTGCCGAAGAAATCCCTCCAGAAGCCGCAGCTCCTTCCGAACTCTGCTGCCCGTTTGATCACCCCGACCCCTATGTCTCAGTATGTATATTATATATACATACTGATAATAATATATCTCAGTATATTTTATCTCAGTATATTTTACATAAACTCCACTGACTTCCAATCAAACAAAGAGTTACTTTCAAAGTACTTCTCATTACCTTCAAGGCTCTCCATAACAGTACTCCCTCCTACATCTCAGACCTTCTCCACCTATACACCCCCACCCACCCACTAAGAGCCTCCAACACCTGCCAGCTTTCTGTCCCTCAGGCCCTTCTCACCAACTATGGGCCACAGGGGATTCAGTCGATCTGCCCCCCCACCTCTGGAACTCCCTCCCGACCCATCTTCGTACCTCGGACTCATTTACTCACTTCAAAACTGGACTCAAAACTTTTATCATACCCCACCTCGCCTCCTCACAAAATCCTGTTGTTCCCGGTTTGATACCGATTTTAATTTGTCTTTGTATTTTATTGTTGTTTTAATGTTTCTTATGTTTTAATGTCTGTGCACAGTGACCTTGGGTGTTTTGATAAGGCACTTTTAAATAAAATGCATTATTATTATCATTATCATCTCCAAGGCTGCACGCTGGCTTCACAGACTGGCAGACCCTTTTTTGAGCCTCTTGCTCATTTCCTTTACAGATGAAAATTTGAGCCAAATTGTCTTCCTATAATTTCCTTTTTTTTCCCCCTCTGTGTGATGCACACAGGTCCAAAAATGTTTTTTTCCTTCGCGCAATCAGTGGAATTGGAGCAGCTGTGTTCCTGGGAAATGTATTAAAAAAACGGATCCATTTGGAAAAGTGAAATCATATGATTTTATAACGGGTTACTGGTTGTAGGAGAAAGAACATGTGGGCTTTAAAATCGCTTTTTCATTAATGTTGTTTTGCTCATCCAAACAACTATAACGGTGTCTTGTGTCTCTTTCTGTCTTGTTTTTATGTTAATTATTGTCGATCAATGGTTGAAGAGTCCCAGACGCAATGTTGCTTCGCTCTCTTTAGGAAATGCTGAATTATACTAAAAATGCCCATAAACAGCTCCGTGTTTATATTGTTCAAATCAAAACGAATGAATAGAGGGATGGGAGCACTTATCTGCCACTCGCCATCAGCTTCTCTCTGCACTGTTGACAGCACTGCTCAATTTCTCTTCCCTTTTCTCCTCAGGAGACAAGGGGGCCATTGTTGAGGCAGAGGTTGCTGTTTTTATCCGTCTCAGTACTCCGAATGATCATTTGTCGACTGTTGTGGCCTGAGAAAAAGTCTGTTTTTCCCCTCCTTCTCCCCACAGGCTTCACCATCAATTTCTCATCACCCTTGTCACGTCGCGACTCGCTTTGTTTTCCACGGAGGTACAGTGGAAACGACAGTCTTTGGGATTCGCGGGTTCTTTGAACGCCGTTTTCGCCTATTGTAATTACCTGGGAAAGTTAGTTACTGGCGGTAATTTTGTCTCGGGGTGGTTTGAAGAACAGTAATACGGTCCAATTCTTTACAGTTGCGTTGCTCTATTAAGAAAGCCTTTGCATTTTAGCTTTCTTTATTACATTTGCATAACCTTGTGATTGTATGTGAGCAGCAATTTCCTCCACCCACTCAGCCTGCTGGAGGATTTGTCACGTCCTTCATTGTTTTCCCTGCACGTTGTGGTGGGAGCGTCACACTGGCGTTATCTCCAATAGCAGTAAAGGGCAAGGCAATATGCTGAGGTACTCCAGCCATGTTTTCTGTTTGACAGGCTGCTTGTCTGTCACCACGGAGTTGTGATTCATCTGGATTTAGACCCATGAAGATATGTGTCCCTGTGAAATATATATGTTAAGACATTGAAAATGAGTGAAATTTAAACCACTGTCAGGAATAATCAGCTTTAGTTGGACTCTCGTAATGAGTGTCCAATGCAAATATATTTATTTCATTTTTATTCGTCCAATTTTCATGCTGTTTAATTATTGTTGACTCTTCAGCAAATTGCCATTTAGCTTCAGGCATCACTCCCTGCAAATAGGCATTATGGGCGCCTACATTTTATTTTTTTGTTGTTGCCAAGCTTAGGCGAAATGTCCTCAACTGTGGAAATACCTTAACAAAAAATAGGTTTTAATTACCTAAACTTTATTTAAGTATAATGTGCTTGGGGATAAATCGGATTTGGACTGTAAACACAACAAACTGACTTCAAACCATTGGAGATTTAATTTTTTCCACATTGTCATTAAGTAAGTATGTAACTCACCGTTGTTTCTTCGTGCAGACTCGGAAAGAAGATTGCGTCGCTATCATCGTCATTTTTTTCTTGTGTGATCGCCCAATTTTTTGTTTAAGTGTGGAATTACCATGTGAGATACATTACTGTGAAGACACAGAAATAGAAGTAAAAAAGTATGTGTGGAACCAAATGACCGCAGTCCAGGTTGATTAATTATGTTTATTGCACTTAAGATGTAAAGGTTTTCGAGTAAATGTGCTTCACTAGAATAGATTAATTAGATTATCCCCTTTTTTTTGTAGGTCAGATCTCAGGTTGGGGTTGCATTTGTGTGCATTCTCGAACCAAGCAACAAGATAAAATGGAGGTTTCATGAAAATTTTAAGTAGACGTGATTCATCAAGTGCCACCTTGAGAGAGCTCGTCCTATTTCTTTGTGCACTGGGAGTTAATGGCTCCTTCGCAGAGCCTCCGCTGTTAGCTTGTGCACAGGCATTTTTTTTTTGTGTGTGTGTGTGCGAGGCTCGAGTTTGGTTAGTCTCCTCCAGTAATGGCAGTTTTTCGTTTGTTGAAATCACCCCTCTGGTTCCCAGATGTATTCTCTGTATTTGTCATGCCGTCCCAAAGTGCCTCTTTACGCACTGGTAAAATATCTCCTCTTTGAGGCTGAAAGCTCTTTGGTGTTGTTTTCACCACCAAGTCTTCCACTGCAGAGAAATTCATTTCTCGTTTTGCTCCTTTTGAATTGCTGCTCATGAGAGAAAATTGCTGCCAAAAAGTATACCTTCTTTTTTTTTTTTTTTTTTTGAAAATGCATGATTTATTTTCATTTCCAAACAGGTAAGTAAAATATACACTCGCAAGACAACTTATAATTTAATTTCAAGAAAGGGCGAGGTTTGAAAAGTAAACAAGGAGGGAGGGCGACAGTTTTTCTCATTTATCCAAGCACACATGTGAGGCTTTTACTCTGAAGTCCCCCTGCAGATTTTGTTGCCAGGCTATAGAAAACATAGATAGAGCGGCAATGCATCCTCCTCCTCCCTGGGGAAGCGCTGCCGAGTGTCTACAAATATACACCTGGCAGAGGAAAGTACATAGGACGTTATTAAAGAGCCGTGTGTGTTTTTGTTCATCTTTAATTCATCTCTAACAAAGAACTTTTTAATTCTCGGTCCGAGCGGGTTATTGTCGCTGTAGCCGGTAAATCCGTTCAATAAACTCAAGCGAGCTGGTTGCAAAACTTCTCCTGATAACTGGTGAACCGGCTTTGGCACATGCTGATGCAGTATGTTTGAAGAAATACCCAAGAGGAGAGTATCGATTGTGATGATCAGGATTATCATAATCATACATTGATTTACCCATTCATCCTTTCTCCCTTCCTCCAGGGATTCATCTGGTTCTGTCTTTTTTTTTATATACTCTAAAAACATTTCAATCTTCGCAGCACTTGTGAATTCCCCATGTCTATTCACTTAATAAGGCCACAACGTAATAATGTTTTTTTTTTTTTGTGCCAAGGATACAACAGACCTCTTGCTGTCAGAGAAGTATGTTATTTCAGTGCTTGGAAGGACGTAAAGAAAGGGGGGAGGAAAAAAGGACCCAACAATGACCCCGCTCCTTCGGACTGCCTTAAGGGCCCTCCTGGGCCCCGAGGCCCTGATACTGCTGGGGAGGAGTATGGCGAAAAATCAAACAAAAATCAATAGGTACACTCTCCACAATCTCCTACCCAATTACAGAATCCTACCGTGAACCCTGTGCCTCAGCGATTCCACTGCAGCTGTAATTATTATCCTCCCTTCTGTCCCGGGTATACTGTTTATTAGACACACCGAAACTGACCTCATTATATTGTCAGGCTTGATGGGTAAGGTTGTTGTTTTACTCACCTAGCAGTCACGATTAGTAATAAGACTGGGCTCCATGTGTGGGTGCACAAATATTAAATGTGTCCCCAATCCTCCGAAGAAAACCTCACAATAAATTAAAACCAAAGACTTCGAGGACTTTCGGTTTAGTCACGAACTGGCGGCCGTAGTTTGGTCACAGTTAATAACTGGTCGTTGTATATCTGCTGCAGGTTCGAAGGCTCTCCCAGCACCATGCCATGATGTCACCCACAAGTTGCCAAAAGTCTGACATCTCTGAGTAACTCTTATTCCCAGTCCAAACAGCAAAAATCGGTGGATGTTCCGTTTCCCCATCACTGAAGATAAAGAATGCAAGCAGCCGCTCTTGGCTATTTCTAGAAAATAATTGTTATTTTGCTCAAAAAATAAACTAAATGATTTATCATCAAAATGTTTGCCAATTAATTTCCCGTTTAATCTTCTAATCAGCTCCTCTCTCCAGCTCTGAAGCACAGCTTATGCGGCGCGAAAATGCGTGTCGTGTACAAGTTGCACATCAAATGCCTCGGCGGCGACCCACTTTCAGGCCCCAGTTGTGGCGCCGCTGCCTCAGCCGAGCACGCCTTCAAACATATTACAAGAAACTTCTGGACTGTACTCTTGTGTACACATATCGCACAAACTTCTGCTCATCTTGACAATGCGATCACAAGCTTAGGTACACGTGCATGATCTGGTCTACTTTACTATTCCAGACAAAAAGAGTTTCAAAGAAATGTTGGTACATTCGCTACCTGCAGGTGTCAAATTGAAGTCATGGAATTCACGTTGTGAAGGAGATGGAAGTGTTTTGGTTCGATCACTTTCTTCAACAATTCTGAGAGCGCACTTAAAAAAAAAAAAAGAGCGAAGCCTTTCTTTGCTTATTAATCTATGCAGAATGAATTAGCACTTACAATCTGTCAAGTTCCGTTCCCTTTCCAGGCCATCAATCTTGGACCAGAGTTCTCACCTTTTTTCTCCACACTTTTCTTCCAAATCGTTTTGACATAAGTCCCAATGGTTGTTACCTTTCCTAGCAAAAACTGCGAACAAACTGGAAACAACTGGGAAAGACAATGGACATCAGTATCTCCCATCTTCATGGTGTCACAGCAGGCTGCAAGTTATGTCTGTCAAGAACCAGTATCTTTTGACTAACGGAACAACAGGGCCGGATGTAGGCATGGGCACGGAGGGGCAATGCCCCCCCAAATGCCGTGACTGCCCCCCCAAATCATCACAAAATCTTCCGACTGTGCAAGCGGCATGACCACACTTGCCCCCCCTGATATTCTACCTGCATCCCCTAGTGGGGCTGTCTAAATCCGGCCCTGCGGAACAATGTTCAGAACGGAATCAAAATGATCATTTTGTCTTTCCTGAATGTGTCCTGGACGGATGTCTCGACTCTGTCGGATTAGCCCATCTTCCTGGTTGTTTGTGGCCAGTCGCAAGATCTTGTCTTCGCCGTCTCGAGCGTTCACGGGTGCCGACGACTCACTGCTTCGCGAGCTCTCTTTAAAAAAAACGAGTGCGTCCTGTTGCTTTCCTTCAAATACTGAAACATGTACAGCATTTGTTGGAGCCAGTGTAACCATCGCTGTAACAACAGATCCAAGGTCAGAAACCCATAAACACTGCAGAGTGGATAGAAAACGGCTGTTGTGAGGACCAACTCCTTTCCAGTCTTCTGAATGATAACCCTGAAAAGTGAACAATTCTGTACAGGATGTAGACAGGCCTCTCTCAGTATGGTTTCGAACAAAAAAAAAAGTGGAGAACAAAAAGGAAATGGCCCTCTGCTTTTTTTTTTTTTTTTTATTCCTTTTTACTTTGGTACTTTTGTTTTTTTTTTCCTTGTCGTGATGAATGTAGTGTTTTTATAAACCACTCTCACTCTGCTCCCTTGGCCTTTAATGCTTTTGTTCTTGGATCTTTTAAGTGTGCCATCAGACTGCTGAGTCTACTTTCTGTTGCTCGCGCATGTCAGCAGTGCTACATTTATGAGACTAATGAGAGGGAGATTTATCAGTCCATCAACAGCTTGCCAAGTCATACCCGCTGTGCATTGTACCCTACAAATACCCACAAGTTCCCACAATCCCGGTTTGCGACTCAAAGATATATATGAACAAACTGATGACCAGCTTTGAGCCTAACCTGCCTTCACCTTCATTTTCCGATATGTGTGTACGGCGTTTATTGAGTCGCAAACTGAAGCTTGTTTCGTCTGCAGGCGTCCTTACTCATAGGTCCGCATTACGCAACAGTCCATCTCCGGCTCCGTCTGACGGGCGAAGCCAGCCCAGGATCCACAGATGTTTCCTGAAAGAGAAATGCAGCCATAATTGATGTTGCCGAAATCAGTGGAAGTGACAATGTCGCTCCCGCAGACAACAGCGAGAGGAACGTCACCGCTGTCATAATTGGGCTGGGACAGATGGCGAGGAAGATGACAGGAGAGGAGTTTCAAACGAAGTCAGCCCGCTCCTCTCGCGCATCACTCCTGCGTGCGTCTGTGTGTCTGTTCGCTCTGCCAGCCTGACGATCAGGCGTGTGTGACGCGCCTTCGCTAAACAGTAACTACCTGTCACCACTTCCACTCCGCTTGAATCTGGAGCATCGGCGAGAGGTGCAGGGGGGGACTCTATACCCTCCGAAACTGTCAAAAAAAAACAAAACACCAAAAAAACAAGCACAATCACGAGGAGTTGTCATGAATTTTCCATCGTGTGCAAAATTATTTATGGTTTGAAACACTTCAGCTACTACAGTTCAGATCAGAAATGCGAATGCATAAGACTTCATCAGCAAAATATGATGCTGATTCTCTAACGTACCTGTGCTACATTGTATACAAGGGGGGGAAAAAAGTCTTTTTTCAGTGTGTATGAAATGATATCAGTCTTTCTTGCTATAGTAATTTGAATGGTCCTTGTCAAAAGTAGGAAAGTGGCTGGATCCATATCTTCGAGTCTCATGCCATATTATCTGTCGTACGTCTGAATAATCAATCATGCTGAGACAGCGCACTGCAGCTGTGATGTGTTTCTACTATTGCTCGACATTTAACATATGCCAAAAGGGGTGAAGTAACAGACATCAGCGGCGCCTGAGCAGAATAACAAAACGCGGTGTATGAAAGGTTAATGAGCCCCGAGAAGTGGTGTGGTCTGTCATTCCCCGCATCTATACAAGCGAGGCGAGTAGGCGCGGGAGGAGAGCAGCTTCAACAAAAGCAGAGTGAAACGTGGAGGCTGAACATCCTTGAAAACCAATTGTAGGTCTGTAAAATGCGTTGCGTGTCAGGCCGGAGTGAAAAAGAAAAAGAGAGGGGAGAGAGAAAAAAAAAAAAAAGGTTTGGACTAGTTCAAGGGTGGACAGGCGAGGTTGCCACATGAGAAATTCAATCATGCTCACTGGTGATTGACTGAAAGGACCCCTTCCAGCTGGCAAGTCGCGGCTTGTGTCCTGCGTCAGTCTCACGCTGACCACCACATGTGTGTAACAGGGCATGTAGTTATATGAAAGAACATGGTAACAAGTCTGGCTGGACTTCAGCTGAACTTTGGCAGTTGTAAATTTGCACCTTCAAAGTTTAATTAACACCGTGACACTGTTTCTCGGCACGCTCCGACTTATATTCACCTGTGCAATATAACAAACGAGGCTGCTGCTTTGAATCACGCGCGACAAGAAAACCTTTTCATAAGAGAGTCTGGCTTCATCTTTTTAGCTCAACGGATTCTGCTTGATGATGGAGTCACTAAATAGACCTTTCGATGTTTAAGCAGCAAAGTCATGCTTATTGTATTGTTAGATTCTATAAACTTCCAGGTATTTTGCAAGTTTTTTTTTTCACCAGTGTTCTGCTTTTTAAAGTAAACGCAGCTCTCACGATGAAAAAAGGTGAATAGATTAATCAGGGTGAAATACTGGAGTGTTGGAAAATATTGATTTCACCCAATTCTCGTTTCCCAGGAGAGGCGACTGTGTGCGCACCCTTTCCTGGAAATCTACAGGACGGGTCAGATCCACTTCATGGCCCCCTTGGCCCGGCAGGGGGATTTTTACGTGCCTGAAGTCAAGCAGGCAGAGAAGAGGCTGCCAGAAGATTCGCACAGCGACACCGACGTCTCAGGTATACGAACGTTTGTATTGAGCTGAATGATGACTGAATGTTTTGGTTTTTTTTATATTTACAGATTAATGGAAAATGAATCAAATCCCGGTTGAAGTCTCCCAGGATCAGTGTCACATTAACTTGGGGTTCAATTTAGTTTCCCCAAACAACAACAGTTCCCAAACTCATGTTGCTTTCTTCCTTCTGTTACTGAGGATGAAATTTCAAAGTGTAACGCAGGCACAAATCAACAATTTCTTGTCTCATGTGGAAATGTGCTCCGTTGGGGAGATAAACAACATCAAAGGATGTTTATGGTCTTTGTGTATGACTCCAGTTTAGTTTTAGGGTGCCAATTGAACAAAACTGGCGGCGACAACAGACGGAAAGACTAAAAGCTTTGGACTAACCGTCGTTCATTCAGCGTGTTATTCTCCTGTTTGCTGACAACACTGTTCCTCTCGTATTAATAGACCAAAAAGATAGCTGATGGAGAGAAACCAGAACTTTGCTCGTGCTGTGATGTCACCAGGATGTGGGTGCGCGCGAGCTGAACACCGCGATCCGACACATGGTGTATTTTCTGTCTCACACATCTTTTTAACCAAGAAATCACACCCGCCCTGTCCAACTTTAGTTCTCTTAAGGGGTCGTGCATGTCTTGGACATTCACCTCTTTCGTCCATCTCCTTGCCAATCGTCTCTCATAAAAGCAAAAGACCCCCCCCCCCCATCCCCCATCCTGTCTCTCTCTTCTCTCACAGCCCACTCTCCTGCTCTGTCTGCAGTTGTCACAGACTGTTCTTGGAAGTCTGAATAACTCTGATGAAAACAAACTTTTTCCTTGCCCTCGGTTTCACTCAAAGAACAAAATTCATGCTTCCCGCAAAGTATGAATCAGCCTTAAACAACATAACATTCTACTTTTCAAGGTCTCACAGTTATCT
>JASSRZ010000072.1:17645128-17672382 GCA_032164315.1 Malacoctenus gilli
CAAGCCCTATGCTGCAGACGCCTACTGTTGAAAGAATGAAATGAAGAGAAATAATCTCCCAGAGCAAGAGAAAAAATGTAACATACACATTAAAGTGCCGTTATGCTCATATATACAACATCTCTCTCTCTCCTTTATCCATCCACAGCTAATTGAGGATCACTAGTTCAATCAATGCACACCTCTTTGGTTTGTAAGAGAAATTCCCAGATAAAGTTGACATTTTTCTTGCCCTTCTTTTGCTCTTGTGACTCATTGCGCTCAGCCAAGTTCGTACCGGAAAGTTGCAAACATGCCTGTTTGTTTCCTGTGCTTGTCCATCGCATGTCAAGACCGCGAGACACAGTTCATGACTGATTTAGAGGCCAGTCCTTCACAGGACCCACCAACCCAACAGGACAATAACCCACCTCCAGGCGATGTCAGGGGTATCGACCATGCGGAGGAGTGATGGAGTGCTGCATCGGATGACCCGACATCTGCCATCTCCTGACCCGAGCCCACTCCAGACGGACTGTAAAGAAAAGGGACTGCGGAGAGAAAGTGGAGTGACCAACAAGTGCTCAATGTGTGGGATTCCCCCTTCATCTCTGTGGTGAAAAAGTCTCTCGAGGTGACAGACACAGAAACCTGTTTTATGTGGTCAGTGTTTTTTGATCCTATAGTAACGGGAATATCGATCAAAACTCTTGGCCGGACTTTATTCGACTGAATTGTTCAGTAGGGGTCGTAATTACTGAATCAATCAGTATCAGTATCAGTATTTGACAGGAGGAACAGCATTTCTCCACAGAAAAAGGCTTTTCTAAAGGCAAACATTTGTTTAAGGACAAAAATCGTGGAGCCTTTCTGTGTGGAGTTTGCATGTTCTTTCAGTGCATGAGTGGTGTTTTTTCCTCTGTGTACTTTGACTTCCTCCCACAGACAGAAAAAAACATCGAAACACCAACCTTATCGGAGGAGTTATTGGAACTGTGGCATGCAGGCCAGCGGTCATGTACTCGACGATGGCGGAGGCTTCATCTCTGAGTGTGAAGATCTGAAAATGACGATTGTGTGGTGTTTTGGGTTTTTTATTTTGGCGTGTCTGATGAGCCGAGTCAGTTCAGATTTATCTTCTGCGCTGACTATCAAGAAGTGATGACAAACATAAAGAGCAATAACTAAAAGCCACTGAATGAGCAGCTGTGTCCAAACTCTCGACAGCTACTATGACTGTAGCGTCACATTTTCAGATAACGCGTCTCACTCTGAGAGTGACTCATCCTCCAATGACTGCTGTTGTTCAATCCCACCAGCGAAAACCTGCAGAGGAGAGGGACTCTTCTTCTTTTTTTTTTTATGACTCAAGTAAAGCCGTAAAGCCATAAATAATGAGAGACAGCGCTCTGAAGAGATCTGGTTTTAGAACCGGTGTAAACTCTTTATAGCTACTATAGGCACATCATTCAGATTCAGACTGCTGCTCCTCCTTTTACCTGACTGGGGGTCCCGGGTGCAGCCGGGGGAGCCCTTTAAAGCAGCAGGTTTATTGAGTTATTTTGGTGTGAAACTGAAACTTGGAACAAATCCTGCACTCGGGCTGATTTCATCCAGATAAACCAGTAAATCTCTCCTGAAAATTCGGGCTCTGGGAGCATCATCTCGGGGAGCGCCGGCTCCTTTTCTTCTCCTTGCGTTCTGCAGTCAAGACGCGTTTTGGGACGCTCTCTGCCAGTGTGTCTTCTGAGCACAACAATAATGCATTCATGAGAATCGTGGGGCGCCTAAACGTTCATTAGAGTGATTTTGTTGACAATTCCCACTTTCAGCCGCAAGTACACTCCTTTTCTGCGCTTCTCAGTAACATGCAAACACAAGCCGGAACAAAAAAAACAAGCACGCCTCGCACGGATAGACCCGCTCGTTAATTAATTTACAGTAATGTGAAGTAGCCTTGGAGGATTAATTGGCTGAACGCTGAGCTTTTACCGAACAAATGTTCGACAAATAAAATGATCTATAGGCTGTGTTTACATTTTTAATCTAAATGCTGATTACGGCGAAGATGGGTTCAAATCCCCACTGGATGACGGTAAATGAGATGGATGAGCATTTAGAGTAAGTGCTGAGAGGTTTCCCCTCTGTATAATTACAAAACTCTTCCATGAGGAGCCCACCGATGTCGAACACACGTATGTGTGGAACGCGACATCCTGCAGTTTATCCCGGAGCAATGGATCTCTTAAATATGACAGCGTTGGTGTCTCATATTCATGAGTGCGGGAAAGACTTCAGAGATCTTCACAGATGAGGATGACGGGTGTCATGCAAGGTGCTCAAACGTCACTGAGGAGAAGCCCGGAGTTCTATGTTTCCCAAGGACTCTTTGGCACGCGAGGGCAAGAAGGGGAGTCGAACCGTCGACCTCGGAAAGAAACCTGCTCGATCAACTGAGCCGCAGCTGCCGCTGGTTCACTGCTGAGTCACGGTCCGCCAAAGCGGGACTCAGCTCAAGCGAGGAAATGTGTCCACTTCCTCTCCGTTTGAACAGTGATGCTTTTGTCTGTTGGTTATTCTTTGGTGTCTTTTTTTCCCTACTTTACCCTTTGTGATATCAACAAAAAAAAAAACAGACCCCCCCCACTGTGAGGAACCTCATTGAGGATTTTGGGCCCCGCTTGTTTTTATGGCCACAGACGCTGAGTTATCAAAACACCACAAAGAGCACCGCAATCTGACTGATGTGCACTGACCACTTGCTGCGAGCACTTTGCTTCCGTCCTCTGTAATTTTCCTCGACATTAATTGGCATGTTCCTATCTAAACTCTGCATAACACCCACATGCCCTCAACTATTGTAATGTAAACTACAATTCTATTCCAGGAGAAAATTGGTCCCTTTGTGTTAGCTGAGGGAATTATGCAACAAGCAGCACCCGCTCGTCATTTTAATTGCCACTGTACACAGGCGAAAAAAAAAAGAAAGAAAAAAAGTTCTTCTTCTCCCAACACCCTTCGCTGCGTCGCCCTTCCGGAAATGAAACATTTGAGACGGGCGAGACGGGTTTCGCGTGTCCGCGTGCGGGTTGCGGAGGAGAGCGACCACGGTGGGAACTGCAGCGGGTCGAGTTCGTGCAAACTTTGCAGGGCTTTCCGAACACTCCCAAGTCTGGCTGTCTGAGTGGAGGGCCAAATTGGACACAAAAAAACAAATTGTGCAACAGATCCTCACTAATTACACAACAGGAATGTTGCTGATGTAATGTTGTGTGAAAGGAGGGGAAAAGTGCACAGTTTGTTGCATGAAAGTCTGTCTTTGCAGATAGTTTTTTTTTTTTTTGGCCAAAGATCTGCAAAGTTTTGCCTTAATTGCCACCGAGACTTTGAAGATTCCTCCACTGCTGGCTGCACAGACTTTAAGCAGCCTTAGTTAGTGGTGTGGAGAAGTGTAGAAGCCTCCTTCAAGAGAAAAAAAAGGGAAGGGTTTGATTATGTTTGTATTGAGAAGGGAAATCTTTATAACAGCACAACTTGAGGACAGCCATGTCTTCCATGATGTGGCTGAACTGCAGATTGAATGATTAAAAAAAAAACCTCAGTGGTGTGTTGGGAAGTGTAGCTTTTATTTATTTTTCATTTTATTTTCGGTGAAAAAACAAATTGTGCATCGTGCCTCTTGAGTTGGTGAAGTGCAGTGCCTCTCAACTGGAGTGTGATTCACTTTTAATGAGATGGAGGTGAATAGAGGAGCTGGCCAGCCTTCACAGAGTGGTTTAAAAAAAAACAGAAAAGAAAGAACGAGCGAACGAAAGAAAGAAAGATGCTCATTTCTCATCTTTCTAATTTTAGCTGGAGAAAGGCAGCATCTTTTGTAATCTCTCTGGGAAAAGGGATTTTTTAGCTCCACTTTTGACGGTTTATTATTAAAAGTTGGATTGACACCCTCCAAGCTGAGCTCCACCGAGAATTTAACACCCAGAAAGACCTGCGAGAAGTTATTTTCTGGTATCTTTCATCCCGCATGCTAAACAGTAGATATTATTCAAGAAATTAGGTTCGGTTGTTTTGGTGTGTGTGTGTGTGTGTGTGTGTGTGTGTGTGTGTGTGTGTGTGTGTGTGTGTGTGTGTGTGTTTTTCAGCAAACCCCTCTTGTGCTGCTCTAACTCACTTCGCTGCCATGCAAACAAACGCTGCATGAAGCCTCGTCAGGTTTGTGGGAGCCAAGCGCACCGTCGACTCCCGCTCTCATTATAGCGGCGGAGGAGCGGAGAGAGCGGCTGCGTGCCCGCGATCCGACGGCTGTGCGTGCTGCAGGATTTCTCCGCTGCTCTTGTGCTTTTTTTTTTTCTCTCTTTTCTTTTTTGAAGTTGATTTGATTAACTTTCCGTCGAGCCACGGCTGCGCGTATGAAATGCAAAGTGAAGAGACACGCAGGGGCTTCTTTTTAATTTAGATTCACCTGCTTCTCGGGGGGCCAACTCGCAGCTCCAAAGAGGGAGAGGGAGAGGACCCCCCCATCCCCACCCCACCCCCCTCTCTGCGCCCCCCCCCCTCCTCCCCCTCTTTCTCTCGAGCTTCCTCCTGCGCCCCTGGACGTGGGCGCACTTGGGCGGGTAGTCGGTGGGCTCCGTCCTCGCGGTGGCTGGCAAGTTGGAGGCTCACCGAGAGGGGAGTTGGTAAGTGCTGCTGCTGCTGCTGCCAGTGCGCGCGACGCTTCAGAACCAAGGACAGATCCAAACCGCTGCCTGGCAAACATGCTCAAAGTCAGCAACATCTGGACGCAGCTGCTCGTCACATGAAGCCGTTTCCCGTCGACTGAGGTGCCGCTCGCAGAAGGGGGGGGGAAGACCCGCGAAATAAACACCCAGGAAGACCAACCTCGTGATACGTCCAGGTAAGAAACCAAACGGTCTTAACTTTGCTTCAACCCGACGAGTTTTTCTTCTTCTTTCTTTAAGGAGGGGAACTTTGTTTGCGTGTTTTCCTTTGCTTTTTCTTTAAGCCGTAGGTGTTTCTGGGGGGGAAAAAAACCCGGAAAACTCTATAATTTCATTCACAGTAATCAAGTTGTACAATGTTTTATCAGCAGAACCTTTTCCAACATCCCATCTGCCATCTCAAACAGAAGGACGTCTCAACGGGAGACTGAAACGTCAGTTCGCTTCGCGGCTTCCGGACGAACTCTAATTATTATCAGACTCTATGACACATCAGTGCAGTTTTCAAATGACATCATTTAACCTGATATCGGGCAGGTGTGCACAAACCAATCAGAGCTCTCCGTGCCCCCCCCCCTTCTTCCTTTTTTTAATGAAGCAGCCTAATCAGCTGGTAATTGATTCCTGCTGTGCAAAGTGACCCAGCTGTGCAGAAGTAGGCTGTCTCCTGTTGGGCTGTGGAAACAATGCGCGCTCGCATCACGCCGCTGTCAGTGGGTCAGACAGGGTGGGCTGCAGCAGCGGGGTTCTCTCTCTCCCCAATCTGAGCGGGCGATTTATACACGCAAGACGCCAACGCGACGTCTTGGTGGATGTAAATATCATCGCCTGAGAGGTGCAGGCCAACTGTTATCATGGCAGGGACTTCAGCTGCAGGTCTCTCAATCGTTTATATGTGCACTTTGTCTCAGTGTGATGGTGTATTTGTTTCCCCCCGCCAAATAGAAAAATTCAGGTGGGATGCCAGAACTGTACATAAGAAGAAAAAAAAACCTGGAAAAAAAGAAGTGTTGAACAGGCTGACAACTAGATCCCCCTTGTGCTCGTTTGATAGGAAATGATGCATTTGATCTATGCTCAAACTCACAATCAGTTGGCTGCCGGCCACCACAGAGGCATCCTAATTCCTTCAGCTGACAAGTCCAGGTGGAGGGATAAACTGAGTCCCCGCTGGAGATTATATAATGATGGAAATCATTAAATGAGTTATGGTGGCTGCTGTTTTTTTTGTCTCTCCCCCCCCCCCCTTCTCTTTCTTTTTTGTGTTTCATTAGTCATGTGAAGGTCCTTTGTGTTGAAATGATTGATTTGTCTTCCGTCTAAGTACTTGGGGTTTCCAGCGTAATGCAAAAAGCTGTTGTTTTTCCTGGCGACGTGTTTTTCAAATTTGTCAACTCGCACGCCGCAGCGGCTCCCACTTTATCCCTGACCCGTGTTTGGAATTTGCCTGGACTAAAACGTCAGTGTTAGATTATTATCAGTTTCAGTCACACAATCATTGGGATGGCAGTGTTTTAAATGTCAAAGGACAAGTGCTGTGTTCTGACTGCCATTACTCAACAGGCTTAATGATTCATGTGTAGTGGATTAGGCTCTAAATTAAATGTCATTTCATGCACTTTCAAGTATTTATTCAAAGTGCACACACACACACACACGCTGTGTCCAGTCTAAAAAAATGAGTAGGTACACTGATCGAAAATCCAAAATGGTATTTGATTGAAAAACAATTTACTCTGCGTAACTTCAGATAAACAAGAACAACCAAAAAAAAAAAAAAGCCAAGTGTCCTCGTCTCCTCCTCGCCACCATATTTTCATGCCGCTTTGCCAGACATAACACCGTATTTCTCCACGGACACATGTACAGCCGCCAATCACAAAGTGCCGAGAGCAACTCTGCAGTGACTCATATATTACACGTTATGTCTATAGTTGGATTAGGAATAAGGACAATAAGGAACGGTGCTCTGAAAGCATCTTTATGCAAATGTTGGAGAAATCCTCTCCGTGCAGGGCAGCAGCAGTGATGCATTAGCTGATGGTTCAAAGCTGAGTAAAGCACGCTGCCTTTTCTTTTTGAACTTGCCTTTCAGAGGGAATATTGTGCGCAGACAGCTGGGGAGCGAGTGACTCTCTTGGCTGCCGAGTGCGAGTGTGACAGCCGTTTCATGATAGTATTAATGATGTGATCGAGGCCTGATAAAAGCTACTTTAGTACTGAGCAGAGGCTGAGTTTCGGCGCTCATGTAAGCTGATAATACTGCTCGCATTTAATAAGCATTACAGGGAAAACGTGCTTGTGAGGGCTGATGTTTCATGTCCACTTCAGCCGCCTCAGTATTTTATTTGCAGTTCTCAGAGGTCTGAGGGGGTCTTCTGGACCTCCGAGCTCACTTCGGTCCAGTTTGCATAGGTTTGCCTAATTGGTTGTTCCTTATTGCGCCATTAATTCACACTGTGACCGAGTGTGTGGAACCTTAGAGGCCCCAGCTGCTTCATCAGACACCATAGAAGAGCAATTAGACTCCTAATGCTGAACTCTGGAGGTACTTTCTCACCTTGCTTCTAATAATAAAGCAAATGTGGTGCAGCAAACACCCATTGTGCTGCACGCGCGAGCACATCTGACGATCCCAGGCAGATTTCTACATTACAACTTCATACATTACCACATGTAATCCCGTCTGCAGGATGAGAGGGTGGCAGATTCATCAATGCAACAGAAGGTTTCCCACCCACAGCCTGATGCAATATTTATCGGGGGGGGATCCAGCATCTATTACACTTTCTCCGTCTCGTTTTCTCTGTTGTTTGCTGCACGCGCTGCTCTCTGGGTGTCACAGGATATAGCTCACTGTCCCTGCGAAGGAACGCTCACACACATAAATCACAGGAAGGTATTAGTGCGTAGCTACAGAGGCTGGTGTTTCTCTAACCAGCCCTCACGCTCCCCACAGTGAAGGTTTTCTGCCTCTTTGAGCACAGGAAATCGTACACGCACTCAGACTGTTTGGGAAAAAAGAAAAAAAAAAAACAACCCCGCCGCTAATAATAGAAATGATTGCACGTTAGACTCTACAATTGACACTTTTTTTTATGTAATAGTGTAATGTCAGTAACAACGCTGTGTGACAAGGGGGGGAAAAGTCAGTTGTGAGCTTCCCTCTGCTTTTTTTTAAAGGAGAGGGGAGTGGCAGCACATCAAATAGTCCAAACTACAGCCAAGCTCGGTGGGTCTGTCAGCGTGACTCCTCTAAAATCTCAACATGGATTAAAAGAAATGCTAAACAGGCTCACCGACTCTTTCTGCAGAGATTCGGTGCCGCTCCTGCTTTTGCTGTGACTTTGAAATCTTTGTGACTAACGCTGCTGATGTATTCTATGATAAAGATGTCAATGCTGGGAAGGCTGCGAGCTGTGAGTCATTCAAAGGACATGGCCACTGTGTAAACCTACTTGAATCAATGTGTTTGTGCTGAACTTGTTTGATGAATGTGACCAATCATTTGGGCCGAGGGAAACGGGGGCCGCTTCCCCTCCCCCGAACCAGCGCCGCGACTGAACCTGCCCACCTCCCTAATCACACATTATAACGACTCCTCGTGAGATCCAAACCTGTAACCTCAACATGATAGGAATCTATATTAGCATACATGTCTCACTGCCCACCTCCCTGCAGTCCAACCCTTGTTTCTTTTTTTTAAACCCACCATGTTTCCATGGCAACCCCAGCCATTGAAAAAGAACCACCATCTATGTGATATTGGAGTTGTGAGCCTGGATATTATGCTCCACACAAGAGGTGTGTTTAAATATCTAAAAAGGTTGGATGCTGCTCTGCGTCCGTCCTTCAGATAAAAACTGTAGATATCGGGCTCTGCACTGCAGCCTGTGCCGAAATAACGTCTGCGGCTGGTTCATTTCGCAGACTCCCAAGATTCAAGGCTCGGTTTTCAGCCACTTCCCAAAGCAGTGTCGACTTTAGGCTGCCCAATAAAACCAATATTCAACTATAGGATTTCTCCAGATCGCAATAAACGGAGAGCAAGCCGGGCAGTTCGGCAAGACTCGATAGAAAAGTGATAAAAACAAAAGGCAGAAAATAGTTTATTGATCAAAACAAACTTATAAAGCCTCAAGAAAAGTTCTTATATAAAGTACATTGTTGGAAAACTCAAGCTGCCCGCTGCCCTTTCAGTACACACCAGACACACCGCAGCACAAGTATATAGAACATAAACAATGGAACACCAAGCAGACACGATACGTTAAAAATGTAAAAAGGACTGATGAAAGAATAAAGAAGGAAAGATAATGGCAACTTTCGAGGAAGGAAGGAAGGCAATGAACAGTTCAATAAAACAGTAAAAGAAGCATAACAAGTGCAGGAACGAATAAAAGTGATGAACGGGAACCTTAAAGAGAATAAAACAAAAACTATCTGACAATCTGGTAGGGCGGTACTATAAAAGTAAAGCTTATATGTGCAGGGCTTCTTCATGATTAACTGGCTAAATTACCTTTTCCCCTTTCACTCACTCAGGAAATATCAAACATGCTGCTCTCTCCGAGAGAATACTTGAAAGTAATTTCTCTCCAGAGCCTGTGAACCTCTGCTCCTCTCCACTTCAACCGGCTGAACCTCGCTACCTGATCCTGCCATGCTGAGAGCCGTGCTCTGCCCCAAGTCCCAGGCCAACTCAGCCCATTACTGGCCCCTCCACGTGTTCCTGCTGGAGCTGCTTATGCCGGGAGTCCTGCCGAGCATCTCCAGATTGCCCCCCACGGCCAAGCGCGAGATCATCATCGATGGGGACTTGGTGATCGGAGCCCTGTTCCCCGTCCACCAGAAAGGCGACGGCACGGAGGACTGCGGCAAGATCAACGAGGAGCGGGGCATCCAGAGACTGGAGGCCATGCTGCTGGCGCTCGACGAGATTAATGCCAGCGATCGCATCCTGCCCGGCCTCCAGCTGGGGGCCCACATCCTGGACACCTGCTCCAAGGACACCTACGCTCTGGAGCAGTCCTTAGACTTTGTCCGAGCGTCGCTCACCAAGGTGCACGACCCGGGTTTTATCTGCCCCGACGGCTCCAGGCCCGTCCAAAACGAGGTGCCGCTGGCCATCTCTGGGGTCATTGGAGGATCCTACAGTGATGTCTCTATTCAGGTAGGAGCGCTAATTCATGCAGCTGACATTTTCAGGACTACATTTGATATTCATGCGATAATCCTCTGTGAGAGGTTTTGGAAGGCCAATACTGACTGGAGCGCCACCGTTTCCTGACTCAAATATATTTCACATACTAAAAACACATTTGTCTGAATGTGGTGATACAAAAAAAATACATGAAATGATCTCACAAGATGTAACCTTTTCTGTTCTCACGGAAGGTAATCCACGGTTTTACTCTGTAATCCAATACTAATGATGTTCTCGAGGAACAAGCTCAATATATGAGAATGATATTAAGGTTTTATGTAGAACCCACATTAAAACACTCTGATGAAACCAACGCGCAAACGTTTCACGAGCTGTATGTTCTTTCTCTCAGGAAAAAGTGTGTTTGAGGTTCTTTTGCATCTCCAAACTCCAAATTAGAGCAAATCTGTCAACATTTTTGCAAGCACACACAAAATATTAATTCGTTTCACCGTCTTGCATCACAAGTCGTTCAGTTAATCTTTTGTGTCCGTCAGGATAGGATTAACATACAGGAATTGCTTGTTTTTTTATTGATCCTGCACATACAGTACATCATGACTGACTCGCTATACTCCAAAAACGAAGACAGGTAGAATAAATTTCTCGCATTTGCCCTTTTTTTTTCGTGAGTATTCAGCAGGGGAGAGATTTTGCTTTGACTGGAGTACGAATCCGGCGGGGATTCTCCGTTTGAAGCATCAACATGCACCACGGCATCCATCACTTTGTCAGTGACTTCATTTCTGGCCTATAAAGAAAATTGACCTTTCACACACGTACGAGAGGTTGCTGGAGGCGATGCATCTGAGCATAATTAATTAATTCTGATCGTCCTCTCTCGCCATAATTACCATGATGCACTGAGTGCTGTTGAGACAAATTGTGTAGGAATAATTTGGTTATACTTTCCATTAACTCCAGATCACAACATTACAAAAGCAACGCGTTCACGCAAACAGTGTACACAAAGACACATCGACGCTACCTGAAAACCAGTTGATTTGTACAAACTTAGGAATAATTTGATGTGAATGTTGCATCAACCATTTATCCTAATATACTTCAGGTAACTGAAAAGACAAACTGTGTTTGCTTGTTAAGCATTTTCTTGGCCAACATTTTGAACAAATTTGGACTTTACTTCAGTCAAGACGTGTTTTGATTTCCTGTTTGGCTCGATTTTTTCTTGCGTAATTACCAAAATAGCTTCACGGTCTGCAAAATATGCGTCCAAGTAAGTCTGGGTACTGGGTGAGTTTAGTGTTGCAGTCAGACTACTGCAGTAACACCTCACTAATTTCTTGCCATAACCCTGCAGAGATAAATTCTTCATCTCAGCATGTTAAAGATGAATGGAGAGTCGGACAGTCTGCGCTGAGGATCGCCACGACCAGGTTATTATCATCTCAAGCCTGCTGTACATGCGGGACTTCCTCTCTTAAAACACAGTGAATGAAGTGAATCTTCCTGGCTGGATGGTCCTCATTACAAAAGGACAGCGTGTTTTCCTCCCCGTCAATGAGTCTTCAGCGACCGCACAGCCACAAAGACGCAGAAAGAAACTCAGCTCGGGAGCGTTTTTTGTATGAATTTGAATACGTACCTCCGCTGTCAGTCGACTCAACAGTCTCTTTGTCAGGGTCTCTCCTTCCCGGGCAGAGTAATGAATCGAGCCGTGAGATTGGCCGGGAGCCCATGGTGGGACTTTTTTGAGAGGTCACCGCTTTACACAGTCCCCCTTTTCATCCCTGAGTGGCACTTTTGAGCGGATGAAGGGCATTATAAAAACCGAGGAGCAGGAGTGCCAAGGACCGTCCTGGGGAACTTTGGGACAAGCTGCTTTTTCCCATCTGTGGGGCGCATCTCCGCTGGCTGGCAACGAAGTGTCCACCTGCGTGTGGGGGAGGCTGATGCTGCCTGCGACAGGGCCAAGGACGGCGTGGTAAAGACGGTGGGAGACGAGCCAGTTTATGCTCAGTCTCAAAGGATTTGTCCATAATTAGCCCAGGAATATTTAGCGGACTTTCATCATCATCATCATCATCATCTTACTCATCCTGGCATATTTTGTTGTCCTTGTTACTGCTTCTCCCGGTTTAAGTTGCTAGAAACAGCTTTTGTTGCCATCTGGGACACTGGTATAGGATCCTCATTTAATAATGACTCAGCTTGAACAGCCTACACATTTTACAGCTACAAATTTAACCTGGCGTTTTGGATTGTAATTGAAAGATAAGGAACCAAAAATAAATATTTGAAAACTGTTCCCACACGATTGCCAGACGGGCATTAAAACAGGATTTGTACCCTCGAATCCGCGAGGCGTCGTGCTTTAACTAGACACAATAAAATATTGAAACTTGCTCAAAGGCAAAAAGCACAACTTTTTTAAAAAATATAAACTTTATACGAGTAACTTCCAGCTCGAATCCACACTGAGACTGTTGCCAAACCTTAACTGTAACATAAAAAAAACAGTATTTTTTTTTTGCAGGAATCATAAAAAAAAATCTTTTCCTCCTGATACATCAGCATCCTCCCTTTAGATTAGTGCCAAAGCAATATGAAGACCTAAAAAATGTAATATCGCTTGTTTATTCTCCAAAAGCTACAACAGAAATCCATCAGGACCACCGGACAAACTCTGTCCTGCTGCCGATGCTGCCGCTGCTGAGGCTGCTCGGAGGTCCCCAATAATTCGATGTTATCACATCCGCCCTTCCACGTATTTATGTTTCATATTTTGGGTTTGCTCTGGATTATTAACTCGTTGATGTGTCACGCAGAGGAAGCACTCCGTCTTTGTTGTTTCCATCACGGCAGAGTGAAAAACAGAGAATCAGCTTCGGTGTTGAAGCGAGTCGGCTCTTGTTTATCATGAGATATTACAGCTGAAGCCTCTTCTTGCACCCCCCCCCCCACACACACTCCCCCCTCCCTTCTGCCTCAAACTGTTATTTTTGAACCGAAAGTTTTCAGCACATCTCAACTCTCCAATTAGCACATCGTAATGTCATTCAACGTGAAGGAAAACATCGTAATGAATGCGCGGTTGCTTCGAGTCAGGACACAAAGTCAATAATTCTGCTAATCTATGAGTTCCTAGACGCGCTACCCTTCATCCCCTCTTTTTTCCGTCTTTTTTCCCCGCATATCATCACGGTGCTAGATGAAGACTTTTCGCACGGAAACCATAACTGTCACGAGGAATTCACCGCTGACAATTGAGCAACTCGATCACAGCGTTTCATTTCCAGTCGCGGCGAGGAGAAAATAACCCACCTTATTAAGTTTACTTTAAAAGCGCTCCAGGCGTGAAGTGATATCTCAGAGCTTTAAGAAGGCGTTAAAGAGCAGATGTATCCTTGTACTCGAGTGCATCTCCGAAGGTTGCTCGTGTGGTGAGTTTTGTTTTGCTGGTGGGAGGAAATAATAGATGTAACTTTTTACTTCAAGACTCGTCTGCTCCCGAAATAGCACTCGCGAGCAAATCAGCGCACATTCCTTTCCGCCAGTGCATTACCAACTATATTAGCACTAATATTAGGTTATTTGTGACCCACACACGCGTACATGTGATACATGGCATGTCCTTATGCAGAGGACACACCTGTTCGCTTTGCATTAGACACCAGTTGTTCCTTGCCGTCATGTGTTGTGGGAGGTGGGATTCGCGCACGTGAGCACTCGCTGGAGCGAGCTGGAGATGAAACATTTACCGGGCTCACATGTTTCTCTGTCTTCCCATGAAATATTCCTCAAAAAAGTCTTCATTAGCTGCCGGACAGATGGGGAGCAGATCAAGCAGACAGGCGATATTAAAAAGGCACGCGGCTCAGCACACTGCTGCGATTCGCCTTCCACGGCAGCAGGTGTAAGGAAAGAAGCTGCAAGATGAACTTGGAGCCCAGAGATCAGTTGGCAGACACAAATGCAAACAAGCAAGTGCATCAGAGGTTGCTCAGCTCTGCCGAGATGTTCCCATCTCCCAAATTGGAGGAGTTGGCTTTGGACAGCGAGAAGCAGCGCGCTCGCACTCAGGATTACTGCAGGTTTGCCTCAGATTGTCTCTGAACAAACTACCCAAGTAGACGAGCGCAGGAAGCGCGTCTTTAGTGAAAGACGTGTCTGTTTGATGTGGCAGAATCAATTAAATCGCAACGCTGCGCCGCTCGTTCCGGCGGTCGCTCCACCGTCGAGCGGCGCAGTTCAGCCTTGATGCTGCTTCCTCTCAGCGAATGTTTAGATCAAAGTTGAGACTGCCGCATACATTAAAATAATGCAAACCTGTCACTGCCTTTGACTAGCACTTCCCCACATGTTATGGCACATTATTCTCATTCAAAAGACTGTTTTTCAGTCAGCTGCCTTGGACTGACAATAGATTCACTCCAAGGTTTGTAGAAGATCATTACCTTGAATATATTTGAGCAAAGCATGTACAGAAATAGCTATTTACATGTGCAAATGTGAATATTTTCCCTATTTTTTCAGTTTTAATTCCCTAATTGTGTGATGTCATTTCCAAAGTTACGACCCACTGTTTTGTTTCCAACTATCGAACAAGAAATGTCAAAATAAACAACCAAAAAATGCAACTGTAAGATCATTCTAATTTATTTCAGCTTTCCTAAGATTTTTTCTCTTTGCGTTTCAGGATTTGCAATCAGTTTTACCGTCACTTTTCTCTCATACGTTTTAAATACAATGAGCCAAACTGAAAAGCAGCATGCGACATGTATATATAATGCATGAATGGGTTTGTGGGTGTTTGGCGAGAGGCTGAACTGGTGCACTGTAACATCCAGAGTTTCCCTCCGCACGTCATCTACTGTATGTACTGTAGGGCTCGGCTTGACAGGGACCTCGGGGACATACAGATGGACTTTCCATGTTGAAAAAATCATGACAGACACATGAGTAAGAGACTGTCCGTGTTCCAGCTGTCTCACATCTCTCTTTCGCTGCTTTGGCCTGAAATCCCATGATGCATCTCATGCACATCACAGCCAACACGACACATAACATGAATGCAGCGGAGAATTTCAGGATCGAAGTCCAAAAACTTTCATCTGAGGAGCTCCAAACCTCTGCGGAGTTCTCCCCTTGGATGCTACAGTCAAACTGAGTGTTTTATTCTGGACTCAAAGCATCATTCAGTGAACTTTACTCCTTCATTACTTTTGCTTTTTGTTTCCTTTGTTGTCGAAATGTCAGGAGTCACAGCAGCCTTCCTCTTGAACACACTCGGCTTATTTACATGCAAACAAAAATAAAATTCAACCTATTGCCATAGATTTCTTTGGCTGTTTGTTATTCATGCATGTGTATCCATTCCCCTATACATACACTTATACAAATACATATATAAAATGGCCCCATAAGCATCTGTGGAGTTGCTATAAAGATATTTGATAACAGTTGAAACAAAGATTTGTCTTCTGTTGTTAACGCTCCTACACATGTAGTGCAAGATTAAGAAACTATTGAAGGAAATAATTTGTTTTAATCAACAGAGTGAGATACACAGAATGTTTTTAGTTGGACAATTGTTTTGTGATCCCCCCCATTGATTGAAACAGAACTCATGCTCTGTGACTGGGAGATTTCCCAAAGATGAAATAACTACAATCAAAAGTGGCCTTTGTTTTTCAGATCCTTTTCCAACGACTGAAGCGGCACCTTGCTTGCATTTTATGCTGCCAGAATCATAAGAAGTGGAGACCACAGTGCAGGAATTCGTGGACACCACAGTCTTTTAATGTCAACATAAGTGGGAAAGGACCACTGCAGCTGATAAATATGTTTGTGAGGAGGTTTTAATCGAAATTAAATTGCTTCGCATTCGGCAAGATGGATACGTATGAAGTGTCACGACACAATCTTATTGGATCACCTTTTAGTATGAAAGCATCCCACAGTGTTTCCGAGTTGCTGTGGTCGCAACTCGGAGCCTCATTTGAGGACAACACTTGGATTTTAAGCCAGTGGACTGTGAAGACCATTTAATTGGAGGCCTCTTTTATTTAATAATTTAAACTTTCGCTTAGATCCAACCTAGTTAAAGTAGCCCAGGACTTCACCAGGGAGGACTTTGGTTCAGGGTAAAGTCCATCGTTATTGGTTTGTAATGATTTTAACGATATAATTGCCAGCTTTAAGCAAATCAGGGGCAGTGAAAGTGTTGACGAAGCTTCCGGCTATTTACATCAACCTCTGCTGTGATGGGACTTTTTGATGGGATGAAATGCAAGTTAAGGGTTTCAGGAGTCGGACGCTCAGCCCGAGGAGCCGTAGCGTATCCTCCCGGGCCGGTACGGTGGACGATCTCATCGCAGCGAGAGAGCGCGCGAGGAAAAATAGTGTGCGAGGACGAACAGACGGTTACTGTCACACACTCCAGTGCCGTCCTGAAAGGTGCGCTGTCAAGCTTCCCCGAGAATCCATTGGCGAAGGCCAACTGCCTGTCTGAAAAAAACTCCGCGCGAGGAAACTACCTTATTACCATGCGAGTGTGACCGACTGGCTCAGTGACGCTGCCGATGGGTCGAGCTGCTGCATAAATACTGTGGCGGCTATAGGCCAGGAGACATAGATTCCATCGAGGGAATTATTCAGGCTTTGGTGCGCATTGACAACAGGAATCACATCTTTTAGTAGGTAATTTGATGAGAGCTCTGCCCTATATTCCTCCACGTACACTCGATAGGTCCACTGCTGGGTGCTTTTTCGCTTGTCTAAATACATCATATTTACATTTATCGCCTGCAGAGCTTGCAGCGTGTCTGCTGCTCTGTGTCTTTGGGGTGTTTTAACTAAAGGGAGCCGGAGCTGCGCACAGACCGGGCGTGTTTCTGAGGCAAAGCACAAAGTGTTTGCATTACATTTACAATGTCAAGTAGTTTCCTCATTTTGTTTTAGCGTGATAGCATTCATTAAAATGTTACACTCTATGTATGTATTATGTAAATCCTGACCCATGTAAAGGTCACCCTGTCCTGGAAAGCTTATTTGTGTTATAATAGAAAGTTTTGATGGAAAAATTTGGGGGAACTCTGAATGCAGATGACAATGAGGTGGAGCTGCCCTCATTTAACGTTAGCTGGGATCTGCCTCAGCAGCATGCAGCTCTAAGATGCGAACATATCAGCTTTTATCATCATATTCATACATTAGAATAAAGGTTAGAGAATGTTTTAGTCTTTAAAACGGAATGTTCAGTTTGTACAACTAAAAAATTAGAGCATTACAATAGTTTGGTCTCTTTTTGTCCATTAAATTTGCAGACTGTGTCACGTGACACTCTTTTGGAGGTAGAGTCCACGTTCTGTTTGTTTTTAACGTCAACCGTCTTGAACACCTTCACAGTGCAGTTGTCATCAAAAGTGACTTGCCAGTTGAAGCTGAATAATAACTCACCTCTAAATATCAGACTGTGTGTGCAATATTTTTCATTGTGATGCATTCAGAGGTCTTGGAGATTCAGAGTAGATTTAGTGGACCTAAATGAAGCAGCGGTGAGCTGCGTCACCTCACAGCAAGACGGGCTGCTGGTTGGATTCTGATGGCCAGCAGGGGGGGCGTTCAACCTGAGCAAGATACAGAATATACGGTCGGATGTATGCGAACACCTGTCTGTGAGTACACAGTGACAGACGATCACCTGGTTTGTTGAGAGCAATGATATTGTGGAGCAAGTTAATGATTCGGATGCCAGCCAACCTTTTTCTCAAGCCCACAAAAACTGCTGCGCAACATCCTTGAAAAACTGCTTACATGCAGATGACTGCAATTGCACGAGACGTGTTTAGTGCAACAGATTCATGTTGGTTCAGGTTCTCGTTGGCTGAATTTATGGAGTGAGCCAGACGGGAGAGTGGTGTATTTAATAGGACTTGGTGTGAGTGGAGTAGGTTCCAATTACATCCATGGGGATGCCATTGTTTGGAAAGCCTCCAGGCGTACAATGAAGCCTGAGGGAGGAGGCCGTCATCTTGAAGCCCCCGGGTATTCACTAATCACCACTGTGTCTCATAAGGAATCCTGCAAAATGACAAGTTTTACTGCTGCTCTGTCACAGCGCTCGTAACGCTGGGTGGGAAAATAATTGCTATCATTTTATGTTGTGACAACGACACAATCATTTCAACAGAATCGTATCCAACATGGAGGCCATGCTGAGTTGCAAGTCAAAGATTATCCCTCGCTCCTACTAAACCTTGAGCATCGCTGGCAATCACCCCTCGAAATAAATCAATAACGTTCGTCTGAATTCAGCAGGATCGTCACTTGTGTCAAACATTTTGTGTCCTAAATGGCTCGACAGAATGACTTTAAGTGGAGTAACACACTGATAAACATCCTTATCTCTGCACTATTGTTGCTGTTGTTATCAGGCAATATTGGCGCGGGGATTTGTGCCACCGGCTGCTGCTGATGTGGATCCCTGACAGAGTAAATAGTTTGAGATAGAGGAACACTGAATTGTTGCAAATGTCATTCTCCGACAGAGAGGTGAAGCCGACAATCACACAATCAGACAGTAGCGGCGCTTGAATGGTTCCACTTCAAATCCAGGCCAGATAAATATCTATAGGAAGCAAAGACCCTTAAGAAAAATAAATCCATGAGACTCAGCACAGGCTGAGTCTCTCATTCAGAGGCTTCACATGAGTACAAAAACTCATACTCACTCTGAAGACTCCTGAAGAGGAAGACACATTCTCACATTTGTTTCCTCACACATGACTTCACATCTCCACCCACCTGCTCCATTTTATTAAAAAAAAAACTGCTTGGGAACCCACTTAGCACAAAGTTTGTGAGATCTCAAGTTATCACATGAGCAAAAACACGTGACATTTTGTCAAAGTGGGAAGTTACAACTGTGGTTGTATCATTCCCAACAAAAGGAGCTCAATTAAAGCTGTAGCATCAGTGAAACACTGGCTAAGAGCAGGCAGCGTTAAAGAGATTTGCCACTAAGGGATGAAGGGCAGCAAGCAGGTAAACTGTATGTAATATGACATCCCTGCATTCAAAATATACTTAAGAAGTTTTCAGTGTTGTAAAAAGTTTTGGTTGTTGTATAAAAAAAAAGTTGCGTCACCACTTCTTTCTGCTTCTGCAGGTGGCCAACCTGTTGCGACTATTCCAGATCCCTCAGATCAGCTACGCCTCCACCAGTGCAAAGCTCAGCGACAAAACCCGCTATGACTACTTTGCCCGCACGGTGCCCCCTGACTTCTACCAGGCCAAAGCCATGGCCGAGATCCTGCGTTACTTCAACTGGACCTACGTGTCGACGGTCGCCTCAGAGGGCGACTACGGCGAGACCGGCATCGATGCCTTCCAGCAGGAGGCGCGCACTCGCCAGATCTGCATCGCGACCTCGGCCAAGGTGAGCCGCTCCATGAACCGCCAGGGTTACGAGAACGTGATCCGCTCCCTGCAACAGAAGTCCAACGCCAGGGTGGTCATCCTGTTCACGCGCAGCGAAGACGCCCGCGAGCTGCTGGTGGCCGCGGCGCGAATGAACGTGTCCTTCATTTGGGTGGCCAGCGATGGATGGGGGGCCCAGGAGAGCGTGGTGAGGGGCAGCGAGTCTGCAGCCAATGGGGCCTTCACCATCGAACTGGCCTCCTACCCAATCCGAGAGTTCGAAGACTACTTCACCAAGCTGAACCCGTACACCAACATGAGGAACCCGTGGTTCAAGGAGTTCTGGGAGCACCACTTCAGCTGCAGCCTGCAGGAGCACGGCTGCAGCGATCACAGCCTGAGGGACGGGACTTTCGAGCAAGAGTCCAAGATCATGTTCGTGGTGAACGCGGTCTACGCCATGGCCTACGCGCTGCACAACATGCGGCAAGCTGTCTGCTCCAACACGTCCAAAGTCTGTGATGCCATGAAGCCGGGCAACGGCAAGCGATTTTACAAGGAGTTCATCCTGAAGACCAAGTTTGAGGGTGAGCACAGACGAGAAACACTCACGATCTTAATGTAGCAGTTGCGTTGTTTAAGAAAGCTCGAAATAACCTTTCATTCACTGCGGATGTTTCTGTGTGAGCCAAATGGGTGTTTCAAATAAGCGGGACACAGAAAGAGGACTTCAAGTAAATTCTTCCGCAGCGCAGAAGAAAGGCTCTGTGATTATTCAGTCAGCTAAAATAATTCACAAAGTAGCATACAGGAATCAGTGAGAGGGGAGCATGTCAAGAACATATAATTAAAGTGTTACTGTATGAATGATCATGTTTTAATTTTAAAGTGCTATTACATCTTTAGTTTTTCCATTTTGTCTCATTGAGCTGCGGCACCCAACCTTTTCCCCCCCAGAATCCCCCTGAATGCCTCTCAGATAGGCATGAGAAAAGCTCCCTCGACCTCTCGTTTGAGAAAATGAAGCAAAGCACTGGAGGAAACACACACACACACTCTGAGCAACATGACAAAAACAAGACAATTCACAACTAAAGCTTAATTAATTAACCCATCGGCGATAGAAAGTGTCTCACTGGATTTCCGCAGAAATGTACAAATAAGTTTTCAACACCCGCAGACCAGGCAAAGCCACGGCCCCCGCCATGTGACCCCCAGGCTCCTCCAAAAAAGGAGACCTTGACTTTTGATTGGGAACCGCTCTCATTTATATATTTATCACAAGACATTTTTCATATTCAAGTAAACATTCAGAACACTGGATCTTAAATTTCTGTCTTTTCTGTTCCCTCTCAGCTCCGTTCAAACCTGCAGACACCGAGTCCATGGTGCGCTTTGACTCCTTCGGTGACAGCATCAGCCGCTACAACATCTTTCACTACCACAAAGAAGACGGGAAGTTCATCTACAAGAAGGTGGGCTACTGGGACCAGAACCTGACCCTCAACACCTCGGTGGTGCCCTGGCGTGGCTACGTGCCGCCGACGTCCCAGTGCAGCGACCCCTGCAAGAAGAACGAGGTGAAGAGCATGCAGCCCGGAGACGTCTGCTGCTGGATCTGTATCCCCTGTCAGCCCTACCAGTACCTGCAGGATGAGTTCACGTGTGCCGACTGCAGCTTTGGCCAGTGGCCTCTGGCCAACTTGACCGGCTGCTACGATCTCCCCGAAGAGTACATCCGCTGGGAGGATGCTTGGGCTATCGGGCCCGTGACCATCTCCTGCCTCGGCATACTGTGCACCTTGTCTGTGGTGGGTCTCTTCTTCAAGAACAATGAGACCCCCGTGGTGAAGGCAAGTGGACGGGAGCTCTCCTACATCCTCTTGCTGGGAGTGCTGATGTGCTACAGCATGACCTTCATCTACATCACCAAGCCCTCCACCGCCGTCTGCACCCTACGCCGACTGGGCCTGGGCACCTCGTTTGCAGTGTGCTACTCGGCCCTCCTGACCAAGACCAACCGCATCGCTCGCATTTTCAGCGGGGTGAAGGATGGCGCTCAGCGGCCACGCTTCATCAGCCCGGCTTCCCAGGTCGCGATCTGCGGCGCTCTTATCTCCTGCCAGCTGCTCGTGGCCGTTATCTGGCTGCTGGTGGAGGTGCCAGGGGTTCGGAAGGAGGTGAGCCCGGAGAGGAGAAACGTGGTCACCCTCAAGTGCAACAGCAAGGACACCAGCATGCTCATGTCGCTCACCTACAACTGCATCCTCATCATCCTCTGCACCGTCTACGCTTTCAAGACAAGGAAGTGTCCCGAGAACTTCAACGAGGCCAAGTTTATCGGCTTCACCATGTACACCACCTGCATCATCTGGCTCGCCTTCCAGCCCATCTTTTATGTCACTGCCAGCGATTACAGGGTAAATATCCACGGTTGTCTTCCCCTTTAGCGGCAGGGTCAAATAAGTATTTATAGTTTGTATTTTTTGGAACTTCTCAAAGTCACAGTTACGCGGAGTAATGTAAAGCGTCTATAAATGACTGCTCCTTGTGTATTTACCATTCCTAAAGAAGAAGGTGTCACTTTCACATTCCATTTGATCACAATCACCCAGACTCTTGAAAGAGCAAGCTTTCGTTTCATGTGGGTTGAAGGATCCTTCAAGACGAGAACAAAGACCCTGGAGAGAAATCATGTTTGAGTGTACAGATAGAAATAATTAATGATGGTATCACTGATTCACTGAGTCGCTCCATTACTAAATGCTCAATGACACATTGCAGGTGGGGGGGAAAAAAAGGAAGAATTGTCTATATTTATGACCTTGTGTGACTTGCCCCAGATATTGAACTCACACTCGGGTAATTAAGCTGGCATACTGAATGCTCATTCCTGGCATTACCAGCACCATTTGCAACACAGATGCCACATGGGAATGAAGTTTTGCAGCCGTTAGCCTTTCTGTGACTCGGTGGAGGCTAAATTTAGCCGGCCTCACACAAATGACAATAAAGAGGCTGAATCTGCATTCTGAGATGGTTTATGTTCTAATGTTACAGCAGGCCATAAATTAAACTATACATTTTATTCATGGGCACAGGAACTGGTTGCTATGTTTCTCCCTGCAGTGAGGAAGAAGACGTATAAAAAAGCATTCGGTCTAAAACTGACAGACCTTATAAGTTGTGAGTGTTGCTGCCTTAGGCGGACCTTAGGCTACTGCCACAGCATTTTGGTCAAGGTGCGCAACAAGGCTTTTGTTGTGCAAACAGATGGGGGGGAGGTCTAAGATCACACACGCTTTGGATCATCATGAGGTGCCACAGGCGATTCATGTCTGCAGTGATCATTCTTGCTGGCACCCAAACCATGAACCTAAAACCACCTCTCCCGATCCCCTGTCAAATTTAGGAGGCCAGTTTAATGTCGTTCAATATGAGGCTTGACTCGAGAGAGGCGGCGCGCAGATTAATTCCAGGAATGACAGCAGAGACCAGAGACCTTGATGCTTTGGTTGTATGTGACAACAATAATGATGACTGCGGGTTCAGTTGCCATATTTCACATTGAAAGTTAGATGGCACAGAAAGGCTCTAATGAGAGAGGGGCCTTGGTGCCCGCTGAATCACGATGAACTCGAGAGTTCACAGAAACATACAAATGCCCGTTCATGGTCATGGGCGTCTGATCTGGCCTATATAAGAGCTGGATTCATTTGTAAAGCAGTATTGTAGTGAATAGAAACCGTGGATCATGAAAGAAAAAGATGAAGCTGAAAAGTTGAAAAGTGAAAGTGACCTATAGCGCAAATAAGAATTGAAACAATACAAAAAAAAAGAACACACCCGACATATTAACCAATATGTACTGCACAAAGGACACTTCTAAAGTTAAACTAATTGAGAGAAAAAAAAAACCCACCTTCATCAAGCTGATGCCAAATAACAAATAGTCACAAATTAGTAACAACATTTTAAAATAGTAGTTTATCAGGCCTGAAAGACTCTGGTGTTGTAATAAATTAGGTAGAAGTGTTTCTTCTTAACAGTCTAGGTTTCACACTGTGCCACAATGAGCTCTTATTGTCTTTTCAGTGTAAATTTTTAAATAGAAAATAGCTGCCAGAAAGGAAACTTCATGGCTGCAGGAGTTTAGGAGCTCCAAGACGGAGCAACATCACCCGCAGTCCTGCTGGTGCGTCCGCCAGTCATTTTTCGAAGCGAAAATGTGCGAGGACTTTTCATGTTTCCGCAGCGCTGTTGTTGTACAGTGTGTTTGGGAGGGATTTCACTTCATGCTGTGGTTCTGCAAATAGAAGTTCCTGGACTGCAGGGGTGACCAGTGGGGTGGGAAGAGATGGAGCTCAGGAAGATGACCCCAGCAGTCAGCTCACATTAGCAGCTGAAATATGACTAACAAGGGCCTGACTTTCCAGGACGGCCAGCTGCGCTAATCTCTTCTTCTCCTCTCCCTCATAGTCATGCACATACAAATTCAGCATTACAATTGCTAACATACAGATTTGAAATACACACACGCGTGCACGCACGCACACGCACGCACATGCACACGCCCACAGACATACACAGACACACAACTATAATTGAAAATGTAAATGTGCTTGATAATGCAAAAATAATGACTTTATGAGAAATAAAAGGACTTGGGGATATATTTGATGATGATTTGAGAAAAAAAACCCCAACAAATTATAAACAGGCATTGTCACAAATAATTTTCAGTCAGTAAAGTTAAAAGGGTATCATCATTCACGTGGTGAGAATAATGAATAACAAACACTCAGAAAACAGACTTTTCTTTTTGAAAAAAGATCTTTTCCATCACTTGTTTCATGTTACTGATCAATATTAAAATTTCTTGTTTTTGTATTGGCCCACTTTTTTTTATCCTGACATTGCATTTCCTGCTCCAAATTTTGAAAATGTATATAAAGATATATACATATATATTCTATTTAACAAGAAAACTGTTTGTTTTTTCTAAGTTGTGCTTGAGTGTAGATTTTTGGTACTTTACCTCGTGAATGTCAGATATAGGGTGCTAACCATGTAGCTGAACAAGTATGGCAACTGACTACGAGATGAATGTATGTCCATGTCTGTGGCCCTTCAGTAAATCAAACACAGCAGCTGAGCTTGTTGTTTCTGTGACGCTTGGAGAAGTGCAGTGAACAGATTGGTTTCAATGATTTGGGGTTAACCACAGAGGAGACATGAGGGAAATCCACAGATTGAATTAAAGGTTTGGGAGCAAGCAGAGCAGAGATAAATAGACCAGATCTGATCAGAGGCTGAGCACTGTGTTTTATGTGCGGACTGATGGGGCCAGGTGGCCTTTTAATAAACTTAATTAGTGCTTTTGAAGACAAAAAAAGGGAAAATATCCGACTGATATACATTCAGCATGGCTCTCCCTCCCGTTTCACAGGTGCAGACCACCACCATGTGTATCTCCGTCAGCCTGAGTGGCTCCGTGGTTCTTGGCTGCCTCTTCGCCCCGAAGATCCACATCATCCTGTTCCAGCCCCAGAAAAACGTGGCCACGCTCAGAGTCACAGCCAACCGCTTCAGTGCCACAGTGTCCACGTCTGCCTCCGCTCCCAGCTCCAGCTACTCCAAAGGTAGTTGTAACAGTCTCCGCCCTGCCCGTCGTCCCGAAAGCTGCCTCAAGTCCGAGATGGATTCTGAAATCCAGCGAGAAAGGCGGGCAGCAAAGAAGCCATCTGTGAATTAAATTTCCTCTCGCAAAATTCAGAAATTATCTCAGCATGTTGAGGAACTTTTTGGAGTCGTTTGGCTCTCAGTGCAAAGATCGGTAGTTCAATTCCCCCTCTCAGCATTACCATGAGCTGAAGTGTCCTTGAGCAAGAAAGCGAATCCCAGATTCCTCCCAGTGGTGTGAGTAAATACACACATGGATGAAGTTAATGTGTCTGATGAAGTGAAGCACTGTGAGACCACCGAGTGTGGTCTATCCTCCTTAAAAGCCACCTGTTTCCAGGGAGCGGTAACGGTGCAAAGTGAACTTGCCGCCAGCTGCAGCCTTCTGCTGGATGGTGGTTACTGACTGGTTTTAATCCTCTCAAAGATACAAAAAAAAATCATTAACATTATCCTTCACTCTTCAAAACCAAATGATGGCCTCATAGCTTTAATGTAGGGGAAGGTGAAGCTTCACTGTGTTCAGTTTTCTTTTAAATAGCAATTATTTGATGAAACAGTCAAAAAGGCAAAAGAAGTTCAGAATGAAATTCAGTAGCCTGATAATTAAAGCATTGTTCTGTTTGTTTCTGTGGTTTTGCATCAGGATGCAAAGATAATTAATATCCAGTCGTTTTGTTTTCGTTTCATGTCAGATGGGAGCGATTCTTATCTTCAGCTAATTAATAAAAGCACTGTGTTCACACCTCAGACTTTAAAAAATGTACCTGACTCAATGAGCTGTATGGCTCCACAGTGTGTGTTGCGCTGTGCTCCAATACAGCTGTGAAATAATCTCATTACATCAGCGATGCTCTTCTTGAGTTTTTGCCCTTAACTCAAATAAATTGTAAATTGCCTGAAGAATATCAAAGAATTCTGAATCCAAAACTATCTTGTCTGAATTAAACTTTGAGAGCACGCAGAGGCAAGTCGAAGCTAACTCAGGATGACCCCCCCCCATCCTTCCCCTCTGGTCCAGCCTCAGCACGTTCTACCAGTGGTCAACTGCTGGTCTATATTCGCTGAACACATCTTGTCGTTATTTGGTCTTGCGCAACAAAGACGGTGTCAAATGTGAGCCTGAAGTAAAGAAGTTGGGGAAAAATTTCTGCCGCGGACAGACGGCTCCCGAAGCCATCGGCCCGTCTCCCCGACGCTGCTCTCAGCTTCTGCCTCTGCTTCCCAGTTGCGTCTCCTATCAGTGAGAAACTGTTGCTTGGCTAACGCCGCTGCTTTCGCTCCCTCAGGATCGGCCTCCAACTACGTGCCAGCGGTCTGCAACGGCCGCGAGGTGGTCGACTCCACGACGTCCTCTTTGTGAGAACCTTCCTCTCGAAGCACAAGTGACCGTCCAATCCTCCGCCATCCCCCCCACCCCCTCATCAAGCAGGGCCGTGTGAGACGGAGCCCCCCCCCCCCACCCCCAACGCGCCATCCAACATGTTGCAGAGAGATAAGTCTGTCAGGGTAGACTGACTGACAGAGGCGAGGGTAACTAACTGTGAAAGCTAAATGATGTTCCTCCAGCGAGCAGTATGTATCAACTGTAAAGCCTTTTTGTATAGATTTAATATGCTGTGATCTCCTCAGTTTACAGATAGATGTGATTAAATGCACCGTGCCTTGTCCTCAAGAGTCTTGTTGTCAAAATGGGTGGTTGTGAAGCAATAGTGTTACAAAAACAAAAGGCTGTTCTTATCTCGTCCTGCCAGTGCTGTGAATTTATCCAAATGTTTTAGACATTGATTAAAAAAAATATATATATATATATAAATGCCTTGAGATGAATTTATTCCTTCAGTTAAACAAAATGTGTGACTAATCTTAGTGAACGTGATGAAATCTAGGCAACTCGACAATATTAAGGACATGTGTTAACGTAGACTGGTATAACAGTGTGTGCTTTCTTGTAATTTATGTAAATAAAATGTTTTTTTTAATTAAAACAGTAAATCCAAGTGTGCTTCTGTCTGAACTTTATTACTTTTAGTTCTGAAACAAAATAACCAAAATAATGCTTAAACTACGTCAAAATAATGCTCATTGTATTTGGAGAACCAAAATATATACAGGTATTTAGATGCGATGCAAAGATACATTATGTGATGGCAAGTATGTGCTGTGATAACTAGCTGTAAATAGTAACTGCACGTGTGTTTGTATAGAAAAACACACACACACACACACACACACACACACACACACACACACACACACACACACACACACACACACACACA
>JASSRZ010000072.1:17672482-17688791 GCA_032164315.1 Malacoctenus gilli
ACACACACACACACACACACACACACACACACACACACACACACACACACACACACACACACACACACACACCAGTCTTAACAAAGATCTTCATCAGCGTTTCCTTTTTCCTCCAACATATTTTCTCTGTCTTACCACAATGAAACAAGCACAAACGTGCAGCCTGACAAGTAGAGGCTCAATTCATTGTCTGTCACAGTAGTCATTATTCGCTCTTCATAAGTATGTGGTGTAAACACCATTACATAATGGATGAGGACATCAATAATAGACCACTGATGTCAGAGCACTTGACAGGACAAGCGAGGCCAAAGCCTGAGAGGACACCTGCAGGACAGCGGATGATGGTGCCAGAGACAAACGAGCTGGTCGCGGCGATTAGACATTAATTAATCACTCAAACTGGGAAATGGCAACGCGTTTGCCGGAGAAAAACACGTTCATGATTGAACAATACGGCCTTCTTAAAACTCGGCTGTATGCATATTAGGTTAATTGGCGACTGATTTGCCTGAAGGTGTGAAACCGAGCACATTATCCTCTCTGTTCACACGGATGGACTGGACAGGATGGACCTTTTTTCTATAGCCGACTCGAATCGCCTCCTGCACTCTGCCACTCAAAAAGCAGGTTCAGAAAAAGGGAAAGCTGCCCTCCGTCTCCTCACAACTTCAAGGATGCGCACGGCGCTCGACTGTTTGCACATGCGGCGCATCTTCACTGAATGCAGGTCACGACATAAATTAATCTTGTGCGCAATTGAGGTGAGCTTCACGCTTCGCCCCGACGAGACAAATCAGACCCGAGAGACGAAGATCGAGCGAGAGAGGTTAAAGCTCAAACTTTGCCCGTGCATTTAACTTGGACAGACGCCGCCAACAAAACTTTCAGAAAATAACACTTTGAAGCGTTCGGAGCCGGACTCCTGCTACGCCGGCTTCTCTTCACACATTCGGTCCATCCAGGCGCTGCCCACCTTATCAGCAGCGCTCAGATTCTTCACTGGAGCGGAAACTTAAGGACACTGCTCAAAAAAAAAAAGTAGCAGCAAGCTTCCAAGGAGAAACTCACAGACGACGCCTGCGCGGACACAAACGGTGTTTCTAAAAGCATTTAAAAAGGAAAACAAGTCTTTGTTTTTAAATTTCTTTTATTTACAAAAACAAAACTGCAGCGAATCACTCTGTGATACTGTCTTCCACTGGATTTGATGGCTTCCTTTTAAGAGGAATAATGTAGATCCCATTCTTGGCTTCTTTTAGTCTCCACCAACGTCCCAACCTGTAAATAAAAACAACGTTATCAGCTTTAAATTTCGAGCACAACCCAGAACAGGAATATATGTTTTAAGAAAACGAAAACGTTTTGCAGTTTACGACCAAGCATCTTTGAAAACTGCTCCTCAGCTCGACAACAGAACTGTTGACGCCCTCCTCACACTCATGAATAACCTCCTTTAAAAGTCTTTCACCGACGACATGAATATTAACAAGCGCTTCCACTGCAAGTCATCACAACTTCCTGAAACCGGCGCTTAAGAATCACGACTCAACGTGATGCTACAGAAAACACCGCGAATCTCCGTCTTACGGTTTGTCGGGGAAAAAAAACGAGGACTCGTGCTCGAGGACAACTGTCATTAACTACAATGTTTTCACAGTCCAGTGTGTCACAGTGATTTAATCAAAGGAAGTGTTATTGAAGCGTTGAATGGAGCGGCAGTGGCCCGAGGAGACGGCAGAAGTTCCTGGAAATTACGGGAGGGACACTTCAGGCCGAGTGTCAGCTCGGATCCACCATCAAAGTGTTTCTCACAACTTTGTACCAAATAAAACCTGGTTCATGAGCAGTTTGGGTGAGCAATTACAAGGTCAAATTTGTCCAGTGATATCCTGATTTGGCTGCGTAGATGGCAAAGAAAGGGGGCTCAAGGGGGGGGCCGCAATCCATCTTCAAACAGAGCACATAACGGCAACTGAGACCAGCGCTGGATTCCTTTAGCATACAGCAAACACAGGATTCTCTCGCTGCCTGTCCCCACAGTGCAGTTACACACACGCACACACACACACACACAGAAAAAAAATCTAATAACTCATCGCAAACAGTCACCAAAACCTTTACGAAGGTCAATGGAATCAATTTGCTGTCGTTCTCATGTGACAATTTCAGTTAAGATGTATCTGTGTAAAAAGAACAGCTGCAGATGTTTTGTCAGGCTGCATCAATTCCACATTATTCTCTGGTTGTCAATTATTCACTCTGTGCTCTGAAGAACGGACGGTTTTGAGGGCTGGACGATAAAATAAAAGTACATCCTACCAAGTGAGTATTTATCTAACACGTTATTTGACACAAGCCGCTTTTCCTGGTGATTCGTCTCATTTAAAGATTTGGTCTCAACAATCACAGGTAGAAACAAGCCAACTCGAGTTCTCCCTGTGCGTCTCGGCGAATGAACACTGCCCTCTAGCGGTGATGCCACTAAAAATTAACCCGCGCTGACGCCAATTGGTGTTGAAAGTTGGAGAAGTTAATCCTTCTGTAACTACAGCAAACAGCTGGTACCTGTGCTCCTGTCCGACTCCTGCCACCAAGAACTGACCAGAGCTGGAGAACTTCAGACAGTTGATGAAACCACACTGAGGACAGAAGGAGGAGGGGGGAACATGTTGGATAATGTTAGATGTCATGTTCACTGGTAATGACTCGTATGTCAGAGGCAGAGTGCAACAACAGACAACTGTGGGAGTCATCACAGCAAATTGAGAACAATGATTATCGTAATGATTTCTTAATTACGGGTCAAACGGATGCATAAAAACAGCGCAGATTTTAAACTGAGCAGCATATTTCCACATTAAATGATGGGACGCAAACAAATAAACAACTTGTCAAAAAAAACGGAACTTCCGATGAACTAAATTTCAAACTTTGCTGCATGAAAGAGAGTTTTGAACTGGTCCCATGAGATTCACTCTCTGTGTTCAGAAACAGCATCCTGGCTTTTTTCAAAAAGTTCCGATTACGATCATTTTATGCGTTTTCGTCACTCGGCTGCTGAAGTATTTTTGGGTGGTGGGAGAAAAGGATCTTTATTCCGGCGAGCAATAAAAACAACAACAACAACAACAACACATCAACAGAAGACCAAAGTGCATCTGTATCTGATCCTTCCTGGTAAACTGCTCCTGGTAATGAGCCTCTTGAACACTCACCACAGGCACACTGAACAGCGGCTCCAGCCCGCGGTAACTTTGGCCACATTTCCACACATTGACCTGGGAGTTGTGGGAACCTGCACAACAGACCCATCGTTAATTCATTCTCGCTGCACGTAACAAAACCTCCACACCAAATTCACAGCAGACGATGAATAAATTAACGTTTTACGTGTCGGCTGTGAGGAGCTTTAATTAAATGAGTGTTGTCGGGGAAAAAAAAGAAAAAAAAGAAAGAGGGCTCTCATGGAGAAGAGTCTCACAGCCGGAGGCACCTGAGGCAACCGTATCCGAGTTGTGAAGCGCCGCCACCGAGGCGACCCAGTGAGGCTGCTCCAGCCCGCCGTCACCATGGCAACCGTGAGCCTGCTTGACTGTGCAGAGAGGCTTCTTCTTGTTGACACTCCAGAGAGACACGGAGCTGCGGTCAATGGAGACAAAAGGGGAAAAAAATAAGAGCACACAAACAGACAAAACAAAACAAAACAAAAAAAACAACCGATGAACGAGCTCGGGAAGAGAACGAGTCACTGAGCCTGTAAGACATAAAATACAGATAATGTGTGTATGTGTACCCGTCGTCTGCTCCCGTTATCATGTGCTCCTCATTGATCAGCTGGATACAGTCTATGGAGCCCCTGGAGGGAAAAACAAAGAACACACAGGAGCATTAATTCGATTATCCTACAAAAGACCAGAAGTTAGATTGTGAATTTTTAAATTTACTCTGAAACTTAAAAAAAAATTAATGAAAAAATTCTAAAAATTAGAGTTAACAGTCAAAATATTGTTTCTTTGTCCCACCCTGTGGAAAGATCATCTCTGAGCAGGATACTGCAGGGTTTATTTCTTACTCTAAATTTTGTTTTCCAGGCAAGAAAAAAGGGGAAAGCTCTTTATGTAACCGAACTCACTCTGCATTCTCATGATCAAGAACACTAAAAACAACATACAGTGACAAACTACACTTGTCATTTTGGCACTTAAAGGCCCTTTTCTCCTTCAAGTCATCATGTTGAGTCCACCACATTGGTAAAACTTAAAGATCTGGCGTTTTTCGCTTTGCAATTATTTCTATTTTACTTGCTGCTGTCAAACTTTTTCCCCATTGACTAATAAACCAAAGGGTTTCATGATAAACACCGTATTTGTTTGCCAATAAAATAGTGCAGCCAGTACCAAGCAGTAAAATGCAGACACAGAAGGAACCAGTCTGAGGAAAACTCACTCGTGTCCGTGGAACACCAGCTGAGACTCCTCAGCGATCTTCCACACTCTCACCGACCGGTCCCGCCCCCCCGTGGTCACACAGCGCTCACGGCTCAAGCTGTCCAATCCTGTGATGGCGTCCTGATGGCCGAAGCTACAGAGAATCACACTCAGTTATATTGGTGTCAAATAAAAAAAAACAGAGGGTGGAAGAATAAAAAATGTAGTTTTTTCTCCCCCACTTACAGAGTTTCCACGTATGCGTTCTCGTCTACGTTCCAGACTTTGACGGAGCGGTCATGAGATGCACTGTACAGATCGTGAGTTCCCTTCCTGAACGAGAGACCCTGAGGAAGATCAATTGTTGGTATTTAGCAGAAGCTATTTTATTTTGTGAAAGCAATTGTAAAAATTAACGAAAATAGAGCAACCCACCGACACAGGGCCTTTGTGTCCCGTGAATTTGTACAGATGTTTACACGTTTCAGCCTCCCAAATCATGATCAGTTTGTTCATGTCTCCAGTTGCCTGAAATCCCCCAAAAATAAACCCAACATTTGATTAGCACAATCATGAGGAAGACTTTTTTTTCCCCAAAGCAGGACATGGCGAGGAGAACTCACCAGATATTTGCCGTCAGAGGAGATGGTCATACATAAGATGTGGGCCGTGTGGCCAACGTGGCGATCCTCGGTGCCTTTCCTCCCTCCGTGTATTGTGTGCAGTTTCTTGCCACTTTCCACGTCCCCTACAGACACAAAGCCAAACTGAAATGAAACTTCTTTCGAGTCGGAAACGATATTCTTTTTTTTAAGTGATGTAATTACTTTATATGTTGTAATGGGATTCAGAGTAAACTGACATTTGATGATGGAGCAGTCTTTGGCAGCCGAAAAGATGCACTTTTCGTCTGGTGCGACGACCAGGCAGGTGATTGGAAGTTTGTGTCCTCGGAGCAGTCGGATCTCCGAAGCATCCGGTGGGAGGAGCTGCAGGACCGAACGTAAAGCAAAGTCAGTCCGACCGCTTCTTTCACTTCCCAATCCTCTTGGTGGAGAGTGGAATTCCAAGACTGATGACATTATTGTCTTAACTTACATCTTTGGCAATAAGCCGCTGGAGCTTTCCTTTCTGTTCGAGCTGGAGGGAAATAAACAAATGAGTATGAAGCATGTAAGTGATAGCTGGTCTCTGCTTGAACAAAAAAAAGTGATTGTTTTACACTCTTAATAGATTTTATATTCACACAAAAGTCAATTTTAGGTTGTTTCTGGAGCTTGTTCGGAAGTTTTCACAATTTAGTGGTAAATTCACATTAGTCACTGTCAATAAATTACAAAAAGACATGGATCAATACTTTGATACTTCAGCGGGATCTCTTCATTTTTAGCTGCACCTCTTTTCGTGACACAGAGTGTGTGTGAGACAACTCTTACCACGTCTTCTTGAAGTCTTCCTGCGATGAGATCCGTCTCAAAAGCTTCGTCGTCTGCTTTGTTTTCCTCTGATGAGAACAACAATTACGTTAATATGTGTACTTTTCTTGTGATGCTAAAAGTGTAAAATGTATGAAATAGTTTACCGTCTTCTTTTAACTGTTCAAGGTAAAGTTTGGCTAATCTCAGCTTCTTCTCTTGTGGGGTTTCCTCATATTCAATCTCCTCGTTGGACTTTTTCTTCTTGGGCGCAGCAGAACTGAAAGACGAAACAAGAGGTTTGTATCCCAAGTTTTCAACATCAAGAACCGGAAAGGTGACTTGAAACAACCACATGAGTGGGGCACCTTTCTGTCTCCGAGTCGCTGGAAATCTCTTCATTGTATTTAGACGGTTTCTTAGCTCGTACTTTGCCGACTTCCCCAGAGTCCCCAGCAGCCTGCAGAAACACATTGAAGACAAAGTCCCAGAGTTGGTCAATTACTTTTTGCAGCTGCTCAGAGCAGGTTAGCAGGCTTTAGCTCCCAGGCTAACACTGCAGCTCCCTTACCTTCCGTTTTGGTCCCGCAGTTGTTTTCCCTTTTTTGGCCAACTTGGGGTTTTCTTTTTTCTTTATGAAAAATGAGGAAGACATGGTGAAACGCAAAGAAAGCGCGTCTAAAAACACGCGAAATCCCGCAAACACTTTCCCACTCTCTCTTGCCACAAGTCAATACTGAACCCACATGTGTTGCCTTCAACCAAACTAGGAAGTTCATGCACTCTCGGAACGCTCGTTGATTGGCTGATAACCGCGCATTTTCACAGATGTCCCGCCTTCTCTCGAAAATCAGCTTTCTTATTGGCTAACTTGAGAATTTACCAGAACAGGAAACAGTACAGAGGCAAAATCCTTCCCTCGGGGAATAAGTTTTTGCAGCTTTGTTCCGCACAATATTGTAAAAATATGCATTTTTCAATACAATAAACTTTTAGACACGCGTGTCATTTGCTGTGAAAGATAAAAATAGGAGGAGTATTTCCAACTCGTTTGAGGCGAATTATTTCTCGCGGGCGACGATGAAATGCCAGAATGACACCAGGATCTATGTACTGCACTACTGCAGTAGTACTACTACTTCCTCTACTACGCAGTATTTCCATGTACTGCGCTGTCTTTGTCCTTGCAGACAGTTTTCACAGAGTGTCGTTGAAGTCAACCTGAGCGGCCAGGTGAGGCTCCTGTCAGCCGTCAGTCGCTCACATTTTCACGTGTTTTTTTCCCCCTCGCGATCAGATGTAGTTTTGTATCTCCGAGTGTCTTCAACTGGAGGCGAGTAGGAGGGGTCGAGGAGGAGGCAGCAGGGGGAGGAGGGGGTGGGTGTGTGCGTGAACTGGAAAAGCCTCTCCGTTGTGTCTCGCTTGAAGTAGTTTGGGGGGGATGAAGGCGTATTGGAAAAAGAAAAAGTTTCAAGTCGGAGTCAATCGCATGCAGAGAGGCTCCAGTGACCATGTCGACCTTTGATTCCTCGCAGCCCTACCGCCCCCCCAAATGCCTCCAAAGAGAGACGCAGGCTCCTCTCTGACACAGCCGGCAGTGAAGATGATTAAGATCGGCTCCAGCGTGCAGGAGTTTGGCTGCGATCCGGAGGAGGAGAAGTACGGGCTGGCCGACGAGTCCACCTACTCACCTTTCCCCAAGAACGACGTGAGAAAGAGTTGTGGATGAACGACAAAAGAATAAAAACAAAGAGTCTTGGGTTGTTGTTTTTGTTTTTTGCACATGTAAATGTGTGTCTCTTGCGCTCACGTTTGCAGCCCGAGAGCCTCGAGTTTGACGAGGAGATTATTGCGAGTCCAGGAATCAGAACCGACACCATCAGCCTGCTCATGAAAATCGAGCAGCTGCAGGCGCAACTCAAGTACGAGCGCAGATGCAGGATTCTGGCTGAGAGGGAGCTGAAGGAGCTCAAAGGTGGGTGGAAAGATGACTAACCGGCTCGTCCTCATCCATACAAACACCAAGACAACAGTGAACGTGTGTGTGTTGCCCAGGCAGGACTGCTGATGCCTCTGGGGCAACTTCGACTTTCAAGACCCCCAAACAGACATTGAACCTCGGGTCACTACCCACCTTAGCCCTCTGGCCACTACTTTCTTGTAAATGCCCCTATATATATATTCAAAGTTTACCACTAAGAAGTACTGGGATTAGAATGGAGAGACATAGTAGATATACTTTTGATGGTGCCAATTGTTCAGCTTCAAATGAATGTTCACACTGTCTTCAGTGGCAAATTCAATCATATCTACTCAAATAATTCCTCATACAGTGCAGGGTTGGTCATTACTGAGGCCAAACAATTTTCAGTCCTCACTGTCAGATTGTGTCCGAGCTACTTTGCAACAAGGACATGTAGCAGCTATACTTTCATACTGTTATTACATATCAATTACATGTTCCACATTGAATCCTTTGATTTGTTTTGATACCAGCTCAAATTAGGGATAAAATTGAGATTCAATGAAAGTGAAGCAAGCCATTTGTAGAAGACCAACCGCATGAGAATTGATGAAATCTGGTAGTTTTGGAAACTTTGATGACTTACAGCCAAAACATGTCTACAGAAGAAGTTTGCGTTTGTGTGTCTTGTGTCTTTCTGAGAGTTCAGGTGTGGAGCTTTCGCTGGAATTACTTGCGAACATCATGAGAAACAAAATGCCCTCTCGAATTCAGGAATGCGTTGGCAGTGTTTCCGTGGCTCTTTACTGAAGAACTAATTGGGTTCTTTCTTCTTTTTTTTTTCCAGAGATGAACACCCTCATGATGCAGATGAGGCACACCGCTCATGAGCTGCGAGTCACTTTGGATCACGTTCTCCAGGGAGGCGAAGCAGCCGTTGCCCCTCCAAACTCGGATGAAAGCATCTCCTTCCTGGCGGAGCCTGAGGCGGACATGAGAGTGGTCCACAATATACCAGAGGTCAGTCCCCGCTGCGGGTTCTGTCTCACTGAAACAAAACAACTGCGGGAAGAGAGCGCAACGAATTTAACTTCTTTTTTTCCGTCACAGAACAGAAGTCCGTTTGTGTTCCGTGGCGCGGTGCGAGTCAGACCTGAATGCATTTTAATCGAATTTTCGACTGACGTTTATTTATTTTTTTCCTCCTCGCTTTCAGGACGACCTCAACTTCCTGTATCTTGCTGAGAACCTGCGAGTGCCCAAAAACCTTTACGAGCGCATCGCAGAGATCGCGGACTACAAGAAGTACACCTCGGCGCTGCTGATGATCCTTTTCGACCGGGAGACGTTGGCCACGCACTCCCTGCAGGGCCGGAGGAACACGTTCACCGGAGAGGACTGCCACAAGCCCCAGCTCCCACCCGAGATCCTCAAAAGCATCATTGGTGAGCGGGAGCCTGCCGCGTTTGACGCAGACGCGCGTTGTCCTGTCTCGTCCCTTGATTTTCCGACCGTTTCCTTCCTCCAGATCACGTGACGATGAAGTTCGGGGTCGACAGCAGCCAGATAAAAGCCGCGATCCGCACAAAGTTGAACAACGAGGACAAACTGTTGAAGAAGAGACTTGGTTTGGGCAAATCGGAGCACAAAGCCCTGATTGAGCCAAGCTACTGCCAAGATGCCTCGCTCCTGTCAGCGAACGGAGCCATGACGAGCGACTCCCAGTTGTAGCCTCTCCGGCCGGCCTTCCAAGTGTTCTTCACAAATATTTCGTGTCTGATAGAGAAGTGTGACAGATTTCCCCCCCCCACCAGTCTTCTCTCGGTTACCCCACGTCGACTTGTAGTGCTTGAAATTAGTTATTTTTGTAACGATGTGTAGTTCTTCAGTTGGCAGCAGATGTTGTCGGAATCCAGTTCAAACTGCGCGACAGAGTGACCAAACGGAGGCGACGGAGAGCACTACGAAATGTCACAATGTGTAATCGTCGGCGATAGAAGCCGGGGGGGGGTCTTATCTAAGTTTCCTTACTGTATCTCAGACTGACTGTGACTGTATGATAAGTTTGTGACGTCAGGCTCCGCTAAGCATTTATACTTTCAATGAGATTGCCTTCGTATGAGTTGGTAGGGCATCCGAGAATGTCACGAGACCATAGAAGTCTCGTTTGTACCTTGTCGTTCACGAATAACTGTGCTTTACAAAACAAGTGACACTGTGGTTCTAGATTCATTTGCACTTTCAGAATATGCCGTCAATGGTGACTCTTCCTTCTTCCACCAACATGTCGTTCACAAGCCTACTGTCCTTTGATATGTGAGGACCAATAAAGTTTTAGAGTTCGTGGTACAATCGCGTTGTGTCGTCGGCCCACAGTCAGGCAAAGTACCGAATCTTCTCAGACATTCCTCAAGCTGCCAGCAGAGGTCAGTCTAAAGCCGTTTCCTGTTTTTCTTCAGTGGATTCAAAATATCAACGGTGGCGGAGTCCGTGGCTGCAACCGTGTGCACGTTTCTGCGACAAAGCATTGTTTTTACTGTTGTGACAACTCAAATTCGATGAGATTTGTAGGGTCTGTCTGTTTTCACTGTGGAAACATCAAGACTGTGTAAAAAAACGTCACTCAACATGTTTTGAGTCAAGGGGGCTTGTGAAGTTGTGTTTTTGTCTCAGTTTAAAGCAATGTTCCAGGAAATGCATGTAAGTCAAATCAATATGATGCCCCCCCCCCCAGCACATAAAAAAGTATGATGGGGCCTGTTTGTAAGTGCTTGGGACTTGTCAAAAATGGAGAATTTGAGGTCTTCATGTGGGAAATCAACAGACCTTTAAAATATCCTTCAGGGTCATAGAGACGTCAAGAAAGACTTCAAGGATGCGTATGCATGTCAAAAAAGTGAAAAAAGTGTCAGTGTTTCAAACTGAATTGGAAGGAAGGAAAGAGAGAAGTTGGATGTATTGGAGAAAAAAAAATGCAAATAATACTTGAGTGTGTTTGTTGTCTGAAGAACCACAGAGAGAAGAATAGATAGAGTGTGCTAAAAAGCCAGTGGTCAGTGTGTGACAGTCGCAGCGCCATGCGGACGGATGTCAGACTGCGTGTGGGGGACATGCTTCGTGTCAGCGGTGGCAGATGGATGCAGTCATCTTCTCCTGAAAGATGTGATTTGAACTGCCACCAAAAGCTGGCTCCTCCTCCTCCCCCCTCCCCCCCCCCTCCGGCTCCCCCTCCCTCCCCTCAAACCGTCTGTGGTGTCTCAGTGGATTCACAGCACATCACCTCTCTCTCTGTCTCTCTCACTCTCCCTCTGGTGGTTCCGTCCTCCCCGGGGACCCCCCCGTTCAAGGCTCAGAAGACACGTGTCTGTCGGAAATCTGCTGTTTTTTATCAGAATTTGCAACCTGGCAGGAGAGATCCCGGTTTGGCCTTTGAAAATCCGAAGCAACATTTTTCTGCACCCACAAGCAACACCTGGGCACTGATGTTTGATGTTTGATGTGTGTGTGTTTTTACTTGCAAAAGTTTTTGAGGCGAGACTTCACCATGTTTTGGAAGAATTCGACCTCAGAAGAACTTTCTGGAGAACCTAAAGAAGACTTTCAAAATGTAAGGTCTGCTTGGTAAGTCTTTATTTGAAAGTGCTTCAATGATTGATGAACTTCAGATACGTAAATTAATGTTACGTTGCTATAAAGAATATTTTTACGAATGCAGAACTCTGTTGCATTTGTCACCAAAAGGAATTCAAATACAGAATTTTTGCAGCATTTTCTTCGTTCTTTTTTCATATTTGTCTGCTACTAATTTTGAGAGACACTTGATAGTGTGAAATGAAGTGATTATAAAGGTTGATGATAAGTTTTCAGAAGGTCTAAAGCAAAAACATCAAAGAAATTCAAGGTCATGGATCCTTTTTTTTCAGTTCATAATGATACATTTTTTTGCCTCTTAACATTAATTTTTAGTGGCCCCTCAAACCACTAAATATGTCTGCCTTACCTGCTCTATTCAGATCAAACAGAGGCTTTTTTTCAAAGATGACTGTGCTGAATGAATGTTTTTATTCTGCAGAATAAAATGTAGCATTCGTCACTGAGAATTGCAAGCCAAAATATAACACTTTCAACTCTCTGTGTGCCTTTCAACAAAATCAGTTAAAGTCTCAGCCGTTTCCTGCTATACATCTCATTTTATCTTCTGACACAATCAAAAAAAGTTTTGTGTTTATGACAAACAAAAGGTTCTTTTCCCTGGATACAATCAACACAGCATCATTAGGGATTAAAGATTCCCCGATTGAGACTTTTCTTAACCATTTATTCCTGTGAGAATAGAGAGAATCATATAAGTAGTGACTTTTTTTTTGTGTCTTTGAGTTGATAAGATCAACCTACTCAGCCTGGACTTAGAGGCTCTAACATATAGGCTGCAACTGAAACATGACCAATAAACTAGGACAACCTTACATAATGTGTGGAAGAATGTACATGCCGCGGTCCTTTGCTGGGGATAAATCGCAGTGCAAATGATGCATGCCAATAGCTGCCCAGCAGAGAAGATTACAGCGGTGCAGAGCATCAGTGGATCACTGGCAGCGAGCAAGCTCGTGGATTTAGGACACTGCCTCCTCCACAGCCATCGCTCTCAAACCTGATTATGATTAACAGCAAGAAGATGAGTAAACTAATGTATGGGGGGGGGGGGGCAACGCATGGTTGAACGTGAGACTCAAAGCTCCTTGTAAATACAAAATACACTTATTTGTACGGGGGTCATTTCTGATCCGCTGAGGGGGTTTTTCCTCTTTGATGGCCCGGTGAGGGGGTGACACTGAACACATACTGATCAATGCCGGCAGCTCCCTGCAGCTGGGCTAAAACAAGCCCGCTCATTATCTTTCATTTCTAAAGGAAGGGGATGGATGGAGGAGAGACAGGGTGTCCTCCATGAATTATTCCTATTGATCATGTTACTCCTGCAGTAAAGGGAGAAAGGGAGCGTGCCTTCCTAAATGTTCCCGCAAATAATGTCAACGGTTCTTGATCAGCGGGCCGCGGTGCTTCCTCGTGCATTGCAGCAGTGCAGGGGAGACCTCTGGATGCTTATATCTACGCGCTTTGAACCAGATGTTGATGGTAGAATAATGATTGGTGCTTTGTTGAAAGTCCTCCAAAGGTATACGAAGTAAGTCAGTTTGCGCAGCGTTCAGTGATGGACAGAGAGAAGCAGCGACCAGGTTGTGTTTTGGCAGTAAATAAGCAGTTTTTGCACTAAAATTAGAGCAGACTTTTTTGATTTTGCGAATGTGGGACACTGGTTCTTCAGTTCCGCAAATATGACCTTAAACTATGTTCCTTTACAGCAGCTGGACACAAAAATAAACAACTGTGAGAAAAAAATTGAGGAGAACACAGTTGCTGTGCTCATATTGCCGACAAATCAACAGAAAACCTTAGAATTCTGTTTTTATTCGTGACAAACTACCACAAGTGTTATTTCTTTTGTCCTGCAGGAATGAAGAGGGTTTAATCTCCTGTCTGTAGGACTGTCGTCACTGAAAAATGGAGGACTGTGGAATACACATCTGCCTGCTGAAACCTTTGCCATGAATCATGGAGGAGAACGCTTCATTTCTGATCCCTGAGAACAACGACAGCACAGCTGCCTGGGCCGCGGCGCCCTCCGCTCCCAGCAGACAGCTGGGCGCCCGTCCCGCCCCTCAGACACACCTCAAGGACGTGACGGGGATATTTTTCATGGTGACCCTGAATGTTTTGGCACTCCTGGCCAACACCGCCGTCCTGGTGGTTGTCATCAAAGCGCCCCACCTCAGGAAGTTCGCCTTTGTGTGCCACCTCTGCGCGGTGGACCTGCTGTGCGCCATTCTGCTGATGCCTCTCGGCATCGTGTGCAGCTCGCCGTACTTTGCGGGCGTGGACTTCACCGTGCTGGAGTGCCAGGTCTACGTGTTCCTGAACGCCACCCTCATAGCTGCCTCCATCTTCACCATCACCGCCATCAGTGTGGAGCGTTACTACTACATCGTCCACCCCATGCGCTACGAGGTCAAAATGACGCTGAAGCTGACCGCCGCCGTCGTGGCGACGGTGTGGGCGGCCTCCGCCGTGCTGGGGTTCTCCACCGTCTTTGGCTGGTCGTCCCACGGAGGCCTGAGCTCCATCGGGGCCGCGCACTGCTCGCTGCACTGGAGCCACAGCGACCACAGGCGCATCTTCTCGGTGCTCTTCAGCGTGAGCTGCTTCTGCCTGCCGGCCGTGGTGATTTTCGCCGTCTACTGCAATGTGTACAAAGTGGCCCGGGTGGCCGCCCGGCAGCACGGGCCTCTGCCCACCTGGACAAACAGTCAACACAAGCATCGCTCCGACTCAATAAACAGCCAGACGACCATCATCACGACCCGCAGCGCCCCACGCAGGATTATGCGTGACCGGCCGTTTGGCGGAGGCAAAGCTGCCCTCACTCTGGTGGTCATCGTCGGGCAGTTCCTGGTCTGCTGGCTGCCGTACTTTGCTTTCCACTTCCACCTCATAATAGACGCGACGCCGCAGATCCCCGACGGCCTGGAGGCGGCGGTCACCTGGCTGGCGTACTCCTCCTTCGCCGTCAACCCGTTCTTCTACGGCCTTCTCAACCGGCAGATCCGGGAGGAGCTGTGCAAGCTGCGGCGCTGCTACTCGGCCCGCCCTCTGGATCTGGCCGTGACCAGCCATGAGGGCTCGGGCCACGAGAACTTCATGCAGTTCCTCCACCGCACCAGCTGCACCGTCGAGACCCGCGCCAGCTTCGCGGCATCCAGTCCCAGGAGCACGCTGGATCAGAGCGGGCAGACCGGCTTCAGGATCCCAGGACAGATCCCCGAAGAGTTCGCTTAGACGCTCTTCACAGTTGTGCCACAGCACCAGCAGCCTGCTGAGTATTCATGGAGAAAAATCAGGGGGTCTCAATACTCTGTACCTGACATATCTCAATAACGACTTTTGCGTAGTATAAACGCTCAGATTTGGAACAATAACACAAACTCTGTTGCTTTCCTGATTTATTTGGTTGGACGTACACCAATGAACGCATTATTCCTCACTCTGCAATAAGTCGGCTTTGTGCATTGAACAACAACAAAGCCCAATGTTGTAGATTTAGTGGAGAGCTCCGGACAGAGTTTTTTTCTATGTTTCCTGGTGAATTTATTGTCACAGCAAATTGATTTGAATCTGTTGTCCAAGTCATTCCTTTTTGAATCCTACTCAACTATGAAGACTTTTTTTTTTTATTTTACTAATAATGTGTGTGTAAAGGGGAGGGAACTCACTTTGTACAAGTAATAATCAAGCAATCAAATGTTTCCATGTTGTATTTTTTGCTTGCAGGATTAAATGTAAATATATTTATTGTCAACGGACAGCCGAAGCATTTGTTCAAGATTTGGTTAATTTTTTACTGACATTATGGTGAAAATAAATGGTTACTTTTTGATTTGTTTTTCATATATGAATATGAGGTTCAAACATGAAAAATGAACCTGCTTTTACATTATAAATTGAACAGGATTTTGTGTAATTTTCAGTGCAAATTGTCTAAAAGGACAGTAAAAACAAAACTGGAACGGCATGAAAAACGCAAGGTTTGTTGTCGGTTAGTCTTCACAAAGACAAAAATCATTTGGGCATTTGGAGGTCATAGCGCCTTGATGACACAGATGCATGACAATAAGTTACATTTCACTGTTTTTTGTACAACAAAAGGACACTCAGCATCATTTATCATCCTGCACGCGCAGGTTCCCTCTTTGACATTCTGTGTCCGCGCGATCGACCTTTGACTCCGCGGGTCCCGACCTCCATGTTCTCCATGTGTTCACTCATGAAAAGCCTGTAAGTAAGACTCAGCCCAGTTAACACATGATTATATAAAAGAGAAAATGCCATTTCATAACAGAGGAAGCAGTTGTCTGTAACATCCCCTCAATATGCACACACATTTTCCATCTGTTTTTCTCTGCAAAAATTAGAGACCAATATAAAAGCATAAAATGACGGCAGCCTCTGCGGCGCTTCGAACAAACTTATTAAAATCGGAGACGTTTTTCATGGGGGACAGTTGGACGATTTTGGATGTTTTTGTGGAAAATACTTTGAGGGAATTTGTGGCTCTCCCACACAGATTAGACTTAAAGGATAACGTTGGACAAACATGAAGATAAGTAGCAACAAATAAAAAAGAACATGCTGAACTAAATTTGTGCTAAACCTGGAAACACCATCAGGAGATAGAAACGTAAATCCATGAAAAAAAACGGTGAATTGATGAAGGGAGTTGTGTAAAAATAACCTCGGATTTGCTCTCTAGAAGCGGTGATGCTTCTTTTAACTGGGATACATTGATGGGAGCTCACACACGTGCAAACGCTCTCTCTCTCTCTCTCACTCACACACACACACACACACACACACACACACACACACACACACACACACACACACAC
>JASSRZ010000072.1:17692673-17705293 GCA_032164315.1 Malacoctenus gilli
CATTCATTCATTCATTCATTCATTCATTCATTCATTCATTCATTCATTCATTCGTTCATTCATTCATTCATTCATTTTTCCACATAGGCTTGCAGAGTTTCTGAAGCCAAGCGCAGCTCATGCTGGGCAAAGGTAGACACTTCAATAATGAAACACTTTTATCCTGACCTTTAGTTACTCCCGCAGCTTTGCACTAAACCGCCCCTTACGCTGGATACAGTTCATTCGAACAGAAAGAGACGCGTTGCAGGAGGGTTTTTTTTTCTCGCAAACGTGGCCAAATTATATAAATTCAAATGATTCATCAAGATAATCCCGCTTAGGGAGCAGCAGCGGCGGCGGCAGGCAGCAGCACTGCTCCATCGACAGGATGCTGTGGGCCTGGCATTAGGCAGAACATTAGCAGCCACACACTAATTATTTTGGGAGTAAACACTGCAGTAACCACTTGGTATATAATTACTGTCAAATCAGTGTTTATTGCTGGACTTGGCTATTATCGTCCAAGTATTTCTGACTAAGAATATGCCAGAAAATGTTTCCCTCTGTGAAGATGTGAGACTGAACGTACCTTTTAAATAGTCTTAGATGATACTAATGAGTCCTCCTGATCACAGCTGTTCATGTGGTCGAGCTGGGAGTGTGAGTATCAAAGAGGGGGCACGGGAATCATTCATTTTGCTTCAGATTCAAGTGAATAGCAGTCCTGTTGAACTGAGAACTGTCTGCCGCTGACCTGAGAGCCACATCTGCATTATCATCTAAACATAATAAACAGTCAGTCTGACCTATTGTACTGAAAACAGCTGGACTGGCAGGTGCTGAGCAGGAACACTGTCTGACATCCATCATGTCCCACATAAGCTGCTGCTGCCGCTGCTGCCGCCGCCGGTCACAGAGGGGTCGGAGCGTTCGATGGAGGTAAACTATTATATGGCTCCAAGCAAAGAGCGATTCACGTGTTCAAGGCTGTACAGTATTTTATTATTGCAGCACTTTTTTCTTTCACATCATCAATTCTGTCTTGTCCGTGTCAACAGGTATTTGTTTCCTTATAGTGAATGATTTACAAAAAAAAAAGGTTTTGTTATTACATGTCTTTTATTTAAGTTGTTCTTTATAGGTAAGTATCTGGCTGATCAAGGACAATTTGCAGCCAGGATGTTATGTGTTTGCGACTGTGTTTTCAGTGACACGTCTGTTTTATCCCCCCCCCCCATCTCGGTTTTGTTTGTTTCCTTGTTCACACGTCTCTCGTCGTTCTCCGCTGACCTCACCTGTGCAGCCGGAAACAAATAAAACCCCATCTGGAGAGGTGTGCGGTCCATTAGCATACCACCGTCTCCTCCACCGACAAAGGAAACTCTCCATCATCGACACGCTGGGTTCTCTTGCCTCTCCTCCGTCTCCATGGAGACGGTCCAGTTGACACAGCAGAGCAATTCAGACAGACGCAAGTAGTTTGCCCTGTCATAGGTTGACGTTTGTTTACCTAAAGTAAATTCTGTAGTCCACCGTGTCCTTGTAATGTGGTCGAATGGTTATGAGCGCAAAGCTTTACAAAAATGTTGTTATCGACAAATATTGACATGGGATATATCTGTTACATTGTTATTGCTATGTTTTGTTCCATAATTGAGCACAAATTTAAAAATTTCACGGTTAAAGTTGTCATGTTTTCAATCTCTTACATCATATGTTCAGCATTTTCAGCTTCTTTGTCAGGAGAAGACGACAGGGAGCTCATATATCTGGACTTAAAGTTGACCTCAATATCTTTAGGGTGCACCAACCGGTCAGACAGAGCAAAGGTTCACACTCACAGAGATGGACGGATTCTGATGGGAAGCTTGTTGCAAACACTGCAGTTTATAATGCAGCCCATCGTGCCACATCTATGATGGGACATCATGAGCATCAGGGTCCAAAGTTCACCTGATAAAGGCGTGTTTTTCCATAGGTCCCTGGAGCTATATGCAATTTTTACTGGCCAGTGAAAGCTTTTAGGACAACGGCTGAGTCACACTGCAAACAGACCACATTCGCTGTTGTTCCCCACAAATTTAAGTTGACGTATTGTTGTTATATAAATTCTCCGTTTTCAACAGCCATTCACAAGTAAGTAAATTGTACATGGATTAGGCACAGAGCTGCCATTTTTCAAAGGCACACAGAGTTCGGTCGATTCTCTGAGAGGCCAGATGGGGGCAATGTCATCAAGCAACTGAAACCTTTTTGTACACAGAGTCACCACTCAAGAATGAAAGGAGCAAGGGAATGAAGGACGTCTTTTTTCAAGCATACCAAAACAATATTAATGAGCTCACTTCATATATTTGGGTGGAGATCCTCACCTTTGCTCTTATAATTGGGACAGACTGCACCAAGCACAAAATATTAGATTAGCGCTGGGGTGTGTCCCATACACAGGCATCTCTATGCTGACAGTATTTATATCCTCTCTATCGTTCCTATCCTCCCACTGCACGGGTAAATGATCTTCACTTGAAAGACCATCTGCAAATACCATCCAGGGCACTGTAACGTTCCCAATATAACCTCAGTGCAGGGCCAGCCGAGGGGGTCCGGTCAGACAGAGGCTGGGGCTGTGACTGAGCTCACAATCAGACACTAGGCTGCTCTCTTTGGGACTGTGCCTTTTTATCTTGTTTTCACATGTTTCAATGGACACCATGATGAAAGAGGAAGAGTCAGAGGAAGTGGAGATTGACTTGGGGGACTCCAGTGACCCGGACGAATCGGAAAACGGAGAGGAGCCTCAAACGCTGTGGAGGGCCCCTCCGGCTCTGGAGGAGGAAGAAAACATCCACACGTCCACGCTGGTGGAAATCAGCGACACCAAACCTCTGATCAACGCCAGAGACCCCCGAGGTATCAATGACTGCCTCAAGGTATTGCATCTGTGTACAGCCGCTCTGTTTCACTGTAGATCCTTATTGAACTCTTGTTGACGTCTACATTAGTTGATAATAGTACAAATGCACAGCGAAGCCCTGGTATGACATAGTCCCTGCTGGACTGACTGCACTGCCCTCTAGCGGAGTATCCTTCTTCCTAAAATGTTGAAACTTGCAGTGTGCGCGTTGGGTTCGTGTCCTCAGTGCCACCTTCGGTTTGCGTCGCCAGGTGACGTTTGAGGACGTGATAGCGGAGCCCGTGTCGGTGCGCAGCGGGGACCGGGTGTGGATCTGGAGCCACGCCCTGTTCGAAGTGTCCCGGGTCTGGATCTACAGGATAGTCACGGTGCTGCTGGCCATTCCCGTGTCCGTGGTGTCCGGCCTTCTGTTCGCCGTCCTCAGCTGCTTTCACATCTGGTAGGCTCGGATCCTGATTTGCTTGTTTTCGAGTCTTAAAAGAAGAGAGTCCAATTTTCGCTCTGGTGGCTGCCAAAACTACAAACAAGAAGGAGTCATAAAATAAACACCAATACAGATTCCCCTGGAGGCTGAAAGCCCCCTGATCCTCCACCAATGAGGGAAAAAAAAACTGCAGAGAAATATCAGGAGCTGGGATTTTTCTCCTGGATGATATTAAAGTGTCACTCAGCGATGATGAGCTCTGGGGCCTCAGGGAGTTGTTATAAAAGGCAGGAAAACCTTAGAGAAATGTGGGTGCAGATTTCTTCCCTCAATTGTTGTGAAAAACGGAACCTGACCCACAGGAGGGGTCAACTCATTGCTGTCGCCAATAAAGATAATAAATGGCAAATTTTGCGTAATTTTGTTTTGATGATTTTTGGGTTCATCTTAAAAAATGGTTGAGATGTTTTGCCACTTTTATTCAAGAAAAAATTAGTAAATTAATACAGTTTTAGAGTTCAAAGTTAATTTCTAAATATACAAAGACAGTGCTGCTGGTTTGCAGGATTTCCTTTGTAACGGTTGTGTATCTCACTGCGACAGGATGGTGAGCCCATGCATCCAGTGCGTCCTGATCGGCACTCGCTGGCTGCAGAGTCTGTGGAGCATCGTGCTGGGCGTCATCGTACGCCCGCTGTTCACGAGCGCCGGGAAATGCTGCGGCGGCTTCAGCGTCCACCTGGCCGAGGAATGAGACTCGCGAGGCACGACCAGACCGAAGCTGCTCACATTCATGGACTAACGCACCGCCGTTTGTGTGGGCGTCGCCAAACAGGGCATTCATCTTTGACTTGTCAAACTTTAACTCGTTAGAAAATGCACATTTTTCCCTTCACTTTCTAAAAATAGTTTAAATGAAGCCCAATATTATCTCCTGGCCCTTCTGTATCATTCAGTCAGAGTTGTGACGGGTTGTTGCGGGGAAAAAATGGAAGAATTTTGCTGTCAGAATGTAAAATCACTTCTCAGCTTGCAGTTTTGTTATGCAAATCGACTGTTTTATAATTTGCCACGATGTTTCAGTTTGCTTTTGTATCTTTGTATATCTTCACACTGCAGGGTGACGGTAAAGCACGTGATCCTGGAATGTCTCCCAGATTTATTGTACACCTCGGATGATAATTAGTGTCTGATAAAAGTTTAATTACCTGGCAAGTGATGTCAAAAAACGACATCTCCTCTGTCATTGAAAAAACCCCAAATCTGGGAACGTGCAGATACGTCTTAACACAAAACGTTTAATTAACGGGACTCCCGATTGTCTCGCGTGTAGCTAACCGCTCATTGTCCCAAGAAGTGGGGTGCAGGCTTCAGGCCTCCACGTCACGTTGTCTTTCTTGACAAAAAGAAAAATTTTTGTTCTTCCACAGCAGATGAATAATAATACACATGGTCGTCCAGAGGACTGCTTCGAAGGTCAAACATCTGAGAGGACCGACAATATAGGAGAACCTGCTTCTTCAAAAGTGTAGGAAGCAGAAATGAGCATTTACAACAAATTTTTCTTTGATCATCGCCCATCATGTCAAGCCTAGTGTATTCTGTAGGTAAGGGGGAGGAACTGTTTGTCAGTGTTGTGGTGGGTTCATTTGATTTCAACCTGACTTGAAAGGAATTTCGAGTGCAACCAAATTCATGTGCTTTTTTTCCAAGGAAGGGGTCCAAACCCACGTGTACAATTCAGACCTTTATGTCAGAGATGTCAGATGCATTCGGTGAGAATGATATAAGTCTTTTTTCTCATTGTTGGATTGAAGCTCTCCTCAGTAATGAAAGCCATGCGGCTGTATACATACGTTTAGAGAAGTGACGTGTCTGCCGTGTGTCTGTATGGGTGACAGTCTGAGGTAGTTATCGCTAGCAGCTGCCTCCTGACATTCTTGGATGGGAATACCAGCGGGGGCTCGTATCTGTTGACGCTCGGCCTCTCCCACAGCTGACAGTAACCGCGGGCAGCAGCAGCAACCACAACCGCATCAAGGTGACGGATACCTTCAACACTCACTTTATTACCACAAAAATGCACTGATTGAAAACAAGCAAGACAACAGAATATAAATGCGGTGCAAAACTTGACATTCATTAAACTTTGGGAGTACCAGCATGTGACAAGTGGTTCCTGAAAACGCCCCACAGGACATCACGCGCTGCTACAGGCGGTTGTGAAGGAACAGGGAGGAGTAAAGGTTAAGAAGTGAGTGGGATTCAACGCACAGCTTCAATTCACAAGACATCAGTAAAATGAAAGCTCACCTCAAAGCATTTTTCCAGATAAGATAAAGAAATGGATGTGTTTTCTTGATTGTTACCGATGGAGTTGTCTATTGGCTTTGGTTGAAGTCCGTTTATGAGCTAAATGTTTCATTTTTTGAAGGGTACAGAATGTGCCGACAATCTATTCTATCATGTTCTGGACTCCATTTGCGGTTTTCCGTGATCCACAGTGGGTAAACAAATCCTTATTTAAGATGTGTTGGTGCTCGTTGCAGCCCGATCGTCTCATTCTCTCTGCAGGACACTGATACAGCTCTTGTCTCCTTTGGCTCTCCTTCCAGTCTCTGTCTGTGCAGGACGACCAGGCCAACAATCATGCACCACCAAGTGTGTGGAGCTGGGCAGCAGCCCTGTCAGTTGCTGATACCAGCTTTGGAGCATTCCCTAATTATTTTGTTATTTGTGATATCCTTGTGTTGTTGTTTGTTTGATTAAAAAATGGAAGTGAAGCTTTAAGTCAGCTTGAAGACGAAAGTCAGGTGACGCTCGCTCAAGTCACAGAACAAACTCGCTCGGCGAACGGATCGGTGTTTGTTTGACAGCTGCACTGCCGACTCGTCCTCACTCACGTTTGTAAATGAGCTCCACCTTAACCTTCGAGCTACTCCCTTCGGATGCTGTCCCGCGACACAGCGTTGCTTCTGACAGCTGGCAGAGGTTGGGAGAAGTTTGGACACGTTTCGAAACGCAGCTAATAAGTCAAGAATGAACATAATCTGAAGCTGACATTGAAATTTTCCATATGCTGAGCATAAACAGTTGGCACAGCGCCTCTAATGGTGCAGCGAAAGCAGCAGAGCAGGAATGCCACGATAGCAAACAACATGGCCACATGGTGAAATCACTACTCTGGTTCTATTACAGTCACATTAAATATACACTAAGATATCTAGTAACCCATGCACGTTGATGCGAAAACAATCTATGTACTTCAAAAGGCAAAATGCTGACAACAAAAATGAGAAGCGGTTGAGACTATTTACAAAGTGGGTTTCTTCATGAACAACCATCGTTTGATCTGTGTAATTTGACATCACAGCCGTAATGAGTTTAAACTGCATTCATCAGAAGTGAGGAAGCATTCATAGGTTGGGGGGGGCTCTGGCTCAGGTGGTAGGGTGGGCTGTTGTCCAGTCAGAGGGTTGCTCGTTTGACTCCCCAGCTCACCTTGTCCATATCCAGGACACTGAAACCCAAACTGCTCCCGATGGTCTGAGGCTGCTTGCATGGCAACTTGACCCCATCAATTTGTGAATGGGGGAAACTGACTCACAATGCAAAACTCTATTCAGCGTCTACTAAACAGTGATCATCAACAACTGTTTACAATGAAGTGAAAACAATAGAAAATGCTTCACAGCAGTCTTCACAAATGGACGCAGATTCATACAGACTAAAACTGTTCCTGTCGTGTGCAAGTCGTTGAGTCGATACGCAGACTTTGGGTTTGGTTTTGTTTTGTTCTCTGACGGTTTGTTGGCACCGTCCCGCTTCGGTGTCGCTTCTCTTTACAGGTGAAACCAGGACAACAATGGTTGGCACACGTCTCTGAGATAAAGATCAAGAAGCAGTTAAAGAGCCACTGGTGAAGACAATGCTGGCAGGTGTTGGACAGGGGATACATCCACATACACGAAACACCACCACAATAGGGGAAAAAAAAAACCCTAAGAAAAAAACGTTGTGCTGCAAAGGAATGAAGTGTTTTGGAAAAAGCCTGCCGTGCATCTAACGCTACTTGCAGCCAATGTTGAGAACATGTTGTAAACAGAGCAAAGTTTTTGTGTCGTTACAGAGTGCAGGTGATTGTCTGGACAGGATTTTTATGTTGTCTGCCTTGCTCGGTTTAAAGTAAACATCCTGCAATGTCCAGTCCACTTCCTCTGCAGATAATTAAATGCCTGCAATGGGCCTTGCATGCTTCCTGACTCCGGGAAGCGTGGATGACTTTCAGCTGGATTTGTCAGTTCCCCGGTGCGCCCGTGCTGGACGTGTGCGTGAGGCTCCGCTGGCTGCCGGTGTTCTTGATGACGTAGGTGGACGAGCTGCTGTTGTGGCCGCACTGCTGCTCGCGGCGGCACGAGTCTTTCAGGGACTGTCTGCAGCAGCAGCAGCAGCAGCAGCAGAAGCACTGCAACAGGTCGTGGAACAGGTGGCCAGCGAAGAACATGTAGATCCAGGGGTTACAGCAGCTGTTCAGGCTGGCCAGCAGCATGGCTATGATGAAGGCCATGTCTGGGGGAAGAGAGAGGGGGGAGGGGACACACCTTAGGAGTGGGTTCAAATTTGTAGAGCATATTCAAGAACAAACCTAAGGATTTCAAACCTTTTCTTGTGAAAACCAATCCAACAAAAGAGTCAGTTTGCAATTGAAGAAGCAGGGTTTAGTTTGTCCTGACAGTGGTAGCAGTTAAAAGGAAACTGTGTGACAGCATATTATGCAAGAGGACCTGGTTCCTCTATGGATATGAAGGGTTCATTTAAGTGTAAAAAGACACACAGGTCAATTCTTACAGTGGCTCCACTCGTTTGAAAGAATGGGTGGAATACTTCTAATCCTGCAAACTGGCCCTTCAGGAGAATTTTATCATTTCATTTGGGGAAAAATATTTTCCCACTCTCGTAAGCTCTCTTCATGGGAAACTGGAACTGTCAGCATGCAATTAGTCTGAAACGTTGTTTTTTCGTCTCAATAGCTCTCAGCTGGACAGCCAGTAAAGTTGATGGCGACTTTGAAAAGCCTCCGACTCCACGAGTTCGCACTTCAAGCGGCAACTTTTCCAGTGTGAGGTTGCTCGCTGCTTATCTGCTGACACAGCTGCCCACGCATTGTTTTCACTCGTTCATCCATCATCCGCACCTGCAGTATGCAGACCGGGCGGCTGGAACATGTCCCAATAAACACAGTGCGAAAGGGGCGAGGGCCCACGCCCGCCACCTCAGGTCGCCAGGGGCGGGGCCCTCGCCCCTCCATTGTTTGCGTTTCACAGTCTTGATTTCCTTCATCCAAGATAAAGCGTCATGAGCCACATGTTGGCAGGTCGTGCCACGCTGAAATGTTCACAAGTCAATGTGGGTGAGTCCGTTTTGTTCATGTAAATCTACGTCTTCAAGCTGGCACTCACATTACGCAACCATTCTGTGCCCAGGCACAGTTGGGGACAGGGGGTCCGATATATGAATAGGATTGTCAGAGTCTCTCCTGGGTGGGAAACACCTTTTTTTGTCTCACGAATTCGCTCACATGAGTGTATTTCCAGCTGGAGCCACGAAGCTCATCGGTTGAGCTTGCAGTTCAGTTGAACGTGGAACGTCTCCAAGTTTCTTCTCCTCTAAATCTTGTTGGAATGAGTGCGATTTATTCCTTGTTGTCTTCCTCTCGAAAAGCAGACCCTCTCTCACCGGGGGCCTCTGGTTTGCCTCAGTCGTTGGTTTGTCGTGAGAGTTGTACTTTATCAAAGGAACGACCCATTAACGTGACGAGAAACTTTCGGCAAATTCAACAATCGGCTCGGTTTTAGCTGCTAATGGGAGTCTTGGTCCTGATGAGAAGACCGAGGTGATAGCACTCAGACCTCATGTAACGGCATTATCACTGACAGTGCATTCCCCTCCATGTTGCGCTGCCAGAAACTGAGAGAAAAAAGCACATCAGGTTGGCTCATTTTCTGGATTTTCAAGATATTTCAGACCAGAACAGGGGGAAAAAAAACCCTGAAAGGCTAATTTTGACATCAAATAAAGAGCAGTGATAAAACTGGTGTCACTTGTGTAAAGAACCAAGCACTACATCACAGATAAGTTTGAGAATAAAAAGTTAAACAAACACGGCAAGAGCGCAGAGAATGAGGTTTTCCCTCAGCAGGTTGTAAGACGATACGAGTGAAGTTCACGCTGTGGAGCGGAGACTTTGTGGTGTTCACACTTTAATCGAACGCCCAGAGCAACAGGAAACACACCTATATGGAGTCAAAACCTGAGCTTCATTACTTCAAAGAGGCTGCAATGAGTACGAACATACTGGCAGGGAGTCTGTGAAATCTGATTTATCTTTACTTTGACACCAGATTTGGAGCGAGGCTCCTTTTATTTTTTTTCTTTAAAAAGTCCTTTTTGAAGACGAAAGGAGGATAATATGAGTTTTATTTGCAATGGTTGATTTATATTCAGCCCGTAAGTCCACCTTTTGTGAGACTGCTTTGAATCCTAAAAGATATACTGTGTTATTAAAAACTACATTAAAACGACATTTTTGTTATGTCCCAATAAAACCTTGAAATCTTAATGGATTTTACAAGAAGGACAACCCCCCCCCCAACCTTTTTACTCTGCTCTCCTTCAATGTTTGTCCTTCTAACGTACCTTGATTCGTTTTGAGTGTTGCTCATTACCGTCGAATGTAATAAACTTTTATTTATTTATTTATTCATCTCGGAGAACATTCCAGTTTTCAAAGTGACCACATTACGCTCCCGCAGCCACTCAGAGCGTTTTGCCGAGCACAGGGGAGCAAAGTGCTTTGAGAGCTTGAAATGCACCAGTCTCAAATATGTTAATGAAGTAAAACGAAACGTCACGATAGGCAATGCGCATGTTGAAACACGGGCGCAATAATCAATTTTCAGGCTGCTTTCAGATGATTATACCTGAAATCGTATTTACTGCTGAGAGGATGTTTCTCCTTCTCAAAAATAATGAAATATTCAAGCCATGTTTTTTTTTTTCTCGTGCCAATTAGATGTTGTGTTTTGAGACATTTGTTTATCTTACACAGAGGGTATTTCACGTCTCTCACTTATATTATTTATCTTCTTAAGAGGGATGAGAAGATGAGAGGAAGTGTGCAATTGAATTCACCATCCAAACAATCCAGTGCCCTTATTACACCACACATGTTTAGACTTACATTCACAGCGCGTTCTTGGCCTTGGAGTAATATGTTCATTATTTCGAGCAAGATCCTTTGAAAGGAGACTGAGAACATTGCTTTGGTGTGTTTGGCTCATATAGGAACTGACCGAAATGTCTCAGTGACCAGGAAGATCATGTTTAGGTTTCCAAGATAACACAGCTGGAAAGGTTAGTGCTTGTTGCGCTGCTCTTGTTTTCTTTTGATGGCAAACAAACAAGATATGAAGGGAAAAAATCTGCACAAACTATTAAGCCAAATGGATATTATATAAACGACCAGTGGGACCAGAGAGAGAGAAGCCGTTTGATGTCCTGCTACATTTACTCTCCCGGAGGCTCTGAGGCCTCTCTGGGCTGATAACCACAGCCAGTGGCACTCCCATTCTTCTCGGTTCACCACGGGGAAGTCTGAAGGTAACCAACATTGTGCTGGCTTCTCAGAAATAAACGGATGTATTGTGGAGACAAACAGAGAGATTGCTAAAATCTGTATATCTTTACTCATCCTAAAAATCACATTTTCACAATTGACACATTTCCTCCAGAGATAAATAACCAACACCTTTACCTGTGCTCAGGCCCTTCAGTTCCTGAATATTCTGCACACAGTGAGTTAATTAGAAACACACATGTTCTTATCTTCAATTTCACGTTTGACAAAACTTCGGGTTCATTGAATCGTTCAGACTCCATCTCATTAGCACATATGGGAAAGAACAACTGTACCTTCTCTTGGTGCGGCAGGATCCCAGGCAGACCACATTTGGACGAAGAAAAAGGGGGTCCAGCAGATAATATACGCAAGAACGACCACAAATGTCATTTTCACAGTGCGGATCTTGGCCTTGGAAATGAGCCTGACGCTGCTGACACGAGAGAGGGGATGGGCGCCTTTGGAGGGCCTCGGAGTGAGAGCCAAGATGTGCTCTCTTCGGGTTTTCAAATTGAAGTTCTGCCATATCTTGAAACATATTAAACCGTAGCAGATGCTCAGGATCGCCACTGGGAAAATGTAAATGCTGAGACTCATCCAGGTGATGTAGGCTTTGGCGCCCCATGGCTGCACAAAGTCCCCCCAGCAGTCGTGCACGCCGTTCCCGACGTCCCTCAGAGAGAAGATGTACGCCTGGGGAGTGCTGAAAATCAGGCTGAGCGTCCACGAGGCAATCACACAGGAGCGGTCTTTCTTCTTGTGCACGGAGCGCAGCGGCTGGCAGATCGCGAGGCACCTGTCGATGGACATCAGCACCAGCATGTAGGTGGACGCGAACATGCCCACGACCTGCAGGTACTTCACCAACCGGCACAGCAGATCGGGTCCGTAGAAGCGGAAGGTGATGTCCCAGATGAGCTGCGGCAGGACCTGGAAGACCGCAACCACCAGGTCCGCGATGCTCAGGTGTTTCATGAAGTAATACATCCGGGACTGGCTGTGCTTGGTGGTGCGGATGGCCCAGAGGACGCACAGGTTGCCGGTCAGAGCGAGGAGCAGCACCAGCACCAGGATGGCAACTTCCACTTTGGCCACCTCTTCGTTCCGCTTCAGGGGGTTCACGCTGCTGTTTCCCGGGCGGCTGTGGTTTCCGTGGCTCAGGTCGCTCCATGTCGCGTTGTGAGACCAACTTTCCTGCTCGCGTAAAAGATCCTCCATCGTGCGTAAAAGCGCCACTCCGGCGCAGCCTGCGGTCACATCACAGAGCAGGACTCAGGGTTGCTGCCAGCTGGGGAAGCCGTCGCTGCTCTGCAAAATTTACAGCCAGTTTTTTTTCCCCTTTCTTTATAATATTAGGTCGATATCTTCAGATTGAACTGCGATTTGGTCTAAATCCAGAATTACCTGTGGAAAACCACAGAAAACAAAATATACCACCATTATTTAAAATAACACATAAACCAAGGAGTCCACTTTAATATGATGTTCCAAAGAAAAACACTTACTTTCTGATCCACTGCGCTTTTATTTGGGGGAGATTTTTCGGTGCGCTGCAGTCCTCATCAGCCGCTGCGTCCATGCGCAGTGTGATCTACCGAAGCTCAAAGTCCCACTCGGCAGTA
>JASSRZ010000072.1:17725075-17747945 GCA_032164315.1 Malacoctenus gilli
ACACACACACACACACACACACACACACACACACACACACACACACACACACACACACACACACACACACCGTTTCAGTTATTTAAGACTATATTCTTCTTGAGTTTTTAGTCCTAAAATGAACTTCTATCATCTCTGGCCAGGACTGCGTCCACAGCACTGCGATCAGCAGGAGCTGAAACATGTGTGGTGGCTTGGAAGTTATTCATCTGTCAACTGTGCATCTCTTAAAGGACCGGTTCACTCACGATGACTGAGCAACACACACACGTGGACACGCACGCACACACGCACGCACGAAAACACACACCCACACACAGATCTGGTGTTTTTTTCTTCGTTTCTTCCTCAAAACGTCTATTTCAAAACATCGATTTCTTTTCCTCCCCCTCCAATTTTATTTGCCGAGCAAGTTTAAAAACAGCACTGAACTGCCGCACTGCAGCAAAAGTATAACTATTGCATGATTGGGAGCCAAACCAGCAATCTCGTAACTCGCCTGCCCTCCGATGTGCAAGCGCAGCACCACGGTCAATGATCGCAGCGGTATTCCTGTCATGTGAAACTTTTCACTTCAGCAAAAAACGGCTTCATTGTCAGGGTTGTTCCATCAGCCCGAAGTCTGAGCGGGTTCGGAACTGACACCTGCAGGTTGAGGGAGGGTCCGTGCCATGGGTGGAGGCGTGTGACAGAGTGATGACAGCCGCGGCGCAGTTTGACACCTCATTTACTCCGGGGTGGAGGGAAGGAGCTGTCAGAGTGGCAAAAGCATGAAGTTCGGTTAAAACAACCGCTGATTTCAGCCCGATCCATCATGTTGGACCATGTAAACACAAGAACAAACGCAGCAAAACCTGACTTTTAGGGAAGGCCCACTGTGATGTTCTCAATGGACTTCCTCCAACAATTAAAAAAACAACCCAACCTCCAACTCCAAACTCGATCAAATCTCACTCACACACTCTTGATCATTAATCACTCCCTCATAATGAAGTATTTTAACTGTTTTGCATGAAAAGCTACAAATCTAACAGCAATACATTTCTGCGCTTGTTTATTAATAAAACATCCGCATTTTATTTCTGTGTATGGCTGAAAGGACATTCAACATATCGGGACTGTTGCTTTTCATCTGCTCTTTGAAACGGCCTTCAAAGGTCTTATATTAAATCAGTGCCGAGCCTTATTCGAGTCTTTTCCTTTCCGATTCACTGTGATACTGAGATAAAGCCTTTGTCTGACCCTACTTTCAGATGAGTTGCCTCATCGAATTAAAGTGTACCCAAAAAAGACAGTCGGCAGATAAAGAGCCCTAATGACAACAGCAGCTTTGTGTTAAGGCCGACCGATTCACTGAGCTGAAGCAGCGATCAAAAAGCGAGTGAAACCTATAGGACAAGAAAACAAGACGCACGCTGGTCAATGTTGGGGACCAAACCGGACTCGCGTCAACTTTGCCTCAGACGAGTTTGACACCCTTGACTCATTGATTTTACTTAGGTGAAATTCGTGGGGGGCTCCCGTGAGCAAATTGCAAGAATGATCCATGAAAAGCCGGACTGACATGTCAGAGTGATCCTGAGAGTATTTTCCTCAAAAGTGTTTTGGTCTTTTTTTGCAGCGAACAACAAAACAAGCTCCCAGATTTTGTCCTGGAAGTGCAGCTTGGAAACATGAATCATCACTTCGGCCAGTTTCGGCTCTTGTCTGTGTGTGAATCGGAAATGTTTTCCTGTCAGGCTGAACTTGTTAAGTCACGACTGATCAAACGGACATGTGGAGTAAATCACATGCCGCTGAAAAGACCTGCTGGTATTTGCACCGGTGGCCGAAAAGCGTCGTGAGCCTGAGCGGAGCTGCGCTCACACGATTGCTTCGCCATACAAGAGCATGGAACAGCGACGGATGGAGGGCACGTTTTGCTATGTATAAGATTGCATTCATGGGAACAACTGAAGCATCAACAGATCTGATCTAATAATTTCAGAGAGGACTTGGCTAGTTCAGTGTTAAGAAGGCGAAACTCCTCCAGTAAACAGGCATCCAGTGAGACGGTAGGAAAAGTAAAAAACAACAACAGCTTCGGAAAACGTTCAGTCTCAGCTGATGCTGCTTTTTACATCCTCTTTCTGAGCTGAACAGAGAGACAGCAGCTCTGTCACTCTCTCAAAGTATTGTTGATGTTTCTAACGAGTCACTGCATTTCCACTGAAAAGTGAGCTCCCTGAATAAAATACAAATTATCTGAACAATTCAAAGTTACTTGCTTTTGTTTATGGTTTGAGGAGAAGATTGGAGACTTTGCAAGAGACCGAGCTTCCAATAATGGAGCAGAATCGATTTTTTTAAAAAAGAAAATATTATGACTCGTTATGTGATGTTTAGCCACAATAGAGACAAACACTGAGACTTCCAGTGTTGATCTGCTGGAAACGGTGTGTTGCTTTGGGAGCTCTGCAGTACACTTTCCCTAATCCCTCACAGGGACTGTTTTCTTTCCTCTTAACTGCTGCAATGTTGTTATTTGCGCAAGCTTCCAGTGCTGATGTTTTGCCAGCAGCAGAAATTAAGTAAGAAATTCAAACCTTCTAACACATAAAGTGTAACTGAACACTGCGCTGCGGGTTTTAGGAGAAAACCCTCACATGTGGTGTCACCGAGAAGTTCATGTTTTTGTAATTACTGTTGTGTGTACAACACTTTTTGTCCTCATAACCAGAGGATCAGAGAGCTGTGTGGCTTGGAAGGACTGAGAGGATTGACCACAATCCCTGATCCTGTGTTCGCCTCAACTCTGGTGGCCTTTTGTAATCATATCACAACATTAATGAAAAGGCCTTTTGAACTGGGAAGCTGGAGTGGGAAGGCTGCGTGCTGGTCCACGGGTGGTCTTTTCCCCTTTCTTGGCAGACATTCAGGCCTCACTCGGGGCCATAATCTGATTATATTCCCACTTTAATCTCAATAAACACACCTAAATGAATTAAACCTGACACCCAGAGCTGGTCATAGAAGAAGAAGTAGATTTACATTGATCAGGATATGGAAAAGGACACACCTGACAGGCTTTTGTTTGTTTTGTTTTGCTTTTCCTTTTTGAAGACAGAGGATTACACGGAGTCTCTTTTTCTATATACTGGTGAAAATAAAGCAGAAGTAGGGAAAACAAAAGTAGCAGGTAAAAAAAATAAATAAATAAAAAGGCCTCAAATTAGAGCTCGGGGATTTTTGGGTGAATGTTTAAGCCAGAAACACTGGTGCACTTTTTGAAAGAAAAACATTCAATTTCACCAAGCCAACGACGAGTTTGCCTGAAAAAAACAAAAACAAACAAAAAGCACACAATTGTTTGAAGTGAAATTGACAAAACTAAAGAATGTACGATTTCTATTTTAGGCTCCTACTTTCCTTCAGCCAGTTTATGCATTTCAGGTGGGATCAGAGTGCTGCAGGAGGATCAATGCCTCCATCTGCAGGGCGCGTGCGGTATACCAACATGTTACCAGGTGGAGGACGCAAAAGTGGAGAGAAGGTAAAGCTGAGACTGTGTTATGCAGAGGAGGGAAAAAGTTATGAAGCAAACAGTAAAATAGGAGATCTTGTTCGGAAAGAAATTGTGTCCGAAATATTTGTATAGGATCATCTCATAAAATAAGGTGGGCTAATTCACAATAAACACGGAATGTAGTTTAATTTTTCACCGTCTCTTTTACAGTTTTAAATAATTAGACGGTATTTTAAAAAACCCAATAAATGAAACGCTTCTAAATTTGCAATATGGCCACTAGATGGCGCTGCAAGACTGCTATAGTTATGTCATCTCTCCATGCTGAGTGTATTGCATACAGTGAATTTGCCCAACTTGTTCAGCTGAAAGGACACACAAGCACCTGAGAGACACAGTTCGGGCCCACATGTATATTGCCATGTTGTTGTGTGATCGTCTAATTTTTTGACATAAAGTCACATGACAGATGAGGGGGGGCAAAAAACAACAACCGAAATCTCTGTTTCATTGATTTATTGTTTTGCTAATGTCTGTGCAAGGATAAGAATTACAAAAATCTACATACTAGAGATGATAATATATCCCATTCCTATCATACAATGTTATTTTTTACAGGCATCCTTTAACAGTATGTATATATTCATTCCAATGTACCTATTACACTTTAAAGATATATTGATCATCCTCATGAGACAGACAACAAATATCACCAACGGTAAACAAATTCAGCTTAACCTCCACGCGGCCCGCGAGGCGGCTGTGCGCGATCTAGAAAAGCGTCAAAGATACTGAAGTATCTATATCATGTTTCTAGTACAACTTCATCGAAATGAGAACACAGAAACTACAAATGCAGCACACAGTTCCCTGTCGTGTTTATAAGTGCATTAGTCATGGATGAGAGTGTTTGATTTGTTGAGGTAACACAGCAAATTTCTATTTTTTTAAAAAGAGAGATGAAACTTTACGCATATTTTTACGGATGACTGTTATTTTCTTTCTTTATTAGTTATAGGAAATAGCAAGTCTATAATAGTCACAACTAGTGTCAGTTTATTTTCTCCTGTATCACTGTGACCTGGTCTGCTCGGCCAAGCAGTCTGACGTTAATGGACGCTGTTTTTGTGCCTCATTATATTCACGGTAACTCCTGGAAAATCTTCCCCCTCACTGACTCGGAGCGCGCACCGCGAGCCCATCGGGCGTCAGCGTGACAGCGAGAAGGAGGGGGGGGGGGTTGTAACAGTCCGGCTCCATCGCTGAAGGAACAAAACAAAGACAGGCTGAGGTGCTGCTGCGCCTGCTATCAGATAACTCAGCCCGACGCCGGCTGGGGGCCGCCGATACGTTCGCAGCCATCGCGGACGCACTGCTGCGAGCTGGGACGGCGATGCTGCAAAACTGACATTTGTGCTTTAATTGCCAAACCAAATCACTGTGCTGCCATGATCCTTTTTTTTTTCAAGCCTTTCAAAATAAGATCTATCGTAGATATATATATATATATATTTCTTTCCTTTCAAACCACAATACAAATAATTTATATATGAATCCAATGTAGGTTCACTTCCCCGGATATAATGATGATCAGTGGTTGTTGGAAGAGCTGCTGCTCAAAGCGTTTTTTCCGCCCGTGTTTCACTGGCCATCTGCCGACATTGTGACTGTGCGGATCCTCGGAGGAAACTTCAGTCTTGAAACGAATGGTGTCCAAGGAATCAAAGTAACCGTAGCCTGTAAAGGCCGCCAGACTGGGTGTCGACATGATTAGCGGTGAAACATTCCCTTAAGTGTTCCCCTCATAATGGAACCGGGAAAACCCACGCACGAGCGCGCGGTGTCTTTGAAAGCTATAAAGAAAATTTCAATGAAATGTTTCGTTATTATATTCCAGTGCATCCCTTTTTTTTTCCAGCATGACTTTTCAGCATGGTAGCACTCTGCAGATCAACTCTCAGTGATTCCAATCCTATTTCTGTGTCATATATCACTGTAATACAGTACATTTTCTTTCTGCCAACAAATGTGGGTAACAAGTGCGCGGGCAGAAATCTGCAGTAGCCGTCGTACGCGACAGAAGACAAGTGGCGAGAAATTCATGATGCAGACCCGGTGTCCTTATTTATAATGGGTTAGAAACAAAAGAAAAAGAGGTGTACTGGCGTGATGATAATCTCAATCAGTCCGTGTCCACAGTGTTCTTCAACCACTTGGCTTGCGACTGGCCGGAGCTACATGTTACCTTGTTTGTCCGAGGAGGAGGAGGAGGTGGACGGTGAGGGGGAGGGCGCTTTAGGAAAGACCCTGTCAGTGGGGGTGATGCCCGGGCTGCCCAGGCCGGAGCTGCTGGAGCTGCTGGAGCGGTGGGGTCCCTGGCCCGGCCCGATCACGGGGGCCGGCCGGACGGGCCTGACAGGCGGGGGCCTCAGCGGCGCGCTGGGCCTCCGTGCCGACAGCGCGGGCTTGAAAGTGGTCATGGTCTCCGAGGAGGAGCTGCTGCTGCTCCGTCGCTGGACCGCGTCCGGGTCTCTGATCACCATGGTGTGGAGGGGGCTGGCCGAGGCGTCCTGGGCTCCGCCGGGGTGCTTGAGGGGCTCCAAGGTGTCGAGGACCACGTCGGGGGCGTGTTTCGCTACATTCTGCCTCTCCAGCTCGCGCAGTTCATGCAGGGCCGTGTTCATAGTTTTCTCGATGTCCTGATGAGCAAGAGCAGGAGGAACAATAATGTGCAAATGTTGTTATTTGTTTTTTTTCAGTTCAACAGAAAGAAAAACAACAACAATATCCTTTGCTGTTTGTTTGTCTGTCTGTCTGTCTGTCTGTCTGTCTGTCTGTCTGTCTGTCTGTCTGTCTGTCTGTTTGTCTGTTTGTCTGTCTGTTTGTTTGGCTTTTCATCACCATCTCCTGGATCAGTACACTGCAAAAAATGAATTTGAAGAAAGTAAAAAAAGCCTGTATCAAGGAAAAATGTCTTATTTTTTGTCCAAAAAGTAAATTAATCTTGACAAGCATGTTTTGCATGAGAAAAATAATCTGATTTTAAGAAAGCATGGCTCACTTTTTCTTGATAAGATATTCCAGCTGCTAGCTGGAATAAACCAAAAACAGGGTATAGGAATGTTTCACAATAAAATCCAAAGCAACAACAAGAATATTTGCCTCATTTTAAGAGCAAGACCATTTGTACAACTTCACAATTTAAGAATGCAAAGAAACAAGACACGGGCACGATGGCATGGTAGTTCGCGCTCTCGCCCCTCAACAAGAAGGTCCTGGGTTCGTGCCCAGATGGGGGGACCTTCTGTGTGCAGTTTGCACGTTCTCCCTGTGCATGCATGACTTCTCTCCGGGTACTCTGGCTTCCTCCCACAGTCCAAAAACACAAATAAGGTCAATTGGAGAGTCTACTTACTTGAAGTGAGATTTTTTTTTGCCTCGTTTTAGGACCCATTTTAGTCCATCAGAGGTGAGAACTTTATGCTTATTTTAAGAATTCTTGTCAAGTAAAAAAAGCTTATCCCATTGGCAGATTTTTTTGCTTAATACAAGATAAATTGACTGGTTTTAGGAATATTTTGCTTCTTTCTCGTAGGCCAGTTTTTGCAGTGTAATAAGACGGCCAGTGGCTGAGCCTCCCTTTCATTGTGATGCAACTTGATTACTGACAAGTGTACCCAAGCTCACCTCGGCGAGCGCCTCGGCCTCCAGGGTCTTGTGGTCCCCTAAACTCGCGTGGCGAGTGGTGCTTGGCGACGAGCGCTGCGAGTGGCTGTCCACGAGCGCCTTCCTGTCGGGGTGGTTGATGCTGCCGGCGCTGCCGAACGTGGTGAGACGGCGCTTTTCGGGGCTGTCTGTTGCCCTGTTGACAGCTATTTTGTGTGGGCTGCACGGGCGAGGCATGACCCTCGGGGGGTGATCGGGGGCCCTGCTGGGGCTGAGATTCTCCGCGCCGTTCCTGTGACGCGGAACGGCGGCTCCATCTGATCGCACTCTCACCCTGAGAGAAGGTGACAAAACAGCTCAGTGTGCAGTCTGGATATTTCGGGGGCATATTTCAACCGCGCGCTCTCCGTTTTAACCGCACTCACCGTCCTGCTGCTCCATAGCGGTTCTCGGACGCGTGCTCACACGGCGACTGGCGCTCGCTTCGAGATGAAGTTCTCTCGCTGTGGCGGGGCCCGCTGCTTGTTTCACTGTCCGTCCTCTGAAGGGTGTCTGTGAACGCGTCATCCCTGAAACACACACCGAGTGCTGGTTCTTCCTCCTTCTTCAGCAAAAGTCAGGCTGTGCCTTCACCGATCGAAGTTAGAAAAAGACTGTGTCTGAACTCGTCCGCGTCTCTCTAGGATTAAGAAACATCTTCTGCATTTTTCTTTTTCTTTGCATGAAAAAAATGTTGTCTGATAACTTCTGGTACTAATTGCCGATCCACCTAATTTCTTTAATCTGTGTGACACAGGAGCAATTAGCAAGCAAGAGGCTGGAGTACAAATTAAAAGCTGTGAAGTGACCAAAGTGCTTAACCACTTTCAGAAAACACTCCTTTTCAGCTCTGCAGCAACAATTGACAAAACAGCACCAAGGAGACTTGAACGTCTCATTTACACTCACCCTTAAAGAGTGAGCTATCTTAAGTCAAACTACCTAAATCAGGGCGAAACAGGTTCAGTTGTAGATTGAAGCAGTCCTGCTTTGAACACCATTAAAATCATTGACAAGGAGACATGTTTTATGGGGGATCACTGGCTATAGAATCGTGACTTACATATCCTGCACCACTATGTACTGATGTGGGATCAGCCCATCCACGCCGTTGTGTCGGCCCTCCCACCAGTCCTCCGAGGCCCGTAGGTAGAGCAGCAGAGAGGCCCCTTTTTTGAAGGACAGCTCTCTTGGACTTCTGCCCACATAGTCGAATTTGGCGATGGCCTCAATCTGCTCCAACTCTGCAACACAAAGAACATGAGGGGGAAATCCAATTTAGAGAATCTCATTACCTCCGTCAGCTCCTATAGCTGCTGCTGCTGCTGCTGTGATCTTGACAGAGAATTGATTGTGTTTGGGGACTCACCTTCGTCACTCGTGTTCGGACCGGTGCCGTTGTCGATCTCATCCAGAGTACCCGGCTCGCTGTGTGGGCTCTCACTGTTCGGAAGAACCCCCCCCCAAAAAAAAGAGGCAAGCGGAAGAGACGTTCGCTCGTCAGCAGAGCACGATGTTTTAGACACCCAAGAAATACCAGATGATATAAAATATTCTGCTTGAGGCTTGTTTACGAGAGGGACAGCTCAGGATATGTAGCGAAGAAGAAGTACAGTGAGAAATCGCTCCTTGATGGTATCCTACAAATAAACCACCACGATAAAAGAGACTCTAGATGTTCCCAATTTTTGTCCTGAAGCCACCTGGACTTGCTGAGTTGCACTTTCTATTTAAAAAGTATTGCTTTCCTCACATTTTAGGTTGCAAATAGTTGGCAAAACTGTTTTTCTCTTTTGTGTTCATGTAGATAACAGTGTACCAAGAGACTGAAACTGAAATTATCAAGATGACAACAGAAAGTGCTGGACAAAAAAGCAGTTGCGATACAAGAAGAAGCATAATAAATAAACGGGATAAAGAGGAAGGTTTTGCACAGTCATTGGCTCCTCCACTTAAAGAGATTACTTGGCAGTAGAAACAGCGCTTACAGCAACAAGGATGAGTTGGATTTGTTGTTGATTGGATGATTATTCTGATACAACGAGGTTCATGCATACGGCTACTTTGGCAAGAGCTTTCTCCATATGGAGAAGCTTGAAAAAAAAAGCTGGGATTCGTGCCTAAACTCATAAATATGGGACAGAGGTACCAGATATTGTCGCCAGAGGGGAGGATAATTGAAATCTATGCCTTCAAAATGATGGTGACATCTTGGCGAGCGATAAAAGAACGAATCGTTGCAGGGAGGAGAAAACCAAAACGTATGCTAAGAGGAACAATCAATTTTTCAACGAGAAACGTAAACACCTGATCAGACTGGTGATTTGAAGGCATCCTAAAGCATTCCTGTGGACATTATTACACTCTGAACTTGCTCCAACCCAAACAGACTGTGGATCCGCCTGCGCTGTACCTACCAGTACTCCTCGCCTCCGGCCATGCACTTCTCATACACGGGTCCGTCCAACTCTCGCAGGGACGGGAAGATGGCCTCGTGGTGGATGATCACGGTCTTTATGACCTCGTTAACATGAGCTTGGCAGGACACGGGATCCTGGTCATCTGGTATGGGCATCAGCGTCGGGCCGAAGCAGATAGCCAGGTTGTAGGGGTCCATCATGTTCTCGTCGCTGTACTGGGAGAGACTGGGGGGGGGGGGGGATGCGGGTGCAATAAGTCCGGCTGTTAACTCACTGCCACTCACTCGGGTGCTTTTGTGTCGACGACACTCACTGGTTCAGAAAGGCAAACAGATATCTCATGACGATGATCACGGGCCGCTGGAGAGTCACAACGATCTGCTGGAGGTGATGAGCTCGCTCGGCACCAGAGTCGACCTCTGGAGAGGGAACGATGGGTGAAATGGTTAGAGAGAGAGACGCCATATAAAACTCCTGCATATTTCAGATGGGGTTTTTTTTTTTTTCTTCCTTTTTTTCCGGGAACGTGACTCACTGGTCGTGGAGATGAGGTCGAGGAAACGCTCCTTCGGGAACAGAGAGTTTTCCAGCCCACGGAAGTAGAGCTTAAGGACGCCGGCCACCGAGTTGATGTCATGATCGGTCTGATCATCCACCAGTGGATCCTCTCCTGTAGACACAACATACTTTCAGTCCACTCATTATTCATCCACTTACATGTAAAAAAAAAAACCAAAAAACAGCACTCATGCAATGTTTTACGGTTTTTCAAAAAGGGAGGTTAATACAAACATGGAGAGTGCAGTTGCGTCTCCTCATTTACTTGGGCTGCAGGAAGCTGATCTTATATATTATGCATTAAATGCTTTACATGTCCATTACAGAGACACGAGCGACACGCAGGCTCTTTATTTGCACTTTAGAGTCCAGCGAGAGATACTGTGGCTTTTCAGGTGGGCAAACGCAATTCAAAATCAATCCGGAGTAGAAGGCCAGAGCGACCTGGGACTAACCTCTTTCAAATGCATTTTTAATGTCGTTGACTTCGACCTGGGATCCTGGAACTCGAAATATACCCTGCTGCTGGAGACCTGCGGACACGCGCGGCCATTGGTACGAATTAAAAAGGCAGAAAAGAAAGAGGTATAAATAGAAATGACACGGCCGCTGCAAATCACAGCAGATGGACTCCTTTTGAATGTCACTGCACATTTACACCCAGAGAGAGAAAGCTTCGAAACAGAAATTCAGAGCTGAGTATAAATACCTCCTTCACAGATACGAAGCATTAAAGGTAACTAAGTATGAGGAAAAACCTCCAAGAATGAGTCATTTCTTTAGACTTCATTATGTGCAGGTAAGTACTTTTATTACCGCCTACCACCTGACATGAGTCTAGATACAAACAACTAAAGCAGCTTAGATTGATAAATAACAGTCAACATATGCAGGACCTACAAGGAATTGTGCAAATGAATTATATCATCATATAAAATGCTTTACTTCATACTGGAACTACTCCCTTTTCCACCACTGATAGCCACAACAGGCTATTTTAAATGACCAAAATAGCTAATTATGAAAGATGAAGAGACAGATGAAAGAACCTGCAAACACATCTATACAAACAGATGAAATGTGAGGCTCAAACTCTAAATGGTTTGACTTAACGACAAAGCCTGAGAACGACTGGATTCATTAGCAAAACTAGTCAATTAAAAAAAAACAAAGGACAGAGGAACAGAAGCGACGCAGTCGTTTGAGAATCGCACATTAAAATCACTGAATACGCACCGTAGAGATTGATGTATCGGATGCAGCTCTCAACCACCACAGGAATCGGCTGTCCTGAATCCTACAGGCAGAATCGACTCGCCGTTATTGGAAACCCATAAACAGAAAGTAATAGAAAACAAGTAGACATGCCAGCAAGGTGTTATCTTCAGAAGCTGACGGAGACGCCACTTAAATGGGTTAACTTCACACGGTCGAGAGGTCTGCTGTTAATAACCTAATGCTGAATTGATGCACATTAGGTCTACAGAACAAAGTCATGTTAGTGTTTGCACCACCACACAGCATTAAGCTACAGCTACAGTGTGTTCACAGGGGCAGACAGGAGACAGCGGCACAGGAGTGTTGGTTAGCATACTGAACACAACGTGAGGATCCCGCCCTGCTATAAGACAGAGTACCTGACTCCTGGCACGGACATTTCTTCTTCCCCTGGGCAGAGAGCAGTGAGGCACGGAGACAGGAGGAAGAGAGGCAACAACAACCACAACAGGTTAGTGGGAGAGACGAGAGAGAGAGAGAGAGAGAGAGAGAGAGAGAGAGAGAGAGAGAGAGAGAGAGAGAGAGAGAAGCCCTGAGAGAACAGTCAAAGCATCAGTGCCTTGTGAGGTATGAGGACATGGCTTGGGGGGATAGGAGGGGAGGCAGGGAACAGGCGACCAGAGATAATGGGGGCAAAAAGTACAAAGGAAATTAATCAAATTCGAACTCTTGAGATTAAAATAATTTATTATTTCCAGTGTTCTTTCTTTAAAAAAAAGAGAAAAATAGCTAATTTAACTGCGTGAGCTGCCGGCACTCAATTTACGACCATCCCAGGAAAAATCAGCTTGCCAGTGACAACGTACAGCCAGACATTTGTCATTCGTGCTGGAATTAAAAAGCCGACCTACAAGGAATCAGTCCTCCTCCAGTGAGTAATGTGTGAATAATTTCCCCTGTATGCTGCGCTTCCCCATTACTGTTTGATGGAGTATTAGAGCGGATGTGTCCATGTGTTTATTTGCATAGCCAAGCCTGACTGGTGTGTGGCCAACTGACACACATAGAGCCAAATTAATTCAGAGTCTTGAGGCTGTTGGCGAGGGGGGGGGGGGGGTAAGCAGACCCTGCACCAGTGCTCCTGAAAAACAACCCGTCTCCACCACACATCTGAGCAGCGTTCACCGTTATCCTGTCCCAGCTGAGACTGTTAGACTGTAAGGACAAGGCGCTGAGCAAGGAGGGGGGGGGGGCGGCGGGCGGGGGGAAGTCAGTGCGTGAACGAAACAACTGGGTAGAAGAGTGGTCACAGGAAAGGAAGATCCCCCCAAAGGACCGCCAGCGAGACAGTGGAGCTCATGGAGAGACAAAGGGCACGCGTGGGCCCATACCTGAATGAAGGCCTCCATATTGCCGTTAAACAACTTATGGTTAAAAAGGGAGCGAGGCCTAGACTTCCGCATTCTCTGGGGTTTAGGGGGGAGAGTGGGGGGCCTGGAGAGATGGGGGGGGGGGGGTTTACATGGTAAACAGGAAAAACATGAAAAATGATGCAATAGGCACAACGTACAGACTTTTTCATGACACAGTTCGTCCCTACATCAGCACAAAACATCATTTCAAAGAGAAATTGGACAGGTGGATAATTTGGAAAAACGATGCTTTCTTGTAGGGAGTTACAACAGTTCCACACATATAACACCTACATGAGAAGCGATGCTTGGGACCAAAGTTGGAAACAAGAAGGAAACATCTACATGAGAAAATTCATTGAATGGGTCATTTTTGCTCATAAAGTGCCAATTCATCTTGGCAATAAATGAATAAAGAAAGAATCTTCACATTATGGTTCGTCCTGCTGTTTTTCTTCCAAACTTTTGCGAACAGTTGTCCAAAAAAAAATATCACTTTAGGCGAATTCCCCCCTTTTTTACAACCTGAAACATCTCTGCTGTGTCAAACATAAGACTCTGCAGGGAGGTTATTAATCCTTCATCAAACAGAAATGTTTATGCAGCTTCACAGGTATTTTGTCTGCAAATAGAGAATCTCTGGTTTAGAATATCAGCATGCGGCACATTGCACAGACACACTGTAATTGTCGGTGTCAGTCACAGCGGCAAAATGCTCCATTGTGCTCGCCGTCATGACTCTCTACAAGAAAGCAAACGTACACATTTTTCCAAAAGTAAAGCGACCTTACCTCAAATAATTATCCCACACAACTATCCAGCTAACGATATATGGTTAATAAATGAATACATGAACCATTGTCAAAGCCAAACAATGCACTCAGTCTCCAGCCTGTTCAGTAAGTACATGATTGTTTCTGCTTCCTGAGTAAAATTTCGTTGACAAGGATGCAATCAGTCATATCTGAAGTTCAGTTTTTCATCTTTACATATTTAGAAAAAGAGTAGGGCTAAAAACTACTCTGAGCGTTCAGCAAATTAGAGGGACAATGAGAGTGAACTCCTATTCCCACAGTGTGATCTCATTTATGCCAAATCCCGGAACACAGGAAGGATTTCACACATCATCGACTACTTTATTCAGCCTTTTGTGGCTGCACATCTTACCTTGTTGTTCCATATTCAGCCCTCTCCCCTAAAAAGAAAAAGGGAGAGAGAGAGAGAGAAAGAGAGAGAGAGAGAGAGAGAGAGAGAGAGAGAGAGAGAGAGAGAGAGAGAGAGAGAGAGAGAGAGAGAGAGAGAGACTGAATTAGTGCGCAAATCACAGAAGTTAGTAGTACGGTTGAGTGCTGGCTGACTATGCAGGACTGGCAGATGGAAGCGGAAAGGGGTGTTATGAGAAAACGGGCATCTATTCAGCCAGGCTGAATGGGGTGAGCGCCATGGCTGCGTTTGACTCTCCGCCAGCCAGCGGTCATTCAGCGGTCGCCCTAGAAACGGCACAAGAGCCCGATAAGGGGATGGCCCAACTCCGCTCTCTCACTCTCTCCCCGAAGTGAAAATGTATCCAAGGGCAACAGGAGGGGGGAGGTCGCTGGAGCAGATTTGTACAGTGCAACGATTTCATGATATCTGCATCGCATTTGCACGCACACACGCACACACACACACACACACGGGTCTCCCTCCATACGCAAACACATTAAGGCCTCACTTTGATCAGTCAATCAGAAAACGTTTGCTGGAGGATCATGTCATGTGTAAAGCAGCTTCCAGCACAATCCGTCTTTATGTCAAACACACATAATCCCGACCTACAGCAGAAGCAAACGTGAGCCTTGAGTCGAAACATTATGACAGCTAATGTATATTTTCTCCCTGGCTGATTATGCCTGACGTCAATTTGTGAAAGTATCAGGTGTGCTGCTGCGTGAAAGCAACCTGATCCTTGAAATACTACTGTTACTATGACGACTGCAACAACTTCTACGACTGCAACAAAAAGTTCGACCAACACTACTATTGCCGCTTCCACCACAACTACTATTATCGCTGCTGCAAGTCGTATTATAACATCTCTTAACTTGTGTGTTACTGGTATTGATTTTTTATTCAGTTGCCAGATTTATATAGTTACATTTTATTGTGCCATGAAATGTTGTTCTGCGTAATTCCTACAGTGTTTGAGAAACTGACCACCATCAAATATCCACTTAAAATGTTGCATGAACTTGAAGTTCTCAATGAAAAATACTTTTGAAAAACAAGAGGAATGATTCAAAAAGATGACATGAAACTGCAGCAACAGGGCATTTTACACTTGTTGCAACATTATTCAGCATCTCATCCTTTTCATCTGGATTGTTATTGACTTGCTCATGCTAAGCTTGCCATGTCGCAGACGCTGAGATGAAAATGCTTCAAAAGGTCTCACCTTCTCCGAGTGTCTGCTTGAGAAGGTCATGCTTCGCCTGTAACTTCACGATGAGGTTGCTGCCATTCAAGTACTCCTTGTATTTCTGAAAATAAATGACACATGGGTTGCTTTATAATTGAATGGCTGATACCGCCACATTTGTGTGCCCATGGATGACACTTTCACGCCCGCTGTTGTCTGAGAACTCACAGTAAAGTAGAAGCCTTCGGTCTCCTGCTGGTTCCCTCGCCTCTTGGTGATGTTTGCTTTGCTCATGTAGGAGTCTGAGGAGGCCGATTTGACCGACTCGGTGGACTGGCTGTGCTGAAAGGCCTCAGAAACGTCAAAGTCCTCCACGGTGAGCATGTCCTGAAGGGTCTGCATGGTGGCATCGAGGGTCTTCCTCACCTGGTGGACAAACACACAGCCACCGTTTTGAAAACATCGCATAATTACAGTCTGTTCGAGAAGAAAAAAAACCCCAACTGTTCTCTAAAACACACATCTGTGATCAGTGATCGTGACTGGTTGACACAAGCGGAGAATATTTATATCCAGGCTGCACATTCCCACCGCATCTTCTCAATGTCACAAATGAGACACGGCGCAAACACGGCAGCACAGTCGAAGATTATTCTGCTGGAGGCCGTTTGCGCAGCAGTTTGACTGACAGCCCATAAACAACAAAGTAATTAGCTTGCGAGCACGATGCCTCGTGACATGAAACATTAACTATGTTCCTTCCCTGTGAGGTAGACGGGGACGGAGTGTGTATTTCCATATTCATAACAAAGAGTCAATGACACAGATACACACTCCTGTGACCTTTAAGCGGCTCTGCGTGAGTCCCAGTGGCCTCGGTGACTCCCAGCCAGCAGGTCAGGGCCCAGTGCCAGGGTGGTCTCCAGAGGAGGTGGGGGACTGAAGAGGAGACGCCCCCACTGATTAGAGCCAGACTGAAGATGAATATAAATGCGAGGTGACGGGCCTGAAGGCTGATTGCTTGCTGTTGCACGTCAGTGCAGCGGGAGCGAGGGTGTTGGCCGCCCATCCCAGTTTCAAATGTGCCGCAGCCAAAGAAAGGTTGTAAAACGTGGCCGCTGGTGAGACACGTAAGGCGAGGATCGGCCCTCTCGCAGCGATGAACTGGTCGATCTGGACAGGTGTGACGAGATTCTTTAGCTGTTGAACAGCTGTTGAGTGGATGTATATTTTCCATTCAATGTCATCTTTAGTTCTAAATGAAAAGTTTGACATTCGGGCATCAAATGTTTATTTTACAAGCTGAATGAGACCCCGCGAAGGTCCGCAGCATGAAGCTGGAGGTCAAACCTGAGTGGCCCGAATCAAGCAGCACTGAATGTAACGTTGACATTATGTCTGTAAAAAAATCTGAATAAAAGTGTCTCTGAAATGGAACAATCTCAGCAGGATTTTCTTTAATCTACCAGTTACATTTTACTTCACGGATGCATGAAAAACGTTAATCACGTGTGAAGAAAATAACTCGATGCATCTGCCAGCAGACTTCAATTTATAGCTCATATAAAAACCGAAGATTTTCTCGCTTATGTGACCGATCCACTCCGACAACCACTTAACCAACACACAATGTGACTCGGCGATCGTCGGCCATCTGTTAGTTTCCCAGTGAAAGGGCTTCCCTTTGGGATAGCCTGCCTGCAGTGGGTTTACTTCACTGTGACTTAAAGTGCTGACACAGGCCACTTCCACTATTTGTACACATGGTCTCACCTCCTCGTTTTCTATCTTCAGTGTGGCCAGTCGTGACTGCAGCTGGTGGTACCGCATCAAAAGCTCCGTCTGGACAGGTTGCTGCGCACTCACCTGGCACATCTGGAATGAAGGGGGGGGGGGGATTTGATAGGAAAATGAATACTCGTGGTTTCCACGCGGACCACTCCCGCCCCGTCTTTGGCAGCTCACCTCATCCCCCATGTGCGGCTGATAGTCGAAGCGCGCTGGTGGACAGAAGATCTGGCAATGCGTGTCCATGAACTTGAGCTTGTCTCCTCTGATGTCCATGGCGTCCACCGCTCCCTCCAGTAGGTCCAAGCCCTCATGGCGGGACGTTTCCAGACTGTACTCCGCCGACAGGTACGTTCTCATCGTGCGTGCCAGGCTGGCATGGAAGCCCAGGTCACAACACTGACGGCAGGATGAGAAACACGACAATCATGAGTGAAGGGAAGCCCGGATGCTGCAAGTGCGAAAGGAACACACTGGAACACAGTGGTTTCTTCGCTTTGACTTACATCAATCATGTCTGAGACGTCATGAATGTAGTACTTGGCCACCAGGGCGTTGGTAGCTGCCAGATTGAGAAGATAGTCGTTCCGGGCTTTTGTGCATTTCAGCTTGTTTTCAGAGTACTTGGCTTGTCTCTGAGGAGGAGGAAGAAGAAGAGTCCCATCAACGTTGTGTATAAGTGGCTTCCTGGTGCGCTCACAGAATGCCTTTCTGCATTAAAGTGAAATTATCTCACATAATGTGTCCATATATGTATCAAATACTTGTCACAAAGTGGAGAGATGAACTCCCAAAACCTGATTAGGAATGCATTTGTCGATTGCTTGCTGTTGAGTGTGGACAGATTGTAGACTTAATGTACATCACAGACATCTTTATTTAGGAGCGTGAGACATCGCGGACCTTCTCCTTCATTTTCTCCATCTTCTTCACAGAACTTCGCCGCTGCGGTCGTTCGTCGTGGCCGTAGCGCAGCAGGCCGCTGCTAATGTCGTTAGCCTTGCCGATGTGCTTCTCTTCCTGCTTCTCCGCCTCTTTCAGCTTGATCTCAGCACTCAGGCTCTCAGTGTGGTACATGTGGTATGTCTTCATCACCTGTGAGAGGGGAACAGCCAATGTCAGAACAAAATCACCCTGTTTGAACTGTTGAAATGCGTAAATTCACAGCTGACGCTATGTGCATAAAGTCTGTGGAATGGTTCATAGGATATTATGGAGGGATTCTCAAATCAACCCAAATCAACCCAACACACTATGATTTGCAGTAATTTGAGTGTACTTGCACTTTAGTAAAAAAAGACTGTGAACTGAATGGATAAACTTTAAAAACAGGAAGTGTATGGAAATGTTGCAGGCAGAAAACTTGCAGATTATCAGTTTCATAACACCATGTTCAGGACAGGACTTGTGTTACCAGTGAACTCATGTGAACCCAGAAAAATGTTCCGCTCCTCACAGATAATCATAAGGGAGTTTAGACCATTGTGTTAATGGGAGTGTCAGAATTTCACTGACTCCTCTTAAGTCAGAGAAAGTGTTGTGGAAGGTGTGCCTGCCCGACAATGTGGAAAAACAAAAATATCATTCCGACAATGTAAAAGAAACGCATTGTTTAAAATCAGGCCTCTTTCTTTCATGTTTCAAAAGGCTCCTAAAGGTGCGGATTTGTTGAACAAACCGCGCCTGAATCAACAGTCCGACTACACAACATCTGCTTCTCTCTCACTGCGTCTCAAGTTCTCGTTTCCTAGCAACCCTGACCGGAGTGGACGTTTAAAGGACGGCGAGATCGATCAGCGGGCTAGGAAGCAGGTCACAAAGTGACAGCGAGCAGCCCTCTCTGCAAGAAACTACTTGATTTTCACCGAAAGTCAGCAGCGGATTGAGACAAAGGTCCAGCAGCCAAACAACAAGCTCTTACGTAACGCACAACTGGTGAAATAACCAGGTTCGACACGTGTTTCGCTTAAGCAAAATTAACTCGTAGAGCCCGAAGTCGAACAGACTCCTGCGCTTGCTTGTGCTGTGTGTGGGAGCTGCAGACAGGCATTTAATAATGCATGAATCAGAGAGAGGAAAAATCAATAGGAGTATCGCAGTAATGTTATGTGTGCTGGATAATGTTACATGAAAGAAAAGTCGTCACGTGACTGTGGCTGCATTTCTTGCTGAAGATCCTTCTGTGATTATTTCCTTGCATGCGTGAATTTGAATGCTCACCAACAAGTACTGAAACTGGCCTGCAGTTATTCTGTTTGAAGGAAGTAGATAATGTTGTGTTTAGTCACGATCTCATCTCTCATCGATGTCAAATTCTGTCTCTGTAAATAAACACTCGTGTGCTCGGTTTGATCCGAGCGATTTGCCGGTTTTATCAGAAAAGGAACGCAAACATGGCGCCGAATAGTTCTCGCAGGAGCCCGACGGACACGTTTGCAACTGCAAACGGTATTCCAGGACATTGATGGATGATTATTAAATGGGGGTCCTAATCTTACCCAACATTTTTTTAATTATCTTTGATTGATCACCAAAAAGAAACCTCAATAATATCTACTCTGCAAGACAAATGATTAAATGTGCTCCAAGTAGCCAAAGGTAGCGTTTTGAAATTTGCATAAAACGTCAGATTGAAAGTGACGAATGTATTCCAAACTAGATATGTGTAATCTCTTTATATTGTCGCTAATATCAATATTACACAATAGTGAATCATAAAACTATTGCAAAAAAAGTGACTCCACTTCATATGAAAGAAAAATTACAATCATTTTTGCTAAAGCAAACTACACAATTCAGTTTTTGAGACCTTTCAAAGTTTTTTTTTTCACTTTCCCTTTGTTAACTTGTCACATTCGACCTCTTTATCTTTTTAAACTGTGAGATGACAATCAGAGCCGATGATATCACTCTGCAAACAGTCCCAGAATAAATCTCTCTCATGTGCTCGTTGCACTGTGTCCCACATACGGCGGAGGATATCACGGCGCACATTGTGTTCGGCCAAACGACGCGGCGTCGCTGAACGCGGAGGTTTTCTGTTCACACCGCCACTCAGGCTCTATCTGTGTATATCCATAACAAGAAGCATGTTGCAAATGTTCGACGTCAGAAGAACAATCCGACGGTCCCCCGGACACACGAGCGCAGGTGTCCGATCACATGCTACATTGGATGCAAACGTTCCAGCGTCTCATGTCAGAGCACATCGCGCCTCTGCAGCAACCGGCTGCTGAGTCCGCTCGCAGCACAGCTTGGGGCAAGAACGCTGTCTCCTTCAAATGAGGGAGAAATTCACAGCGGAGGGAAGAATGTAAATTCTCTCCTTTCACGACCTCGGGAGCGGGAAGAAATGACCTGTTAAAGAGGCCGCGCTGCTGATAAGGCATATCTGCTGCATGCAGTGTCAGGCCAGCTGCTTCGCAGGTTACGAAATCAGGTGTGAAAAAGGCAGGCGGTGGACTTTACATAAGACAGGGAGGCGATGCAGAGGGCGACAAAAAACACAAAAAGCATCAACGAGCAGACCGTAAAGACAGACGTTTTGACAGGATACGTTGAACTCACCGTGTAAAGTTCATTCGTGACTTTCACTAACTCCTCATGCATCTGCACGCCGATGTCTTTACTCTGTGGATGAGAATAAAAAACAGAGAAAGATGCTTCACATGTGTAAAGGACGAATGAGGACAGGTTTTGTAACATCCAACACTAACAACTGGATTATTTAGCAAAACTGCTTTGCCACATGTGGGAAAAACTTGAATGCAGCCAGCCAGATTTAATTTGTGTGTGTCAGCCAACATTGAAACGCTGTCATTACTCTGCACCAGAAAAGATCTAATACAATGCCCAAAGTGCACACGAAGACAAAAATAGACCAGTGCGGTAGCTTGCAGAATATTTCCCATGGAGCCGAGTCACTGCTTCAGCTCAGTAACAGGGGAAAAGAGCCCATGATGAATTGGACATGTCCCACGATGGGGCTTCTGGCCCGAGAGGAGAGGTGGTGCCGGTGGAGAGCGGCTCTGGCAATCCTATCGAGGAGGATGGGGAGCGCCGCTCGGCTCGATCGCCGCTGTGTTTTTGTCACCTCTCGGGGACCACTTGTCAAAACAGCGACCTTGCGCTTTCACACGTGTCACGAATTACACTTCAGCACATTCAGTACCATTAAACTTTGTCTGAGCAGCTGCCAGTGTTGACTCATTCCCCTTCCCCGCATGTGTAATCTATTAACATTGAGACTGCACTGCAGCTGAACCGACAAGCCTTAATAGGATTATTATTTTGGCGGACTTTATCACAAATTGGGCAAACTTTATGCAAACAGATATGTTTTTTTCTGAAGGCAGTTATTAGTGTTTGTCTCTGCTGGCTGCAAGCCCTACAATCCTCATTAGGGCGCTCATCCAGCGAGTGAGGAGACCTCGAGAGGGCATAAATTACTGTAGATTTCTTATACTGATCTGAAATCCCCGAGGTAGTTTGTTCACAGGCACTCTGCTACCCTCAAATATACTATTCATTATGTATATGTGAAATGGAACACAATGGAGTAGCTGAGACCAACATCAGACATGACAGATTCTAGGAGAAGACTTAATTATTGTGAAGGTAGACGACTGAATAAGTGCTTGAATGGCAATAGAGTCAAATTCGATCAACACAGAGGTCAGGCGAAGCCCACTAGTTGTATGAATGCAGAATGGAAGACTGGGAAAAGAAAACAACGTCTTCTTTCAATTATGAAAACTATTTAACACAATAGAATAAATTAATATAAATTAATATGAATTATTGCTTAATTTTAGGGGAAATATAACAGTTTAGAAAAATTGAAAAATAAAAAGAATTAAAATATAAATAAAACAAAAAATAACAGGATGTACAGTTCATCTGCATTTTTTTTGAGAGAATAGGAATAAAGAGTGTTTTTCAAAATAAGTGTTATTTTGACCAGTTATCGCAAAATTTGGTAAAAAAAAAAAAAAAAAGTGCATGATGCATCCCAACTTATTGATAGAGATGGTTATAATATTTTGAGCACAGCGCCAAAAGTGTTTTGAGTAAAAAACCCAATGACTCAACAGTTTCTCAACAAAACAGGAAGTCAAAGGGTGAGGCTTCACAAGTCACCCTGCGTTCAGCGCCGACATGACTGCTGATCAGCCGAGGCAACATTTGGTTTCGTGGGCCACACAACATAATGTATGAAACTATATGCGTTTTCTGACGTTAGCTTGTCCTCCAGTCTACATATTTTTGCATATTGCTGTCGGTCGGGCATCGCGTTCCCAGCTGTGAGCGTCAGCCCCGCGAGCTCAGCGCATGAGTTGTGCGGCTGTGTGCGTTGGTAGCGGTCAGCGTTGCACGCCCTCATCCATTTCATCCGGACTCTGACCTTTTTGAAAAGTCTGATGACATCCTCGCCCACGTGCGCCAAACGGACAATGACGTTGTTGTTGTAGATGTCGCTGAGAGTGGCGTGGTCTCTGCTCTCCCTTCTGGTCTGCTCCAGGACCAAATACCAGCAGTTCACAGTGGACAGGAGATTCTGGTCTTTTCTGCAAGCAATGAAAAACGTTGTGAGCATGAGCAGAGAGAAACTGATGTTTTGAGTCGATGTATCGCTGTGAAAGCTCTTGGAGCTGTACCACATCAAATAATTCTGTATTTAAGAAGTCAGATGTTGGAGTACTGAATACATACATTCCACTTTGTAGTGAAACGCATTGGAAATCATGAGGTCACAGCTCAAGGGGAGAAATCTCAGAAAATAAGGCTGTTGCGCGCGCGCGCGCACACACACACACACACACACACACACACACACACACACACACACACACACACACACACACAC
>JASSRZ010000072.1:17754097-17768761 GCA_032164315.1 Malacoctenus gilli
GTGTGTGTGTGTGTGTGTGTGTGTGTGTGTGTGTGTGTGTGTGTGTGTGTGTGTGTGTGTGTGTGTGTGTGTGGCGAGGACAGGGTGGTGTGAGGGTGTCTACATGCTGGGCTAGCACACGTGCATATGAGATGCACGTCTGATGATTGCACCAGACAGCACGGAAAATGTAAAATAGGTCAGCTTCTCAAAATGCATTGTGCTGAGCGAGCCTTCACAGAAGTTTGCCTTGAAAAAAAACAAACTGGAAGGGCTCTTACGATTACAAGATTACTGCTGGTCTCCATGCGTGAAGCCTGGAAGAAAAATTTCAGCGCCGAATCATGGTGTGAAAAAAAAAGGAGAAATTCCATTTCGGTTTGGATTCTGAAACGGTTGATGAGGTATAAACAAGCATCTGCCTGTTAGATACAGAAATACCTGAATACACCCGCGAGAAGTTTTAGCCCTGTATGCACTATTTTGTGGCCCCCGTTCACGTCAAAACACCAACGCCAAACATGTAATAACATCCTGTTTGCACTCTCCCATTAACTCTGAGAAGCCTTACAAATCATACTGCATGTCATAAATATACTGTAGCCATAAATTCAGTTGCTATGAGGATGCTGAATATGAACAATGTGTTGTCAGGGACCAGGGCTGACAGATGTGCTACTATTAGTATTTCTTGACAGCACATATGCATAGTATCACAACATTCTTTAAACATGCTTTCACCTATGATAAAAAACTATGCTAAAAGTGTTTGATATTTTTCCCACTTTTTGTTTTTTTTCCCACATAATCATACCACATGCAATGTTTCTGACCTTAGCTCTCATGCTAACTGTAGAGTTTCTGCTCATTTTATTCTCAGGTTAACACGAGCTTGAATGCTAACGGACTCTGCTAATTGTAGCACATGAACTTCGATGTTTATGCTCACTGGAAAGGACATGACAACGGTGACATGCTAGGTACCGTTTGCTAGTCATCGTTAGAAAATAAACTTTATTGCGGTAATGGCCACAGTTTGCCTGGCATATAAAAAGCTGTGAAAGATGATCAAATACAAAAGGTAAATAAACAAGGCGTCGCTCTGTAGAATTCAATGGGAAGAACATAAGGAATTTTGAAATGGCTTCAGTTTCCACTATGACGGACGATGACAGCCATGCATATGATTGCTTTGCACTGAAAAGAACTCTGTATGACTTTATCAATGGAAAGATTGGCCATCAGAAGAAATCCCTCTTTGTTCACTTCTAAATGCTGATTCTGTGTCTCCAGTGAGTGATTTCAGAAATGCCTCCCACAACGTCTGGGACTGTGCGAGCGAAAAACATGAATGAGCGAGCGAGACAAAGGCAGAGTAAATATGTAGTCCCTCGCTATCTGTCGATGCACCCCTCGTGGTCCCCACAGTTGCCCAGTTGCCTGGTTACATGCCTCTGGAGGCATTTCAGTGAGAGCAGGCCAGTCCCCTGTTCTGACAGTCACAGCAGTCACTCTGTTTAGCATAATGGCCAAGGACAAGGGCGACTAACTTGGCTTGGAAAAATCCTCAACAAACAGCCCGTGATGAAGAATGAGGCAGCAATCTAGTTCAAATCAGGAGGAACTGAAATGTGCTCTGCTGCTAATACAGAGCAGTGAAAGACACAATTTGCTGATCTCCATGAATGAAGTCATCTCCAGCAAGATGTGAAAAAAAACGCGAGAAGACAGCATAATGTGTCCGAAGACAAAATTGATTTTGTCCCATGAATTTATGAGGGAACGTTGAAATCAACTCATGCTATTTGCATTCGCTCTCAAGAGAGAAGGTTATTTTTAGATCCTAAACTGTTACTAGGGACTGTGCAATACCGCACTACATTCGATGAATGATTCAGGCCTTTTGCAGGGTGATGCATAATTACAAAGGTTTCGCACGGGGTGCGAGCAAATTATTGTACATACCGAGCATAAGCCTGAAAAACACGAGTAAATTTTGTTTTACCTTTTGTTGATGATGCAAGAGCAATGAAACACTGACTCACCGTGTTGTCTGTCTTGGAACAGCGTGCTGTTGACATGTGAAAATGTTCCTTAGAGGCTTGTAGGCATTCAAGAAAAAGGATTTGAGAGATCTGTAATGTTATTTTTCGTTTTGAGCCGTATGGTTAACAATGTGACACATTGAGAATAAATCAACTGCCTCCAGAAAGATTGAGGCTGGCAGGGAGGCGGAGAAAAGAATATCATATCGCACAGTTTTTCTGAGACTCCAGACCATATTACATCTTTCAAATGCAAAACAAAAGTGAGTGAAATCTGAACAACATTCAGCTTTGAACACAATTCAACACCACTCACATGTGTTTGTTTGCGTGTGATTACTCCGTCCTTGACTGCTCTCGACTGTTACCCTTCGGGTCACCGAGGGTTTTCGAGGCCAAGTGCAAACAGCACATGTCTGCGGTGGCCACGCTCGCTGACAAACAATCTAATGAAAGCGCGGGTGGCCGGTGGGTAAATATTGTTCACTGTCGCCTTACAGCTTTTTGCCAGACAGGCTCCTGCATCACTGCGGCGTGCAGCACCAAATATCCCACAGCCAGGAGTCCTTGTCGCCACGGTAACCTGCGCCAGCTAGCCTCGCGCAGCATTTGCGATGGCCAGTAGCAGTTTCTGGGGCTGCGTCTGCGAGTTAGCCATGCGTGGCTAGTCACATGGGGGCTAACCCAGACTGACACGTTGACATAATTTGGTACAAATCAAGGCTGTGTTCTGTGAACACTTGTCCTCTGAATGCAGTAATGGCCATGGTATGCCTTTGTAGTCCGTTTGCTTCAGTTCCCATTTCTTCCTCCCGCTCGCCACACAAATACTCCTAACAAGGAGCGGCATCGCTGTTTGTCCAATTCGCCGAGACTGGAAGCCCAGAATGGAGTGGGCAGAACTCCGAGCACTTTTTCCTCTTCGAATGTGAGAGTGAACTGTGTGCACACGCGTTTGACAGCGAAGGCAGACCAACAGCGTCTCGCACGTTGTTACCGAGACACAGGCCGGCACAGATATTGCTTCCCGGTTGTAACGCAAGCCTGACATTTCAAGACAGTATCAGTCGGAGCATTCTTTTATTATGATGAATACCCACAGAGGGGTGTGTCTGCACACTCTCTGAGGAATGCATATCTGCAGCGAATATGGTGGCAAGGGGAGGGACTGTAGTGCGGTGCGACTCAACAGGAAAGCCTGCGCAACACGCGATGACAGCACGCGCATTATCAACATTAACACATTATTAGGTTACGCAAATTGCAGAAGCGCCCCTTCAGTCCCTCATCAACAGCAGTTGTTGTAAAGGTTTTGTAACACACCCTATTACAGCAATTTGTGCATGAGGCTGCAAGCAGATCAAATTGCATTAAAGAAAACGTGGCTCACGGCAAGAAGTACAGTATGACGCATGATAAGGGGCATCCCCCCGTTTAGTTTTGTTTTGGTTTCAGACGAGCAGAGAACTCAGAGACACCACAGGCTGGTCAACTACACGCTTCATGAGGCAAATATTGGTTTAGCGGAAGACTCGGGCTGTACAGAAAATATGTGATGAATTATCACCGAGTGATATTTTCACTCTGTCATACACGAGACATCTGTTTCACTGGCAGAGGAGCGGCGAACTCGGAAGACTGACAAAACCTCAAAGAGACCGCACTGTTGGCTGAAATGTGCAATGCTAAAAGAAAAAAAATGCCACCAAGTGCATTAAGGCTCTGGCCTGATTGACCTGCCGCGAAGTCGGCGACTCAGCATTATTGGAGACCAGTGTCAGAGTCAGAATAAAGCCCCGTAGCTCCAAACCCATCGAAAAAACTCGACTGCAAATGAGCTTAAGATGTCAGCTTAAGAGCTTTCTCTGAAACGGAGACGAGAAATGAAGCTGGGACGACTCTCGCACCGCCACAGAGATGATGTGGGAACCGGAGAACAAGTTGGCCAGAAGAGAATGGAATTGTTGAACAAGTAAACAGAGCCGGTGATGACGAGGACCTGGCCACACCTCGAGTGAGCAGAATGCTAATCATTTTTGTCATTCCGGACACGAGACAAGCTCCAGTCACATCAACTCAACGCATGTGAACCAGCGGCAGAGACTCGGTGACGTCTGTTACAACAAAGGGTGCTCTGGACTTGGGATCGTCGCACTTAATGCATGGATTTTTTTCTTTCGACTATCCATTTGACATGCACATGTCGATGCACAAGAGGACAAAGCCTATCAGGTGCACTTGAATCTGGACGGGTCAGGTCACACGAGGTGCCCTCAGGTCTAGTCGGGTCAAGGCGCATCATTGTTCCCAGGGATGCATGGAACGTTGCTGCTCGACTGAAGTGCAGTCGAATGCTCTTTTTCGTTGACATTTGATGGTCGAAATGTGACTGGCTAAATCAAAGCAATGCAAAGGATTCAGATATATCAATTGAAGACTGTTTTACAATTTTATGAGTACTTGTCTTTTTATGAAGCAATGTGGAAGTGTGCTCCGATCTCGTGAGGTGCTGCACTTACAGAAGTAACTTTGACTTCAACCACCAAATTCTCACCATTCAAGGTGTCAAAAATGAAGACATGTTTTTTTTTAGTCACGGTTTTGTGCAGACAAGAACAAACGAGGTCAAAGTACTCTCAAATTTTAGCTCTAGAGTCTGATCAGCTCAACCTTGAGTCAATCGAGCCTGTACTTAAGCAAGGATGAAGACATTTCTTCAGATATTGGGGGGATTATCATTGGATTGTTGTACACAGATCAGACACAATGCGATACAAACACAGGACCTTAACCTTCAGTTTACAAAGATTCACTACCACGGGGTTACTTCACGTTTCAGTAACTTTACAGTGTGATAATATAACAATGCGTTCACAATGTGCGTAACTTTGGTTGGCCTGTTTAGCTTGATTTTGGCCTTCACTGACTGCAGCCCGTTAAACTAAACCCACGTCTCACGACTTAACTATCGTCAACTATTGACAACTCGTAAAGCGATAAATTTACTTGCTGGGAAAATTCACCACAGCATGACACGTCTGCTTCTAATCTAAAATGTGTTCCCAATGTATGGCTTGAGTTTTCTCACAAGGCTGAAGCAAGTTATCCTTCAAGAAATGTAACCGTTTCTAAACCATGTAACCACTGATTTTACTGAATGTGCTTTAAAAACAGTCCTCCGTGTAGCCAGTCGAAAACATCTAGACAATGATTTTATCATGTCGATAAGGGGAAAAAAATCAAATGCTGAAGAAAAGCAAACACAGATTGCAAAAATGCCAGACATTTTTACTTGTCTTGAGCAGTCTGGAACTGTGTTGCTCACTGCATTTTATCTTGGCCATAATGTGTGGAGAAAGTCCTTAAGAATCTGTCTCGCTCTGAGTTGTAGTAAGAAGAAGCTCCATTGTATGACAGACCGTCAGCGAGCCACAACAGGGAGAGGTGATGAACGACAGCGTGAAGACCTAACGCGGTCCTGAGTCGTCTGGACGACAGCCCACCCATGCACACCGCGGACTGTCTGCTCCAATACAGCATCCGTGTTCCTGGCTCTCTCCCGTCTCTCTCCGGGTGGTTTATCCAGTCACATATTTAGCGGCAGACAGTGAAATCCTTTCATGGTTCATAATTCATACGGACAGCATAAATTATTTATGGACTTTCTGAACTGTTGGCTGTGTGACCTTCTCAAGCATTCAGTCTTTTCTCTTATTGCACTTTGTCCTGGAGTGTTGGGCAGAAAAAAACCCCACTACAAAGCGTGCTGTCTTTTGAACTGACACCAGTATTTAACATATGTATGTTGTCCTGTGAAGATTAACCTTCTTTTTCAAGTCTTAGCAGTTGTCCTCAGATCTGCGATGAAACAGTGATTTGCAACCTGGGGTCCAGGACCCCCTTGGGGGCTAAAAGTTCTCAGGAGGAGGTCCTGAAGCTTCCCTGCTCCACAGACGATGAACTGCACTATTAAACGAAATAATAATCAGACATTTTTTTTGTGATTAAAGTAGATTTAGGAAGCTGTCGTTATTTTTGCTGCAGTATTTAGGGGCGAGGGGGGTCCACAGCCTTTCTCACACACAATTCGCAACAAGGAAAAAGGTGGAAGTTGCCGATTTGTGGAGAACCTGTTGAAAAAAGCACAGTTCCCCAGAAAGAGCCGACAGTTCCCACTTTGAAACAGATTGCAGATGACAGGGCTCGGCATGCCACAGCTCAGGGACTGTAACACACGGTCATCTCCAGCACAGAGGAACCGGTTCAACCAAGTTACATCCCCATTACTGCATCTCTAAATTTAAGCAGCAACCTCATCCCGAATGGCTTCACGGGGTCGAAAGGGGGGAAAAATGCCATCAATGTATGAGTCATCTTTAAAGGGAATATCAAAAAAAAAGAAAAAAAATTGTAGACAATTTGTCCCACCCCACAACACAGCACTGCACACCGAAAGGCATATAAAGCTTGTGGTAAAGTTACGCAATAGTGCCTTCACACAGTGAATAACAATAAGATCGGGGCCTGCGTGTTACCAACCTTTCACTTGGGTCTCATATTCGGCAATAATCTCTTTGTCCTTCTTGACTTTCGCATGAGATGACATTTTGGGAGAGCGGACCGTGCAAATCCTCCGGCAGGAATCAGCGTCTGGATTGCAACAATGCGGCGCAAGAGGGGGGGCGAAGAAAGAAAAAAAAACACCCCAGTCCGCAGTCCTTCCCCGGATAGTTGAGCAACAATCAGATGCGAATCATCGCCCGCTTGACACAACTTCGGAGATTAGAGGGGGGAAAAAACGCACTTGAGGTTGGTGCGGCGGCGGCGGCGGCGTCGCTGCGCTGCGCTGCGTTACGCTGCGTCCGAGGCGACGTCGATCTAGGAGCGCATAACGATCCCCGTCCGCGGCCACTCCTCTCCAGCAGCGCTGCTCAGTGAGGACGAGCCCGGTTTGATGTACATTTCTCACAGCCTCGGGTGATCTGTGCAGGGAGCAGCTATGGCAGCCTCCGCTATGTTAGCACGGAGCTCCTTCTGCACAGCTCAGTCTGCCCCTCTCTCTCTCTCTCTCTCGCTCTCTCTCTCTCTCTCTCCCTCTCTCTCTCTGCAAGTTCAACCCTGCTGCAGAAAAAAGGCTGAATGGATGTGAAAGTCAACGTGAGACTCCGCCCCTCCAGCCCCCCTTTTACCCTCCCCTCTCTTCTCCCCCACTTCTTTTTTTTCTCTCTCTCTCTTTTTTTTCTTTTCACGGATGATTTAAGATTCCTCTGTGTGAAGTGAAATGAAAACCTTGGCCAATAACAGACATGTTGTGTGCAGCTAAAAGAACACATGAGCAGTTTGTGAGTAATTGGAATCTGATTGGTTTTCTTTGCTTTTTTTCCCCCCTCTCAGCAGCAGCAAAACTGAAGCAGAAAGCAAAACACTTGAATAGTTCAGTCATGAGTATTGAATGTGTATTTAACAATGCTGCATATCCTTTGGTGATACCTTGACCATAAATAAAGTACTGCCGTCACAAATACACTCGGCTTTGCTGTACACTCATCTGAACAGTGTATTCAAAATTGGATTAACGGGTGGCCAAAATCACACCAGGATGTTACCTTCCTTTCCAGCAAGCTACAAAAGACAAAGTTTGACTCCTCCAAATTTATAAGGCGTGACGAATCATTTGTCCTATTTATAGGTCCGAACTATTTTTACATTTCCAGAGATGTGTTTGTGGTGGCTTCCTAAAGTTCCTACTGACACCTGCAGTAAGCATGACAGTAGACTCCTCCGCAAAGACAGAGAACCAGATTGCTTGTTTGGAAACGATTGGATTTTGATTGAATTTTGAGCTCTCTCTAAATTCAAGGGGTTTAATTACAAATAACATGATCAAATAGTCAAAAACTTAAGACTTGATCGAACTAAATGCGCTTTAAATTTAAATATTATGATGTATGGCAGAATTTTTCAAGATAGCCAAAACACAGTTCAAGTTCTTTTAATAAGTGGGTTAACTTCTGAGCTATTGGGAGCAGCTTAAATAGCTGCACTGCATCACCTCATACCTGTGAATAATGCCATGAGACAGCAGAGTCTCCAATATAGGACTGAAAAAAACGATGCGTTTCCAAGAAATAAGAATGCTGGGAGAAATAATCGTCAGAACAGCAGTGGTGTCTGAAATCAGCAAAACTGTTTGCCTTGTTCTCGTCTGGATGTGCGCGGGACGGCTTGTCATGCATCGACCTTTTGTTTTTAATTGGAGGACTGACGTGTTACCTGCGGTATAGCCAGACCTGCTCTGCACTACAGTCACAACACTGATGAAGCAGCTCCCAGGATGTGCTCAGCACTGCTTCCTCCCCACGTCGCCGCAGCGCAGCGCAGCTCACAGACAACTGACTGTCAAACAACTTCCGATGGCTTCCCGGGTTCAACCGTGTGTTACAGCTTTGATCTCGCAACCTCAAAAAGATGTGTTTTTGTCCCACAGGGTTGTAAACTGACGTATGGGGCATAATTGAGCCTGTGAAAAGCATTTCGAATCGTGTCGAGAGAACTCCGTCTGCCTTTCGCGCCGAAATCTCAAGAAAAAATCTGTGGGCAACTGTCAGCTTGTGACAACCGTCAGAGCTGGGAGAAAGCCCAGGAGGCGATCGCAGCTCTCACCATGCAAGCTATTCTTTAACTTCTAATTTCCTTGAGCAAAATGTTGCTCGCCAGTTCTTGGCCTCCAAGAGGAGCTGATAAAAGCGGCGGCGGGTTTAAAAGGTAATGTGAAAAAGCTGTGTCTAACTAGGCCACGGATACTTTAACACCACCCACTTACACTCGCTCTACAGGAGGAATAATCATCTCATGGTCCAACAGGAAAAGATTAGCTTCCTTCAGGGGGCTGAAAAAAAAGTTGTCTGTCTGTGTGAAAGCGAGAACTCCAGCTGCTTTTCGAGGGTAGTTCTTCAAGGTCAATGTTCATAACGCCATGTTGGAATTTAGTTGTAGCGATGACATTAGGCTGAGTGGGTTGTTTAGCATTTGAATCATCATTTTTTTCCAACTAGGAGTTGTAGGAGGTGCTTGACACATCCCAGTCATCGGGAGTGAAACTGAGTAAGCCAGGTTTAATCATGCGGTATCGGTCTTACTTAGCCAAACCCCTTTAAACAACCCCCCCCCCTCTTATTCTAGGAATCTTGAACATGAACTGACTGTTTTATTTAAAAAAAACACACTTTAATGGCCAACACTTCATTTGAACCTATTTGTTGTGATGTTTACCTTCAAATAGCGCAGTTCCCTTTATGTGGCATTCCTGTTGCCTTCAAAGGAGCCTGAGAGCCTACAGAGATCAGCGAACCTGCAATTTACTTGCTGCTGGCCTCTCACGAGAATGAAGCCAAGAAGGTGAAAGAAGCAATATGCTGCCAGGTGTTGAGTGACGCCAAGTCATACAAATCAAGTCACCTTCACTTCACGTGTAATGGTTCGCCTTTAAAAAAACTGGCACACATCAGGTGTGTTGTGGATTTTGCATTGCGCTTGATGTTTGTTTACACCGGAGGCTTATTAAAAGCCATTTGGTTTCCAGTGCACCACACCCACTTTTGTTTTATGAAACAGGCTGTTCAGAGTCATTACCATAATAACAGCATTACTCCTGAGAGCCTCCGTTGGCAGACTGCTGGTTCCTTCACCTCCCCTGGGAGACATTTAAAGATTAGGACTTTATCAACCTGACTTTAGTAGGAATGGAAAGCTGCACAGTGAATGCCCCCTACTTTTCTTAAGTGGCACTGCAAGCTGAGCAGTTTCGATGGTTTCTGCAAATTGCACTGGAAGCTCGAGAGCGACCTTTCCTGCTGCTGCAAGCTTTGGCACAAATACAAGCTGAGACCAAAAATATTATCACTTGTTCCTTGTACCGCCCATGCTGTAACTTTCACCGAAATCTGTTGGGAAATTTGTGAGTAATCCTGGAAACAGACACACCGACAAACAAACCCACACCGACAAACTGAGCCTGTAATCCTGAGGAGAAATCTTTTTTTTCTTCTCCAATAAAAATCCAAACAATATCCGACACCCCCTGTTTAACACGAGCGTTCTGGCTAAGACTTTGTGCAACACACACACGTCCAAAACAAACAGGTGCAATCGTGTCCATTTTCTAGAACTTTTCAAATATTTATTTTGAAATGATCCTCTGGTTTATAGTTGATTTTAATAAGATACGTGGGTGAATTGGAAGAGTCGATATTTTTCTTGCTATATTCTATAGGAACAGACATCTGAATCCATTTGTACATAAAATACAACTTGCCACATGGCTTACAAAGTTTCATATTTTCTCATTGTTTTCTCACTGTAAAACTAGTTCATGATTGATATTAGTATTGTTGCTGTTTAGGTTAATCAAGTCAATTAGTTGGTTCTTCTCCAAGTTCTGACTTTCTTTAAACCTTCTTGCACCTGTGTCACTACCGTAACATTTAAACGTTAATTTATTGTGATCACAAGAGTAAAACCACCATCACATTTTTTTTCTGATATAATAATAATGAGTAAAACCACCGTGTGTTTGCTTTTGAAGCCCGCAGCCGCTTACCGACGTGATAAATTACAGGGTGAAAGCTTGCAGTAGGAACTAAATGATTGCACTTGTAGCGACTCGGTTGTGTTTAAGAAGAGCACGCGCACTGTTTGCTCTCAGAGCTACGAACGTGTAAATAAGCCCTGAACAGAGTGATGTCATGAGTTGCAAATCCTTTGATTTGACTTCGTGTTTCCACTTACTTGGGGGGATCGTAGCGACGAAAAACAAATGAACATTTTCGTCGAAGGAGACAGTCGTTATAGTCGCTTCAGCAACTTCCAGGTCTATTTCGAGCGATTCTCATTACCACCGTTTTAAGCACTGTTGTTTGATGATCATCCTTTTTATATCTTTTTTTCCCCCCCTGAAAATATAAGATCCCTCTATTGTTTTCATCGATCAATTCTGAACCCATCTCAGACGGTCGAAAAGTGAAGACTGAAAGTGCGTGACTGCCCTCTGCTGGCAACGTGGACCATCACACCAGGCAAACGATCAAGAAGGCGAAAGCCAGTGTTTCGTTAAGTTTTCTTTGCACACATGCACAGACGGGAAGTAAGTAAACCATTGGCGTTGCGCAGCATTCAGACCTCATTCATTTGCAGATTTTGTTTAATCTACCGCAGAAACTTTTTTTTTTTTATGTCTGTGGCGTGTAGAGTCGCTTAATTTACGTTTTTTTAAGCCAAACTTTATTGCCCACATTTACACATTGAGGAATTAAATATGTGACCCTCGTACAATTTTTCCACGATGGTGCATTTTCTCAGCCCCTTCTATGTGCTGAGCGTTTGTGCAAATATTTCAACATCTGTGCAGTCATGAATTGTGTATAATACTTTGAATTCACAAACTTTCTCAATGACCAGAAGAAAAAGAAACCTTTATTTTCAGGCTCCTGTTTCAGCACTTATTTACCTGGCTGGTGTCTGAAGGCAAACAAGATACATCGGTTTTGCCACACTTGGAGGCACCAGTTTGCAGCCATTGAACGATAATCCTGTTTCACTGCATATTTTGCCGAGTTTTGATGGGACTTAAGAGGATAAAAGGTTTTCAATTCACATGTCACTCATGTTTGCCTTCAGCCTCAGAGATTATAATCAGGGCAGTAAAAACAAAAGACAAAATAAACCCATAACACTTTCGTCTATCAAATGGAATCTTGTCTCTAAGTTACCTCAAACTAGAATCATCTTTCAAAATAACGTAATTCATCACTGGTTTCTGGTGATCTCAAGTTGTCATTTTATGTGACTTCATTCTGAAAGAGATAGAAAAATAGACATTTTGCAATCGAAAAACCGATGTGAAATGTATTCTTAGAAACAGTTTACAGTCAATGCAACTTGGGAAGTTGCCAGAGTGACACACTGTGTGAAATATGTGCGTATTGACATCAGTCGTGTTGAAATGATTCATGTTTGGTTTCCTTTCGTGATGTCACTGCGCTGCAATTTCCCAGCATGTGGTTCAACTGTGCATTGTGTCAAGAAGAAAAACAACACCCAAAACAAAACAAGCAAAAAAACTCCACAGGGTGTATGTGTATGTGTACTTTGATTAGAGTTAAGCAAAGTGTAACAGTTTGTTGACACTAATTCAGACTGTGTGGCTTCACTTGTGGCTTTTGTGGCGTCTGACTCCATCTGCCGTGGAGCGTTGTGTAACGCTTTGTGTCACCAGCCACACCTTTCCACGCCTCCCAACAAGTGGTAGTTGAAACTAAGCCAGGCTCACAGCTATAAGTGAGTTGCCAGCGGCTATGGAGTAAACTCTCTACGAGCCAGTTCAAGTATCAGACCTCTCAGACCTTACAGAAACATGCTGTGGACGGTCTCCCCACTTCTCACTGGACTGCTGACACTCGTTCTCCTCTACTTCAGTCGCAGAAGGTAAACTGTTTCAATTTGTCGCCGACTCTTGTTGATATAAGATATTCAGAACATGTTTATTTAGCTGTTGTGTGGGTGTGAAGCTTTGACCACTTCTGCGAGAGTTCATTGAGCAGATTTTGCAAGGCAACACAGGTTCACTTATGCGCTGATGTACTCTTGATCTGTCCCATATGCCATTTGTAATAGATTTAAGCGACATAGATCACTGAAACTCCCAACTCTTCCTCGTGTTTCACAACGTGTCCTGTGAGCTGCATAGTTTTTTTTTTCTTCCTCAAGCCACAGCAGCGAAACTCTTGGCATGGCCTCATGTCAACTCCAAACCTGTTGGGTGAGAAGGATGATTGTGTGAACAGCGGATGAGCGAGTCATCGTGATTTTTTTTTTTTTTTCACCTCAGCAAGTTTCCTTTATTCTCGACAGGGGGAAAGATGAGCCTCCCCTGGACAAAGGTCGCATTCCATGGTTGGGACACGCGTTGGAGTTCGCAAAAGATGCTGCAGAGTTCCTGCGGCGCATGAAGGAAAAGCACGGAGACATCTTCACAGTGAGTCCTCGCCGCGTCCGCGAGCGCTCAGCTGTCATCTGGGAAACAGATTCACGCATGATGCTACAAAAGAGGCTGTGGACGCGTTTTTGTTTTTTTTTGTTTTTTTAATTTGCAGCCACATGGATGCAGTTATCAGTTTTGGGAGCGACTCTGTTTGATCTGGTTGTTGTTCAGTCTTTTATGACACGAAACTACAATGTGTTCTTTTTCCACTAAACTGGTTTCCATGGATTTTCAAAAATCAGAGCAGATGTCACATACTTGGACCAAATATCTGATACACTGCCGAAATCTAATTTATACCAAGTAATGTTTTGCTCATCCTAAGCTAAAATCTCTCATCCCACTCAAAATAAGAGCCTAAAAAAACTTGTTTAAAAGTGTTATCTCAAGTTTTCTTATCAAGTAAAAATAACTCGGTTCTTTTACAGACGGTTTCACTGGTTTAAAAAGCTTTTCTGGTCGAGTTAAAACAGCTGATGTCATCAATGTGGGCAGCTGCTTTTTGCAGCCGGGCAGCTGAGGACAGAAAAAAAAAAGTGGAAACACTGACCTTTCTGGTGATGATGTCCTCATCAGGTGCGTGTTGCCGGTCAATACGTGACAGTGTTGTTGGACCCAAGCTCCTTTGACAGCGTGGTGAATGACACGGTGTGTTTGGACTTCACCCGCATCAGGAGTCAGCTCGTCAAAAAGATCTTCGGTCTGCAGACAAGCATCAAGCCTGCGGCGGAGAGGAGATTTATGGAGAGGTAAACAAGCGCCGTCTTTCCTTTTTTTTTTCGTTTTACGCACAGTTCCTTTAGCTCAACGTTGCGTTGTGAATCTCAGTGTTATCTTTGATTCTCCATCCTCAGCCATTTTCAAGGCCCCGGTCTCTTCAAGCTCAGCACGTCGATGAACACTCATCTCCGGAGTCTGCTGCTAAGTAACAACGGCTGCAGCTCCTCAGAGTGGAGGCAGGATGGACTCTTTGACCTCTGCTACAGCCTCCTTTTCAGGTATCTCACAGCTTACAGAACCCGCAGCAAAAAGCTGTCAGCTGAGACGAATCGCACGTCGTTGTTTATACTTGTTAGTGTGATGTGAGAGGTAACTCCAGCGTTGTTTTCAGGGCAGGGTATCTCACTCTGTTCGAGAAGAGAGACGACCCCTCTGCAGTTTACGGAGAGTTTCGCAAGTTTGATGATCTCCTCTCCAAACTGGCTCGCAGCTCACTGAAGCGCGGTAAGCTGGATAGAAGTGAATCCACGCAGACAGGATTTGCTTCAGATATTAAAAATGGAAAAAAATAAAGGTGGGCAATGCACTAAAGTCACTTTTTGGGTGCGTGTGTGTCCTGACAGCGGAGAGGAAAACAGTCCTATCGTCTCAGCAGCGTCTGTGGGAACTGCTGTCCTCCGACTGGCTGAGCGGGGAGTCGAACTCCTGGCAGCAGAGCTACCAGCGCTTCCTGCAGGAGGAGGGAATAGACGCAGAAATGCAGAACAAAGCCCTTCTTCTGCAGCTGTGGACCACACAGGTGAGAGCTGTCTGTCTGTCTGTCTGTCTGTCTGTCTGTCTGTCTGTCTGTCTGTCTGTCTGTCTGTCTGTCTGTCTGTCTGT
>JASSRZ010000072.1:17806033-17821709 GCA_032164315.1 Malacoctenus gilli
TGTGTGTGTGTGTGTGTGTGTGTGTGTGTGTGTGTGTGTGTGTGTGTGTGTGTGTGTGTGTGTGTGTGTGTGCGTAAAGGGTCTGAAGTTCAAGGTCCCGTCCTTGTTGAGTGAGCACTGGGTATACAGATGAATGGAAACAGCCCTGACAAAACCAATGTGGCAAAAAGAAAATTAATCACAGCTGCTGGGACGCAGCCAAGATAAAACCAGGTCATTGCATGTAAAGGAGACTCGGTGTTAAAGAAAAAAAAAGGCACTGGGGAAAAAAAACAGTGAAATATTCAGCGATGGTTGTAGAAAAGATGATTTTACCACTTTTGAGATGTGTGCATTCTTCATAAGATCTGATATAATGTATGCATCGCTGTTGTTTCCCTGTATATTCCGTATAAAAATGTCTCTCCCACACATGTTGGATGACTTTCGAGAGCATCCTTCACACCAGTTGTATCTGGGACATCAACTCCAACAGCCCTAATGAGGGCTGGTTTCACCTTGTCACCTAAAGTCGAGGGTGCTCTGCAGAGGCTATATTGCATCTGCAGGAGGGCCAGATGACAATGTGCCATGTGAGACACAAACCAGTGTGATCTGGCTTTGTTTAGTGTCACAGTGGGATTTCCTGTCAATCTGCGCCCGCCCTCTCTCTCTCTCTTTCTCTCTTTCTCTCTCTCTCTCTCTCTCTCTCTCTCTCTCTCTGTCTCTCTCGCTCTCTCTCTCTCTCTCTCTCTCTCTCCTTATCTCCCGCAAACATGTTTTCTCTTCTATAGTTATAAATATCTCACTCCCGTCATCTTTCGCTTTCCTTTATGAGACCACCAAAGAGCACTCACTGGTAGTCGCTGTCATTTTCCTGTGTTCATGTAATCAAGTTGCAATAATAGGGTATTCATCTCACAGAAACTGCAAGACATAAAGGACATAATCTTGGGTGTGGCCACTATTAACATCTGTTTTGTTATGTGGGGCCTCTGGGTCCACTGACAGACTATAAATAGTCTGTAATTCCACTGAGGCTATTAGCATCATGTCTGGAGCTCCGTTCAACCTTTTCCTCGACGTGTATTTGTTGGCGGCCTCCTTTCATTTGCACTGAAAGCTTTATCTCTGATTTGGAGTTCAGTAGTTTTATGAAATTAGCGCCCCGTGACATTAAACAACCCAGGGAAGGCAGAGATAAAGACAAGCTTGGGCAGGGTGGACGAGTGCACGCAGCGTGTGGAAGCGGCGAGGGCAGCAGGGACACAGGCCAGTGGGAAATGTAGAGGGTTTCCTCCTGGAACTTAACCTCATAATCACAAGGCAACACAGAGGCACCAGTGCGCCTTCATTAGCAACCTTTTTATAGCCTCACAATCCTATTACCTCTGCCCTTTTTGGTCCTGTTCTTCCATAACTACAGTCGTCAAAGGCTTCAAGTTTGAGCTTTGTGTATCTTTGCCTTTGGTGGCGCATTAATATTTAGGAAGGACTTCCATGTTTTAGCTACCAGTGCTGGAAATCACATGAGCACTAGACCAGAGATTTAGTTCCTGAAATATTTGGGGGCTTTTTTGGGGGCATTTGTTTGCTTGTTTTTCTTCTGTTGGAGAGCTGCTGTCTCTCTCTATCAGGCTTACAACACAGCTTCTACGTTTAACATTAACCCAAACCATTCTCTCACGGTTTCTCTGAACTCTCATGAACATTGGAACTCAGCACCGAAAGGCCCCACCTGGGCTCTCTCCCATGACCTTCCCCCTCAGGGGTCCCGGCTTTTCAAATCGAACCCCTTCGCCGCCGTGTAGCCCAACTAAACTTCGCGGTTAACAGAAATCAGACTCGTCGACAGCAACGACAGCTCAATTATTGCTGCCATGGAGTTGAAAATGGATCTGACCACGTTCACATTATCAAGACATCTTTATTGAAAGAAAAGAGTGACACAGTAGTCCGGGTTTTTCCCCAAAATAAACTTTTTTCAAGGACAAGTAAAGTAATCGCAACAGTTTTTGTAGCTACCAAGTTTAGACAAGTAGTTTCTTTTCCCAGTTACTTGCTGGTCATTGCAGAATAATCCAGGGGGGGGGGGGACAGCAATTCTCCTGTTTTTTTTATTTGCTACCAGTGTTTATGTGTGTACCTGCATCTGATTTTCCGCCTGCAGCTGCTTCACTCGGGCGCTGCCCTTGTCACTGTTCCCTTCGATCCTCAGTCCCATCACCTCCCTGCTCTTCAAGTGTTTGATTCAAATAGATTTCCTCCAGGGCTGGGCCGAGGAGCACGGCGGGAAGAAAATAAACAGATAGGGTCATTATTCATGTCTGCCCCGACGCTATGGCAACAGTGTCCTCCTGTTCCGATTGGCCGTAGATAGGGTCGCCTTTTTAAGCCACCACTTTCCACTCCTGGGAACCCGAATTATTAGATCGTTGTCGACGCTTTTACTGTCAGTCACCTCTTAACAGCTGTGCTATCATCCCTTTTCTGTAAGTGTGCCTTCATTTCCTCTGGATGATTTACAGGGAGGCCTCGTATCAACTGCTCCACAGCGGGCTGTGGCCTGTAAGAGGAACCGGTTTTTCTGCGTGATTCACATGACGAGCACCTGATTCTATTTTAATATATTCTTCATTTTACCCTTTTTAAGTGTAGAACATGAATTGCATTCAAACTCGACTTTAATTCCCCAATGCAAACATTTTCAAACAGGTATAATGAAAATAAAAGTCTTTTGCCCACAACACACTCTGGCCGGACATTTCCTTGCAAAGATTTTTGGAGCAAGTATTTCAACTCTGCCTCATTTCATCATATAACATCCCAACCTTTCCCGTGTGGGCAATTGCCAAAAAAAGGCTCAGTGTTCTTGCTACAACCTCCTACTCATCCTCTAAGTTGTGCAGTTTGGAGCTGCAGTCATTTAGGGTTAATATACGAAGTGCAGACTATGGTTCAGGAAGTAATCCTCATTTTGGCCCACTGAAGTAAGAGACACTCTGTCACGTTGATTTTTATTGCAAACGATCCAATGGAGAGTCATTTCGGGGTGATCACAGACACAGTTCCACCAAACTTTGAAGTTGTTTGATCATTAATCAGAGTAGGTGAGATTCTGTTGAGAGACACAATTTTCGCTCTCTTAAAGCAGAGTTTCAGAGCATGTGTAGGAGGGATAAATGATCATACACAGGAGCATTAAAAGCAGTCATTTTGCGGACTTTTGGAGAGTTTTGGACAGTTCGAAAGAAAAACTTTGCGCACACAAGCAAACAACAAATAATTTGAGCATGTTTTTGATGAGCTTATTTGATTCAAACTCCGACAGACTTTTTTCCAACGACGATTTGCATATGTTTATACATGCATCAAAAGACAGCTTAATAAATACTCCAGTGTCAATGGGTAATCGACCACGAATTCAATTTGAATGTTATCGGCCTCAATAAGTGGGCATCACTGGGTTGAATGGCTTCATGAATGCAGGGTGAAGTAATCCCCCACTGAACTCGCTGTCCCCAGAAGGCCTGACTGACTGCAGCCCCAGGGGGCTTTTGTAATTACGGCACAATCAGTGAAGGAAACAAGAGACAAAGCGTAAAGCTGGAAAACTTTTACGCAGTAGAGTGCTGTTGCAGTCCCAGGGGCAATCCAAGTTTTGCAAAAGTAACGTAACATAGTTACACTCTTCAAAAATCTCTCTGCCCATAGGAGGGGGTGGCATGCTGGGAAATTGCGCTGGAAATACTTAGTTACTTATTCAGATCAGATAAGTTCAAACTGAGAACTGCAGAATACAATGGATTTGGGTTATTTTGTTTGTTTGTTTACACAATAATAACAGGTGGCGAAGTGGGGGGCTGTCGTGTGGTTCTAAAAGAAGTGCAGTCTGCCACCACACGTACTGTGGTGGAGTGTGGGTGGAGCAGTGTATATTTATCTGTTTCTGTGTGTGTGTGTCAACAGAGAGAGAGAGAGAGAGAGAGAGAGAGAGCGAGAGAGAGAATGCTCGCTTACGTGCATGCGTGATTGCATGTGTGCGTGCCCGTGCTCTTTCCTGGGAGACTTACCGATTCTTTGTCATGTGAAATGTGACTCAATGGTATCACCCACTGCAGTGGATTATGGGGATATTCTGCTCTGACGTGACCACTGTTTGCTTCAATCTATGTGGCAGTGGTGTCAAGTGGCAGGAAGTGATGGATCTCTCGCCCTCTCAGTCTACTGAGTTCATTACACTGTGAACTCGGTGTAAAATAAACCAAATCTAACAGTTCATCCCGATTGTCCTTCGACATAGAAAGCACAGGAGGGTCTTGATCTCCTACCGAGGTCACAGAGGGATGCTGTAATGGTTTTATATATTAATTGCTGAACCTTACTGTCCACTTGAGCACACTCACACAAGTGGATAAGCCTGAGAAGTGAGTCATGAATAAATAAGTGACCCAAGTCGATCCTATCCATTAGTTCTTTCCCAATCACACATCCAACTGGGCACTTATTAATGGTTTGTCCGGGCACGGACATTATTGACATTCACTTACTGTCAGCACTTTCAGGCAGCTAACTGAACCTTAATATGCCGGAGTGTGTGGAGCTTGTTGAGCAACAAGTTTTACTTGTTCTATCAAGAAAAGCAGGATTTGTTTTGGAGCATAGACGTGACATGAGTACATGGCATTGTGGGCTAATTTAATGAGCACTAAAGTAAACAAGGAGGGTTATTTAAATACGGGCGCATTCAATTCAGTGCATTTATGATTCTCAGTGCCTTTTGTCTACTGAAAATTGTTCGTAAATTGACACCACTTGAGGTTCAGCCCGCTCTAAAACTGAGCCACTGCTCTCCATATTAGGACTATATTTTTGCATGTTGTTAAATGTCTTTCTCTCACTTTGTGCTTTTTTTCTCATGGTGCTTTTATGTATTTATCTTTCAGATCTTGGCCATCATTTCGATCCTCTTCATCGTCCTGTCCACCATCGCCTTGTCCCTGAACACCCTCCCTGAGCTGCAGCACACCGATGAATTTGGTCAATCGACCGACAATCCCAAGCTGGCCCACGTGGAGGCTGTGTGCATTGCCTGGTTCACCATGGAGTACCTGCTCCGTTTCCTCTCCTCGCCCAACAAATGGAAGTTCTTCAAAGGCCCTCTGAATGTCATCGACCTGCTGGCTATCCTGCCCTACTACGTCACCATTTTCCTGACAGAGTCCAACAAGAGCGTGCTGCAATTTCAGAATGTCCGACGCGTCGTCCAGATTTTCAGGATCATGCGGATCCTCCGGATCCTGAAGCTGGCTCGCCACTCCACGGGTTTGCAGTCTCTGGGCTTCACCCTGAGGAGGAGTTACAATGAGCTCGGTCTGCTCATCCTTTTCCTGGCCATGGGCATCATGATCTTCTCAAGTTTGGTGTTTTTTGCCGAGAAGGACGAGGAGGATACAAAATTCAAAAGCATTCCAGCTTCCTTCTGGTGGGCGACTATTACAATGACTACAGTGGGCTATGGGGATATCTACCCAAAGACTCTCCTGGGAAAGATTGTGGGGGGGTTGTGCTGCATAGCAGGAGTGCTGGTAATTGCACTACCTATCCCCATTATTGTAAATAACTTCTCTGAATTCTACAAGGAGCAGAAGAGGCAAGAAAAAGCACTTAAGAGAAGGGAGGCCTTGGAGAGGGCAAAAAGAAATGGTAGCATAGTTTCAATGAACCTGAAGGAGGCGTTCGCTCGCAGTGCAGAACTAATGGATGTTGTGGTGGAAAAAAGTGAGAGGCCTCACGACAATCACCTCTCCCCAAGTCGTTGGAAATGGACCCCCAAGAGGGCCGCCTCAGAGACGAGCTCAAACCGCTCTTTCAACGCACAGGACATGGGCTCCCCCAGCAAGGCTCGAGCCGCCAGCCCCCAGAGGTTGAATGTTCAGAAGCTGGAGGAGATGTACAACCAGATGGCGAAGACGCAGTCACAGCCGAACCTCAATGCAAAGGACAAGAGCTCCAGAGGGGGCAAGCAGAGGGACGAGATTGAGCTGGGGGCCATCCAAGACCACGGACCACCGGTGCTGGGGACCAGAGAGGGAGTGGGGGACATGAAGAGCTTGTCCAGCATTGACAGCTACATCAGCTGTGCGACGGACTTCCAGGAGAACCCCCGCTTCCTCCACAGCCCGGGGATGGACTCTGGTCTTCAGGAAAGCAACCGCTTTTCCTACAGCTCGGCTACAGCTTTGTCGCGGCAGACCACTGCAAAAGCAGGTCAGCAAGCCACAGGAGAGCGTGAACCTACATTCACCTCAGTGTCTGTCACAAAGCCCTCATGCCCGGAGAACACAAGGAGATTCTTCTTTTCTGGCAATTCCTCGAAAAGCCTTATCCCCAAAGGAGGCAGCCGCAGTGACGCAGAGTCGGGGCCGTCCCCTCTTTCAGACAGCTCGGTGGTGTCAGACCGCTCCCTGTTAAGCCCGGAGGTCTCTGTCTACACCACTGCCAGTAGCCGAACGCCACCAAAGTCTCCTGAAGGGACGGCATTGGCCCCAACGGTCTTCACCTTCCACGACTCCTCCATCAGCAAATACATAGACGCCGATACAGACGATGACGAACATCTCCGTGACATCTCTGACACCAGTCCCTCAGAGCGTCTCCTGGCTGGGGGGAGCCCGAAACGCAGCATAAATATAAATTACCAGAGGGGCTCCAACCATTTAGAAGCAGCCCAGAAAATGCTGGGTCAGAACTGCCTGTTCCCCCTGGAAGGGATTCGTGGCATAGCTCACGAGAATCACATAGGACCTGAGATGGCGCGTAGACCAAAGGTTGAAAGGGGGCGACAGAACACTCTGGATAAAAGCCTCTGAGGCACAAGTGAGGCAGAAACAAACAGGAAGCTGGAGACAGAGTGTTTGTGATAGAGACAAGCCAAAACACTCTGGAAGCCAGAGATAAACACAAAGGCTCTCACTGAAACATTTCACAAATTACCTGAGCTGGCCATTGGGCAATAGGCTCTGGGGGAACATGTGTGGTGAATACTCTGGGAGAAAAAACATTTCTATATTGGAGAATGTCACTGCCCCTCCTTCAGCTCATTCCTGGTCGCGGTATTCCATACCCACGAAACGAAAGAGCGCTCCCGAGGCGGCAACGGGTGTGTCCACAGAAGCAGAGCGCGCACAGAAATCGAGCTGTGGTTATACCAAGTGTAACCCCACAGAATGATGGTTTTTAACTGCAGGGGGTTATCTCTATATACTCTCCAGGGGGGGATAAAGCCCCCGTGGTCCACATTCCCATTACTGAGTCCCAGTTCATTTTGTAGTCTTGGAGATACAGGAAAGGACCTAGAAGCCTATAAGCTACTTACATGTGCCCTCCATTCCCAAACCTGGCCTTAGTCATTTACATTTGTGGGAGTGTGCATGTCCGCCTATGTGTGTGGGAGAGTCTTGACATTTCCGAGTGGTCCGACGGTAATTCATGTGAACACACCCTTAAGATTGTCGAAGCTGATTTATTTTTGTATTATTAAGAAGAAAGTTCCTTCGAGAAATAAGTGGTTTGCTGGTCTACGATGTCCAAATCATGTGCGAAGTCACACATGAGGTCTTGTTTGAGGTCCAACGTCACAGCACAAAGGCTGCAAGTTCCAGAGGCTCCATCTCATCATCCATTCAAACGAACAGTGTTTTGTTGTCCCTATAGCAACGTGTCATAGGTGGAGCCAATGACACTTTTCAAATTTCTGCCAGTCTTTCTGTAAGATTTTCAAATGCTGATCAAGGGGGACCAACTGTTTTTAAACAGGCTGATACACTAACTGGTAACAACTTAGACTTCTACATTAAAGGCACATCCATGAAGCATGCATGCACTCAACCAGTTAACATACAAGAAGAAGAAAAAAACACGATGAGTTGCTTGTCTCTAATAACTTCTTGAAACTCTAAAGTATTTTTTATGTTAACCGCTTATACTCATGAAGTTTAAATACTCAGCATGCATTGGTCTTCATGTGACGGCCAAATGAAGCAGCTAAAAATGTCATGCTGCTTTTTATATTGAAACAAACACACTTTATAATAACCATCAGAATTTACCGGTCGGTAAATATTTGAAGAAAAACCTCATCGGTTTTGACATGACTGGTGACACCCACTATTTGTCTGCACTTTTTAATTTATTGTTCATAATTATGTTTTTATTTATAGTTTCAAACAGTAAGAAGATCATTTTCACACAGCATATTTCATGACGATTATCATCGTTCAGGTTCTTTGGAATTGTATCAAGGAACAAATGTTTTTTGTTTTTGGTCTGGAGGAAACATTTGCATCTGATTATGAAATTTTAGTTGTTCGTTTATAGATAAATTGTATTGAAATGCAAAGATGATGACCCATTCCTCCTGCTTAACACCCAACCAGTCCAAATAAAGGAAACCTGCGATTTCCAGCCAATCCGAGGCAGAGTAGTGTGCGTTTCGACATCGCCACTGAAGGGTTTATAAGTATGTATTGGCCTGTTAAATGCTACCAAGTTAATGATTAATCCATTTGAACCCAATGTTAGATTATATCATAATTGAACATAATTTTAAATGTTTTACAGAAAAAAAAACAATCATTCGCAGAACTTCTTTTTTTTATCAATGGTTATTATAAAGTCGTAACTGTACTTTTGTAAGAAAACTCCATCGCAACCTGAAATTACCACAGTAATCTACACGAGCAGGATACTTTTACCATCAGTCAGAAACATTTGCCATAGCTGAAAAAAAAAGCCCACTCATGCATGAACATAAACACGCACTTGCGAGAGATCCACACATGCAGGTGTGGGAAACAATCTTCAGGATCCATAGATATTTTTAGTTTCCATGGTGACAGCCATCATCCTCAAAGACTGGAGCAGCTAAGCAGTGATTTGTTAATTGGTGTGGTGAGGTTCTGCTCGCAGCTAACATATGCTCACACGTATCCTCCAACGCGAACGCACACACGCAGACAACCAGGCATCCACGGCAGTCACACGTTAGCGGGGGCCGATCCTCACCACGCATCTTCATGTGTTCTGTGTTATTGCGACATTGTGGTGTAAGAATCTCGTTCGATATGTCTGTGTTCAATGTTTTGTAGCATCCCAGATATCCGATGACTTCAGTTGCAGATTTCCTGCCAGACCGGTAAACACGAGGCGCTCTAGAATCTGTTCACACTGCCACAAGATACAGAGACGACCCTTTAAAAGAGCAGATTCCTAATATAGGAGTTATATCACTTCAAAAGTAGCTACTGGAAGTACGAGGCCAATTAATTTGTTTTTGTTGCACAGAGAACAGCAGACGATTCATATTTGGGAACAGAAGAGGGATATGTTTGTGAAGTTGTTGTGGCTCTGAGGTGGGCCGCACCAGTGGCCTTGTCAGGGAAATGACAAGTCTGAACCTGTACGTTTTTTCTGTGCCATCAAAGTTTGACTTTGAATTTCTTGCAGTGACTTTTTTTAAGCATCAAAATCAGACTTCGAATTTTAAAAGCCATGCAAAAGGCTGCTTCTTCCTGGTTGCCTCGACTTTGACTTTGGCTCTGTTGACATTTAAATTTCAGAGGCTGGATTTTTTGTAGCAATGATTATTTTTTCGAGATTCCTTCTCTTTTCACACTGATTATTTTCAACAGGCTTAAAATGTTCACTCTGTTTTTTTGGTGGGATTTTTTCTTTAAAACTCTGAATTCATTGTAACATTTCAAAGAAATTCAGCGCCAGAATTTCAAATTCAAGCTCTTGACTGCACAGCAAAACCACATCTGAACTTTGACTTTTTCTTTGTGCAAAACAGAATAAGTACTTTCCTGAATGTTCATATTTGATGCACTTTTACAAAAACTATGAAGAACAACCTGAAATGTCTTGAAAAAAGTTTAAAAATCCGCTTTGACACTACGACTCTTTTGCGACTGATGTTGGCCAACGTTGGTCAGGCTGTGAGACACTGGATGAACATCACCGACTTACAGATGCTACAGTAGTTTCTGTCAGTGAAAGCATGAAGGAGCTTGGCAAAAGTATGAAAGAAAAAAAATTGGTCTTTTCAGTGAACTTCAGTTTTTTTTTGCAAGCAGAGGTCACAAAGAACGAGAAAATTGTCATTCATCGATTTAATTTCATGCCACAGACGTCAAATACAAAATGAGTGGTGTTGTAATTTCAAATTTTCTTTGTGTATATTTTAGGAATGAAAAATGGAAAACAGGAACTTTTCCCTTGTATAATTTGCATTTTAATCTCAAATCCAAATGTCTGAAGAGCAGCGCAAAAACAAGTGAACAGGCCTCTCTGGTCCAATTCTGTGGGTATAGCTGCAGATCAGGAGGAAACAGGAGGACTAAATCCTAAACAAGGTTTCATTCTTCGGCCACAAAAGTCAGGACACGAGATGAATCGCGCCGTTTGGAGCCCCGCCCCCTTGGGAGGTTTCTGTAAACAAATCTAATTTACAGTGTAAAAGAACAATATTTTTGAAACGTGTTCACAAAATATGTTCTTCAGAAAAATAGACGCTCACGCTGTTTCTGGTCAAAAATACAAGTGGGGGGGAGAAAAAGGTTCCCACTCGATCAGCGAATGCAGCTGCCGGGTAAAAATCTGAGCCAGAAGTCAGCAGAAGGTGATTGACATTCATTTTTTTTTTTTTAGTGTTGTGGTGAGAAGTGTAATCACAAACCCCCTGATTTCATTTCCCGTTTTAATCACAGAGTTGGACCATTTTATATTGCTCTCCCATAGTGAGAGGAGCTGAGGTGTGAAAGGAATAGCAATGACTGCGAGCAGCAGAAGGGGGGGGGGGGGAGAGCATGCGTGCGCACGTGCAGGCGTGCGTGGTTGTTGTGAGGCCGGAGCATTAGAGCAGTGTAGCTGCTGCTTAATGAGGGAAAAATGAACCGTCTCCGATATGAATGTAAACACGTTAGGGAGGAAATCCTGCATTGTTTTTTTTTGCTATAATCTATCTGCGCGTCTGAGCGGCGACACGAATGGCAACAAGACGAGTCCACAAAAATATAAGGAGGATCACCAGAAAGAGATGATGCAGCTTCTATTGTCGGAAAAACAAAGTGGGGAATGGAAATTTATGACCTTTTATCAGACACACAAAAAAGTTTTTTTCACAACATTGTTTCAGCTCCTAAATCCTCTTTAGGATTTCACTTAGTTTGTTTTTTTTTCAATCACAGTAAAGTGTTTGTGTTCACATCATTTCATTCATTTTGTTTATAACACTTTGTGAGTGTTTACAAGGAGTCAACAAAAGTCTACAGCATTTTTTTTTTGCAGCAGCAGCAGCAGCAGCAGCCTCACTCCCAAAGAAGGCGCCCCAAAGCGACACATCTCTGAATTTTTTTTCCCACTTCCCCCATTTCATGAAGCACATTTACAACTATACAGAACTGTTTTGTTTGTAAATGTATCTGAATTCCTGTATCCCTTTTTGAGTGAAGAGACGGCAAGTCGCTCCATCGCTGTCATTCCGACTCCATCTATTTTTGTTCCGATTTTGTCTACGTTAACACTTTGGATCAATAAAAGCAACAATAATTTCATGAAGCCGAGTGTTGATTTCAGATCAAATCGAAGTACTTTTGTCTTCAAAAGCAAAGTCTGAGACCAACGCATGCCAGACATGCCAAAACATGTAACTGCTTAATAGTAATGAAAGAGCTCCGAAATTTACTCCAGTAGAGAAGAAACAAATGTTTCCTCCTAAGTTACATCATTTCAAACTGCTGATTTTATTTCAGTTTAAAACAAAGATAAAAGTCATTCATCTCATTCGATTTTGTTGCATTGCTTGAGTTGTTGCTTTAATAATGTGGTAGTCAGGGACCATTTCTCTCCGAAATATCTCTTAACAATGATGACAATCAATATATTTCAGAACAGGCAGCAAGCCCTCTGGTGAGGAACTTAGTGTCGCAAAACATCACGCACACACGGACACACACATAGACAAGCAGAAACACAAGTATGGAAATCCTGGCGTAAGAAATGCTAAACATTCTGCAAAGAAACGTTAAAAAAACAAAAAGAAAAGAATTATGATTTGTTACTCAGACTGTGATACTGTGACAAAATGACATCGTGTTTCATCCTTAGAAAAAATGTTTTGACATGTTATCATTTCTGTATAACTCATTTTTACACACAACTTTACATTCTCATTGAAAACCGTTTTCGAAAATGAACTCTGATAGGTTTCTTTGTGAAGAAAACACAACCAAGTGATTGCTTTATTTTCACCTTCATTGATACAAATGGACATGAAAAGCACATGTTTTTCAAACACTTTCATAACGACTCCCCAGTGAACCCATAAAAAAAAAAAAGCTCCCGACTGTACAGAAGATGAATTTAGCTGAAACCTAAAATAGGGTTTGGTTGTCGTAGTGGCTGCTAAAATCGAAGCACGGAGACGTTGGAGTCTTTCTTCCCAGTTCGAACCCCCACTGGAACCTTTTCAAGGGTGCCCGGTGGTCCCTGAAACCTGGCGTGGACCTTTGCGCTGGCGAGTAGCCCCCCCTCCCACGTTCCACGTCCTCTAAATTGAACACTGTATTTCAGGGTTGGGGTCGATTCAGAATGCCTTCATCGAGTGAAACACGCGTCACGCCCTAGAAAAGTAACCAGTGTTAGCGCATGAGTCAAATTAAAAATCTCTGACACCTTTAAACATAAACTCTATTTTTTCTACAGTTTAAGCTCTCAGTGGAATTGACCCCAACCTTGCCTAAGCCATCAGTCTTTGTAAAGTACACTGTTTCCAGGGAATTGAAAAAAACCAACAAAACCAACAAAAAAAAAACAACCAACAAGATATTTGAATGACGTTAGCCAGCTCTTATACAATGTTGTTTGTAGGTCCCGAAGCTGTCTGTTTTGTAAGAAACAAAAAAAGAAAAACCTTTTTACCCGTTGACTTTCTATGCTGTCGTTTCTGTATTAATGTTCTGTTGATCAGTGCATGTTGTAACTTTGGCGTCGTGACTGGTTGTGATTCCCACAGAGCCAGTACTTGTCATGTAAAAAGAAAAAAAGAAGAAAAACAACTGGAAAAAAAGTGTCTCAATGTCCCAAGATATTTCTATTTCTTAAGAAAAATCAACATTTCCCTTGAATGACTCGAAATAAAATAAATAAGATCACTTTACATTTTGATTCGGAATTGTCGACTTTTATTTCTCTTCTCGATTTGGTTTGTTGGATTGTTTGTTTGTTTGTTTGCCTTCCTGTTAGTGGGGTTGCTCAGTCGGTTCTCAATGGATTTAGGTGAGTCCGTTAAGATTGTGCTCATGAAAACTATATAAACATGTTTTGCATAAACTGTTATTGTCAATTTTTTTTATTTTTAAAGCTGTTGATTCTGTTTTTCTGGTGGTAAAAAAAACCGCTTCAATATATTTCCAAAAATGAGGGTTGGTTTTATCGAATTATTGGGTTAATTTGCAGCAATAAATGGAAGTTGAACTCCATTTCCCAGAAATGATGAGATTTGGCACAGAACAATCAGTAAATAATTTGACAATTTTACCAGTGTCAACCCTGTGATCTAAATATTGTGAGCTCTAGAAGCATCTCAATAATTCAGGGAAAAAAAATATAATCTGTTTATTGGGGAAAACCAGTTGCAGTTTTTTTCTCTCATCTCAACAGTTCGGAAAACACAGTTGTTCTTCCTTGTGAACGCAACATGTTCCTGGAGTGGCTTTTTTTTTTTTCTCCACGCCATTTCTAAAGAGCCGTAGACGTGTGCATGATGGAGACCTGCAGGAGGAAGGAGGGAGGAGGCTAGATGAAGAGGAAGCTGTGAGCCGTCGGGCAGGAACAGGCTTCCAGCCTCCCTACGCGTCTCCACACCCCCCTGCACCGAGGGTTTCCCACCGCCTGCCACTGGAGAGATGGTCTCCTGCAAAGGGGGAGGGGGTGGGGGGGGGGGGGGGGGTGGTGAGTGAGTGGTCGCAACGCAGCAGCAGCAGCAGCAACAGCAGCAGCAGCAGTTTGACATCAAAGCAGTGAACAATGTTGCCATCTAGTGGCAGTGTCATACTACATTAGCTGCAGGAGCCAAGCTGTTCTATAACTGTGCCAGATGCTTGAAGGCACTGGACACACGCGACTTGGAAATATCACATATAGAATTGAGATGGATAGATTCGTCTGTCATTGATCCCAATATCGAAAAATACGCATCTATAAATGACAATCTACGAGGTAAAAGACTGGGGTGAGAACTCGCTTTTCCTGATAACAAAGTTGAGGCGAATTCAAGTTAAACCTTGACCAAAATTCTCGCCTATTTCCTGCATCGGCAACGGTTTTCCAAATCCTTTGGTTTGAACCGGCGAACTCGTTTCCATCACGTAAAACAAACAGTTGTCGGCGACGATACGGAGCAGCATGAAAAGGTCTTTGCGTGTTTCCTCCCCGCCGTACCGGTCCATGCTGTTCTCCTCTCCGTCGCCGGCGCAGTGCTTCTGTCCAGCAGCGAGAGCAGGCGGCTGGCACTCGACGCACACATGGTGGCCCTCCCTCAGGTCCTGCATCCACAGTGTGTGTGGGCCCTCGCTCTGCTGGCAACCTTTTGTCAGGGAGGTCAGCTCAAACTGGACACAGTACCTGTTGCGCACAAGACAAACGCGCTGGCGTTACACGTGCATTCGTGCTCGCTCGCAAAACAACGCGATTCAAACTTGGCGTCGCTCTTTTCTGTCTCACCCCGTGACGACGCTGCTGTCGGGGATGTCTCGTTTCTTCCTGGCGTTGCCATAGCCACCTGTGGTGATAAGTGCTGGGACTGCAGAGGGAGCATTCATAACAGCGTTACATGTGTGAACACATTTGGCAAGACTCTGTCGTATTTTGCCACCAAGATTATGTTTTTTCTTGAATATTATTTCAATTTTCAATTACAAAAACAAATATGTCGTCTGGAAGTAATATGTTGTTTCACGTAAGTCCCTCTCGGAGTGAAATCCACAGCTAGAGCCAGGCCGGGCGAAAGGAAACCCCGCTGCACCCTTCCCTCCTTCTGACACCGTGTGCCTGCAAGTGATTTCTTTCTAATAGGTTTGACCTGCGGGGGCCATGTTTTCAGTAAACACTGTGTACCACCACGCAGCTATAGGCCACTACATCTTATACTACACAGACAATCAGGATTCCAATCAGACTCTGTGAGAAAGAGTCATACAACTGGGTCGACGGAAATAAGACGCCACAAGATTTCAGTCAAGCGGAACGACTTCTCTCTTTCGAAAGAGTCCCACTGCAGCCGGAGGAAAGCTGCCTGGTCTACCCTCAATTAAAGAGGTAAACAATTGTTTTTTTTCCACTAAGGCTGCCAACCTAAATACTTTCACTCGTGCATATAATGTAAGGAGTTTAACTTATTCCTATTCTAACTTATATGACTCTCATGCAGCATGAAGGACTCATTGTGTCTTTATGAATTTACAAGGAAAGTGTTAAGGTTGTTTTGTTCTCATGTTGTACAGAGGGAACATATGTACTTTAGCTTTGTGTCATTCTCTGTGCTGACCAGTAATGTGCTGTTGTAAAAGAGGAGATGACCTGCAGGCCCAGAGGTGCTCCCCCGCTTGCGCCTGTTTCTTTATGAGGGCCACAGTTC
>JASSRZ010000072.1:17824983-17836413 GCA_032164315.1 Malacoctenus gilli
CCCCCCCCCCCCCCCCCCCCCCCCCCCCCCCCCGCCGCTGCTGTGCCTGAACTCCGTCCTGAGACGGAGCACAGCACCTCGCGGTCCACTCAGTCCGCAGCTGGACCTCGATGCTCCCGGCGTGCGCCGCCGAAGCCGCGTGGCTCGCGCAGAGGTGTGACCTCGGCCATTTGCTGCTCCAGTAAACGGGCCGACAGCTCCGGCCGAATCACGCTGCACCGCCGAGTCACTCTTCTTTCAGCAAGAGTTTAAAAAAAAAAAAACACTCGAAAAGATTCGCTTCACATTCGAACACGTCTTTATTTCAGAGTGCTCCTCCAAACAAAAGCAAAGATGAGCTATTCAGGACATGCTCCGATCCTTTCCTGTATGTTTGCATGACAGACTCTGTTTTAACGGCGATGTCCTAATTCCAGATCTCTGAAAAGCACTTTAGGCCCCATTTGTAGTTATTTTTTTCTTTTTTTTAATGTGCTGTATAATAAATTGGATAGTCTAAGAGCGATAGTGACGTAGCCGTGTGGGCCCTCACGGAGGTTTTCCTTTCATCCTGCTCAAGCCGCCCTTTGAAATATCACTTTGAGATGCTCCAGAAGAAATTATGTGGACAAAAATAATCCACTCTCCCCATTTTCTGCGTAAATCTAAAGTCAAAAAGCCCGAATGACGAAGACGCAGTCCCGCGTCCCCCAAATTGAATCCGCCGCTCCAAGTCGGAGTGAGATGCTTCGGCTTTCTCGGTGGCGTCGCACAAAAATTGGAAGTAAATATAATTAAACTCACAACAGGCGGAAGCAGGCCCGTGGTGGCCGATCTCCGACTGAAGAAGTACAAACGATCTTTTCCTTGAACTATCGCGCAAGAGAAGCAGCTGGCAACCGGTCAAATGCGGCTTCACACCGGATCCACATCACGACCGCATCACTTGACCTACATGCCAGTGTTCAGGTATTACCGGCAGATTTTCAGGCTCCGCTTTGATGTGATCTTTGCTGCTGTGGTGATGCGGGCCTACAGTGGGGCAGCATTCTTGGCAGCAGTGAAAGCAGCCTCCTCCTCCTCCTCCTCCTCCTCCTCTGTGCAGCCTTGGCCCCATTCCGTAAATATGTTCTGTATCTTGGCACAAAAAAGTAATTGTGACCCATTATATAGTTGTGAGAACCGTGTCAGGCTCTGATGCTCCTTCAAGTATCTCACTTTGGATTGAAATCCTTCAAACGCATGTAGGCGCTTATAATTCATATTACTCTGATTGTGGCTCGAATGAAAACCAGAGGAGGAGTGAAGTGAAATGAAATGTGAGTAAAACTGAGGTGTCCGATATGAAAGTTACAGTATAACAAAAAAAAAGGGTCATAAAATGTGCACAAAATGTGCTGGTGCAGTGGACTAAATGTGCCTCACATGCCAACAGGGTGAACAAGGCGCTCAGTGTTCCTCTACAGAAAAAAACAAGAAACGTGATACACAACAAGCAGCCTTAATGGGCCCTCAGTCCGTCAGACTGCAGAGATTTATAGTTCATATGCGTAATCCCCTTATGCTCCTGTTTAAAATGATGTGCCCTGCTTCGCTCAGAGGCCGAATGACGGGCAAACTCTTTACCCGCGAATCCTTTTAAGTCACTGAATGTCCAAGCAAGCAACACTGTGTCTCCACGCAGGGCCTCGGAGGGCCCGCTGTCCCTGGTGAGGGGACATCAACCGGGGACTTCTGTTCTCGAAACCGAATGCTTTTTTTAATTCCCACTCAATGGCTGTATTTTAACTGGAAGATTCAGGCAAACTATCTATCCACAAAAACAAACACTGAAAGTGAAACATGACACAAAGCGACGAGACTGGACACACTGGGACCAAACTGGGTCGACGAAAGCGTGCCGTGTACAGTTCAGCCTGCGCCTGTCCGCGGAATGCCCTCAAACTTTAACTGGCTAAACTGGGAGTAATGCGGTCCGGCACGCGTTATTTCCCTGAGTAACGGTGAAAACGCACACATTCGCGGCTTGAAAACAAAAGTGGGTTTATTGTGAGCTTAAGTTACTTCCACTAATCCGGCGGAGGTCTATAAAAGCAAACCGAGGATGGAGGCCGATGGTCACAGAAGGAAGGGGAAACACCAGCTTGGCTGTCTGCATCGTAGACTTTAGAAATCAGGTTACAGGAGCGAGGTCCGACCCCCTGTGCTCCCCGAACATATTCGTCCTCACATTCCCCGCCCCCCCCCCCCCAAAAAAAGCAGGCCACCAGCAGAAAAATAGGGCAAGATGATTTTCTTAATGGACCTCCAGATGATGCTGCTGGATGTGATTTACTTCATCCTGCGCAACTCGGTGCGAATGGTCATGCGCCCGCGCACCAAGCCCATCGACGGCGAGCTGGTGCTGATCACCGGGGCCGGCGGGGGCCTGGGCCGCCTCTTCGCCCAGGAGTTCACCAAACACGGGGCCGAGGTGGTGCTGTGGGACATCAACAGCGGCGCCAACGAGCAGACAGCCAAGCTGGTGCGGGAGATGGGGGGCAAGGCGCACGCCTACACGGTGGACGTGACCAACCGGGAGGAGGTGTACCGCCACGCCGACCTGGTGCGCAAGGACCTGGGCCGGGATGTCACCATGCTGGTGAACAACGCCGGCGTGGTGGCCGGCCAGCGCATCCTGGACTGCCCCGACGAGATGATGGAGAGGACCATGAAAGTCAACTGCCATGCTCTCTTCTGGGTGAGAACCTTTCGATGGGTGGGAAATGTGTAGAGGGTACCACGATCCCTGAACCAGCACCCGCTGCTCGCTTTGCACTGGGATCTTTCACTAATATGTTCACTTCCTTTGTTTGGTCAGCTCATCCAGAGCAAAGCTGAATGATTCGTAACGATCAGGACTCGATCTAGTCCCTTGCAGTAAGTGAAAACAAGTTGTTACTCAGGACTCTTGGCACTGTAAAGCAGTTTGATTGGGTAAACACAAATTAGTCGTCATATTCTTGGAAATGTCTGGCAGGTGCTTGATTCAGTTAAGTTTATTCTACCTTGATCTGATTCTTTTGATTGTGGGAAGAGGGCTAAAAACACTCATTCATAGACCAATCAGTCACCAATTGACCTCATCCCCTGTGGGAGGAAACCCACATAGGCACAGAGAAAACATGGCAACAACAGGACCAGGGAACTTTTTTAGCAGTGAGAAAAAAAAAGTGCCAACGCGATCCTACATGCAGCTATGATGATCCAGTGGTTAAAAGCCCCAATCCAAAGTTGATTCTACTGGTGTGGTGCTTCGATTTGTCAGATTCGCTCCTTCAGCCAAACTTTTGCATTTCACTGGAACGCATTTCTTCAACCGTTTGGTCCTTTTCGGGGAAAACGCTCTCTTACTCAGGACGGCTCGGCAACAACACTGACCTTCGAGAGGTCCTGGGTTAGAGTTGACCGGCGATTCAAATTCACACCGAGACAATGAGCAGTGAGTCGAACAGTGAGTCGCTGCTCATGTTGCGGCAGCAGCAGGTCGTTTGTAGGTGACACAGTTTGACCGACTGGAATTTATGGCGTTCTGACTCAAGCTGGTGATTTTCGCAATGTTTAATCCTCCCAACATTCGCCGCATACAGAGTGTATCATTGTACACAGGTTGTGCGACACATGACATGTATAAAAAGTGTTGCGTCAAGAGCATGATCCCCTTCACACTATAGGGGGAAAATAAGGACTCAATCCTCTTAAAATAAAAGGAGCTGCTTGTGCAACGTAAGCCTCCGGCCCACAGCTGAACAATGTTTAAGTCTGTGGCACTGTTGCTTCATCCTAACTTATGGCTGCTCTGGCATTTAACCATCTGTGTTTGTGCTCTGGTGTGCACCGCAGACCGTGAAGGCGTTCCTCCCTCAGATGAAGGCCCAGAATCACGGACACATCGTGACCATCGCCAGCGTCCTCGGACTCTTCAGCACAGCTTGCGTGGAGGTGAACGAGCGAGGGTGAAACGCCACCGAGGCGGGAGTGTCACCGCTTCATCGTGTCAGTTTGACACGCTTATTTCCCTGCAGCGTTCACGTGCAAATGAGTACCACGCTCGTGGCACTCCAAGCAGGCCTGAGAGACGCGAGCGATGTCATTTCCTGTCCCTGAAAATGCAACGTGAGCAAGCTCCTTCTCTGTGCGGCAGGACTACTGCGCCAGCAAGTTTGCTGCGGTGGGTTTCCACGAGTCTCTGGCCCACGAGCTGCTGGCTGAGGAGGTCGAAGGAGTGAAGACCACCCTCGTGTGCCCCTACATCGTAGACACGGGCATGTTTGAGGGCTGCAGGATACGGTGTGTGGGAACAAATATGATACGTCAACCTGAACTCAATAGATGACTTTCTGAAATAATGTTGCAATACATTTTCTTGCGAATTCGTATCTTGAATCAAATGATCACACATGTTCCAGGGAGACAGGAGAATCGTAATAATCATTTTTGGTCTGAAATTGTTCTTAATGTCCTAAAAGTTGACCCAACTTCAACGTAACTTTGAGTCAAACTGGAGGATGACCCTAAATCCAAATTATTAGTTCATGGCCTCTGACATCAATCTTAAGTTTTTGTTTTTCTTTGTTTTGATAAATTGCTACATATTCAACCTGAACTCAATAGATGACTTTCTGAAATAATGTTGCAATGCATTTTTTTGCGAACTCCTATCTTGAATCAAGTGATCACACATGTTCCAGGGAGACAGGAGAATTGTAATAATCATTTTTGGTCTGAAAGTGTTAGAAATGGTTCTTAATGTCTTGAAAAGTTGACCCAACTTCAAAGTAACTTTGAGTCAAACTGGAGGATGACCCCAAATCCAAATTATTAGTTCATGGCCTCTTGCATCAATCTTAGTTTTTGTTTATCTTTGTTTTGATAAATTGCTACATATTCGCGATTCAATTACAAGGGGGAAGTGAATTAACTGAAATTATATAAATCATTTCTAAGTGAGTAAATTAGCTGGCAATTAATGATGCATAACCCCCCCCCAAAAAATTCATTATGAATGTGTTGATGGAAGTGATGTTTTCATTCAGAGCACGCGCGAGTTTGCTGGTACGTGCACCGCATTCATATACGTTGTGAACGTCCTTGGGTAGGGAGGAAGTGGAGCTGATCCTCCCTCCTCTGGAGCCGCAGTACTGCGTGGAGCAGGCCATGAACGCCATCCTGATAGACCAGCCGCTGGTGTGCATCCCGCGCCTCACCTACCTGCCCGTCATCTCCAGAGCGTAAGCCGCTCGCCGCACGCCGAACGGAAGACACAAAGTTGTCCTTCAGAGAGCCTAATTGTGTCTGAGCTCATGTTCGGTGGAATAAAAAGAAACGTGTTCTCTTTTCTCTTCTAGGTTGTTGCCATGGGAATCCAACGTGATCACGTACCGCTTCATGGGCTCCGACAAGTGCATGTATCCCTTTATTGAGACCATGCAGAAACAAGTGAAAGTGCTTGCGTAAAGTTACGAGACTTTAAGGCTAAAATTGTATCCAAAAAGAAAAAAAAAAAAAGATATTTGAGGTAATTTAAAAGGAGGTCATGATCCATCAAACATGCAGAGTGGACCACACTGTCCAGGACTCAGAGACTTAAAGGGACTGTAGATTTACAGCCTTTTCCTTCTGAAGCGTGAACTGGATGGCGGCTCAGCCAAGCGTCATCAGCACCCGAAAGGCCTTCAGAAGCGTTCAGATGAAGTTTACAGTCCCTTCATGTTTTCACCTTTCAAGTGAGCCCAGACTCAAACCTAAACTGTTCAATGTTGTCACCTGTTGTATGTACATAAAATAAAACAAAGTGAAAAACGACTGACTGGTCGCAGCAGGTGTTTGAAGTCGGTTACCGATGGAGGGCCCGATGCAAATTCGATCCAAAATGCACCTCGGTTCCCTCCGTTTCCTGAAAACGACCCTTCCGTTGCAAATTCTAGAGCGGCTCCACGTCGCTGCACTCGGCAGATTGTGCACGCGTGGCTGCACATGCATAGTGTTTACAGCAGAGTGGGAAGAGGGGGGGGGGGCGCGCAGAAGTGTTGCTGATCCCGCGCGGCAGCAAAGATGCAGCCCGACGTAAACGGGGCCCGGACATTCTCATGAGAGGGAGAAAGCATGACTAATGATGAAAAATGTCCTGCAGCACAATGTGGGGCTGTGGAGGTCTGGATTAGGACTCAGTGTCCCAGAAACAGATCATGAATGTGCTCTCAAGTGAGAACAAACAAAAGTTTTAACAAATATGACACAACTTCGACGTCATTTTTTGCTTTAAATCTACAGCAAATTTTCCATTGTGTGGAAAATATGTCCCTAATATTTTTCCAACTGACCTCTCATACTAATATGCTATATTTAGAACACAACAGAAGACCATTTAACACAGTCAGAATGTAAACGCAGCTGCTTTGACTCAGAAGTGAGTCACGTAGGAGGTTCACAGCTTTTCCAGCTATAAATAACAGACAACAAAGTGTGTTTTCATGTAAAAACTACTTTGCTCTTTTTCTTTGTGCATTAGAAAAACTATGTAGAATAAGCTCTAGAAAGCTGTCAACGAGGAGTGACATGTCATCGACTTTTAGACAGTGAAGGAGATCAAGGAAACTGCCCGTGGCGCTTATTTTGAAGGGCCCGACTTTGTGTGTTGGTGAGAGTGGGTGTTTTTCAAGAGAGTTTGGCTTCACTGTGATGCTTCGGTTGATGACGAACAAGAAAAAGAGGGTCCAATGACCTCACCAGAGGTGTTCTGGAGAAGAATTGAAACTTCAAATTTGTAAAGGCTCCCAAAAAAAGGACTCATTCGGTGACACCGGGACACCTGAACATGACATCGTAGCTTGATGCATACGGTTCCTCTGAAGGTAAAAAACAGAAGATCTCAGCAGCCATTCGTTTTGTGCATGGACGCACTTAGATTTAATTACCATGGGGAGCGGAGAGAAAAGGGAGGTTGGACATGAGGGAGGAAAAAGGATTATTGAGGGGTCTGATGCAACAGGGAAACATCCCCGCCGCACACAGCAGAGACACGTCACATTTACATCACACGCTACATTTAGCCACAAATTCTTCCCGGCCCTACATGGTAATGTCGATAACACTTCACTTGTGGTTGTTGATAGAAAGCACTCTAGGAAAATCAACAGAGGTTCGCCAGCTGCACCCTAGACAAAGATGAGACCCTTCTTTTAACACACTGACCTCAGCGGGAGGATAAAACATAAAACGCTTAAAAACAAGAGTTAGCAGGTCTCGCGAGGAGGAAGCGAGTTGTATGCAAAAACAAAAACAAAAACAAAAGAAAAAACAGAGTTCACAGTTCAAAGCTTCATTTTTTGTCCCCCCCCCCCCCCTCCAAGTAAAGTCATTGCCTAGGATGCAGCTACTTCTTTTCTCTACGAAGCAACAGAAAATAAATAATGTGAACAATTAAACAACATCAAGGAGCAGGAGCTTGTCTTTCCTATCAATCTTGTTTAACTGTGAACATTTCAGAAGAATGAGCATGAGTCGTGACGGTCGCGAGCCTACGGCGCCCGGAGCCTCCTGGAGCCTTCTGAATGGGACTAAGAACACAGTGTCGGAGTTTTCTCTAGTGCTTTTACAGACAACCAAACCTGATCATCTACACAGTGCCGTCCAGGGTCTGTGCCAGTGTGCTTGAGTTAGCCTGTTTCAGGTGGACGTCGCCCTCGATTTCCTGCTTGACACACCTGCACGAAAAAAAACGGCTCCGGTTTAGTGTGAACCCACAAACCCGGAATGTAAAAAAACAGGAAACGCAGAGAAGAGGATAGAAACTTCACAGCGAAAGAAAGACCGAAGCCGCTGCTGACGTCGCTTCTTTGCTGCTGGAAGCAGAAGAAGCCGCGGGAGAAGTCTGTTTACACGCCACGCCCCTTTAATAACAGCGGGCAGGTGCGAGCAAATACGCCGACAAAGACAAATCCAACAGGATATATATATATATAGCTCACCCGGAGACTGGTCCGTTTCCTGTCCTTTCATTTAGCTGCTGGTCCAACTCTGCGAGCAACTTCAATATATTCAATGCAGCCTGCAGGGACAAAACAGCGTCATGTGGCGTTCTCGTTCACCTGTGCTGCGAAACACGAGGTCTGTCGTTTCGGAGGCGAATGAGGGAGCGAGAGCAGAGACTCTTTGCAGTTTCCTTTTAAGGGAACAGGCTCGCTGGAAGCCGAACTGATGCTTCACCAACGCTAACAGAAACATTGGACATCCTCAAATGACCCCCGCACAAAATTTATTGTCAATCTACTTGAAATGAAGTGAAGAAACAGGGTTTGTTTGACTGGTGCTGCAGCCGTTTGTAATGGCGGAGACTCAGAGCCAGCCTGACCTGCCCCGGCTTCTCTACCAGCTTTAAAAACCCGCAATCTGACCTGATGACAGCCAATCGTCATCAATAACTGCAGAGTCCAGCTCGAGCCACCCGCAACATTCCCACGTTGTCGTGTTGCTGTTTGACGGACGCAGATGTGGACGGAGGTTTTGCATCGGGACCTATTCTGCAGCGTCCGGCAGACTCACCATATCGTGACAGGACTCAACATCTTTCCCGATGCCGTGACTGATGAGCGGTGGCTGGGAGGAGCAGTTTATCAGCGACACAAACTCGTTCTTATTGTTTTTGGGGAAATCTTTGTACTCCACCTGCAAGCGAAGGAAAGCGTTCAGCCACCTCTTCCCACAGCTATTTTACACCTGAGGGCTTTTCGGTCCACCGACGGGGCTCGTTGAAAGAAAGACGAGGACGCTGGTTTTGTTACCTGCAGGCCCTGCACGGACGCAAGATAGCTGAGCTGCTCGGAGGGCCTGGTGAGGGGTCCGTGGGGCAGCTGATTCAGGTTGTTCTTGTTTGTCAGGATCGTCTCAGCGGTGACCGACGTCCCCGCGTACAGCAGCTCGTTGGCGATCATGGCAGTGATCGTGGCCTTGCCTGGGTTGGGTACAGCTCGGCTGTAGTCCTTGGCCTGGGGTCCTTGGCAGGCCCCCACTGCTTGAGCCACCTCGGGCACCATGGGCAGGATGCCCGCAGGCAGCTGCTGGTGGCTCAAGTAAGGCAGACGGAAGTCCTCCTCCTTGGAACCTTTTCGAGAGAACCACGTTGGGAACAGAACACGTCACCTCATGTTTGTTTCACCACTGCAAAAAAAGAAAAACAACAACACAGAAGCCAGCTGGAGACGTTTCCACTCAGACCCACCCATTGACACTTCCTCTACGGAGCCCGGTTCAAAGAAGGTCACTTTGCGCCCATCGCCAGGTTTTTTCACTGGGGTCTGAGGATCCAGGAGAAAAAGGAAGTTTGTAACAAACACAAAAACTTTTTTCCCTGAAATATTCATCGCACCCTGTGCTCATTAAAGTTAACGCCGTACCTTTTCTTCCGTTTTGAGAGCGGGTTTTGGGGGCTGCGGCTGAGGCACTTTGTATCCCAAGAGTTCCAACATCTTCTCCGCGGCGTTCCTCTTGGCCACCTTCTTACTGGGTCCCATCCCCTCCGCAGACTGTCCACACACGGTCACCTGGAGCGGTGAGGAACAGATGGAGGGAACCGAATCAGATGAGGAATTAAGAGCCAGAGACGGGGAGGAAATAGAAACAGATGTTGCAGGGAGCCTCGCTGCCAGAGCGCCGGGCCCCGCTCACCTGCATGACAAACTCCCGGCGCCGCGGCAACCCTCGCTCCGTCACCATGCTGTACTCTGGCTCCTTCTCCTTCTTGGCCTGCTGGATCTGAGCCAGGCGGCTGATGGGATTCATTCCCTGTCCGTATTCTGGGCTGGTCTGCAGCTGTGAGCACGACAAGCGAACCGTCACCTGACGAGCGACCGTAAAGGGCGATGATCTTCCCTCGGGTTCAAGAGCTGCCCTACCTTGATGATGGATTTGGTTTTCTTTTTGATCCGCGGGACTGTTTTTTCCACACTTGGTATATGGGGTAGCCTCCTTAACTCTCCCAGGACCGCCGCCGCCGCCAGCTTCTTGGCAATCTTTTTACTTTTCCCCTCGCCCTCTCCCGTGAACTCCCCGACTGTAACTCGCACCAGGAAACTCTTCATGTGTGGAGGACCATCTTCCTTTAAAACCTGGTGGATAACAGCGTCGGCGTATGATGAAATGGACACTTCAGACGTGAAAGTGTAGTTCATGCTACAGTATGTTAGTTTAAACTAAAAAATGTGCAATTTTTGACAGGAACAAATCTTTTCAAACCTCAAAATTGACGGGTAAGTTGCGCTTCAGTGCAATTTCAAAGACTTGACTGATTTCTGATTTGTTTAGGTTCTCCTCCTCGGGCTCTCCGTTCATCTGTTGAATCGAGAAAACATACTTTCAAGGAAAAACAAAGACACACACGGAATTTGAAAAAAAAAACCCAAAACAAAACACAAAAGCCATCCGGGATCGTTTCATTTCATGCTGAGCAAGCGTTTTCGTTTGCTCACCACTGGCAACTGTTGCAGTATTGGCTCCTTCTGCAGCACTTTCAAGGCCTTGGCAGCCGCGTCATGCTTGGCCATCTGCCGCGTGCGTCCTTTCCCAATAAACTGCTGGCCTCCGATAGAAAGCTCCATGTGGTACAACATTGGTCCCACTGGAGGAAAGGGGTAGTAGTACCTGCACACACGGCGCGGTCGCGCAAACTCTTTATCCTCCTTTCCAAGTGAAAAAATGAACTTTCTGAAGCGATTAAAAAACAAAACGATTCAGGGAACGTGAACTCACTGTTGCATAGAGCGCTGGTAAGGCCCTGGGGCTCGAACGTTGTAGTTAAAGTTTGGTGGTCTCATCCCCGGGTAGGGGTCCATGGGTTTATACATTGGCTTTTTACCAAGTTTCATACAAAGTGCATTCAGCTCCATCGTGTGTGTGATGCCATCTGCAGGGAGGCCGAGCAAACACGACGATTCGTCAGCGTTTACCCGAGAGGCGTCAAGGCGAACGAGGCGGCGACTGCAGCAGAGCCAGTGGGAGTGGCCCACCTGGGGGCTTGCCTGTATTGCGCGGCGTCCTCACGGTGGGCTTGGGGAGCGTCGTCTCGGCGAGGGCGGATGCTGCGGCCGAGTGCTGGGCTTTCTTGATACTGGTCCCCTCCGCCTCCCAGTGCTGATCCCCCAGCGTGAGTCTCACTGAGAAGATCTGAAACGGACTCTCTATAATTAGACTCAATCTGTGACAGAGCGACGACGCAGTCAATGAAATGACACCAGTGGCTTGCTGTGCTGAACGCACCTTTGAGTGAGCTGGCCCTTGCTCACAAAGCAGCTTATATTCAGGTTGGATTTTGTTGAAACGGGCTAACTCATTCACCAAACACATGGGGGTCTTCTCTTTAGGGTTTGCCATGTTAGATACTGTAAAACAAAGAGGAAAGGTCTGAATATTCAGACT
>JASSRZ010000072.1:17836513-17865028 GCA_032164315.1 Malacoctenus gilli
AACCTGTGGTAGTATTGTAGGGGGTGGCTGAGCCTGCAGGGAGAGCGGAGCTCCTGATTGGCTGGCTGGCGCTTTCTGACTGGAGGGTGCCCGAAGCACAGGGGATGCTGTAGCCGGGCTGTGGCTGCCCCAGCTGCAGCGGGGCAGGAGCAGCAGGCATGGGGCTCGCGTGACACTGAAACTGGAGCTGAGACATCCTTGTTGCTCTCACCTCACGAACGGTAGGCTGGGGGTCAGAGCGGGAGATTTGCAGAAAGGGAGGGGCCGCTGATTGAGGAGGTCCGGATGTAAGATCTACCTGCAGGACAGAGTTTGGGGAAAAGAGGAACAAATTCACTCATGAATGCTTTTTAAATAGAAGCTCCAGTGAGTGAAACACAGTCGAGCACGACCGAACGTGATCGTACTTGACTGGCTGAGTGTCAGGAGCCCGTTAGGAAAAGAGAGAAACACCCACAACATTTTGACTTCCAGTCGACCGAACCTGCATGCAACTGTCCGTGGAAGGAAACCCGCGTGTAGATGGAAAACACATCAGCCAGAGAGGCCACAGCCGGAGAGATCGTGTTCAAAAATCATCAGCGTCTGGCTGCGCTTCAACCGTGCTGACCACTGAGCCAAAGAGCCTCTCGGTTCACGGCAAAGGTTCAGCCTTCCTCCTCGCTGACATTTAAAGCAGCAGCATAATGGACTGATTTAGCGCGCTGCTTCTGCTGCATGGATGAAGGGAGGATTTCAGCTGGATGTAACAATCTGCCTGAAATTTTCCGCACTGCCCCGAACATAAAACTGAAGCTGAGGTGTGAATACAAAGCATTTCCACACAGCGAAGGGAAAGGGGAAGTTTTCTGACAACACTTGTTCTCAGTTGGAGTGTTCCTTCTTCCCACCGTCTCTGAGCAAAACGCAGCCACAGCGTTCACTACTCACTGCCATCAGTCTAAAGACAGTTTGCCTTCATTTGACACTGCGACACAGCAGCAGACAACTGTGGTTGGATTCGATTTTCAATCAGTCCATCATAAATGACAACTTCTTAGTTATCTTCATTAATAAAGCAGATTTACCTGAGAGCATCCAAATCCAAACTGAGGGAGGTCTGAGGCAGACTCCACAACTACTCCCTCTCTGTCATCAACTGGTTATGAATGTGATCAGCGGTCTAATTCAGTCTTATCTGTTGCCACCTAACTGGTTCTACACCCTCTCAATGAAAAGGCTAATTCTCATCAATCTTTCCAGCCAAATAAAAAGCAAGAAAAAAAATGACAGAATGAAAAGGGCTGTAAATGTGAGGATTTTGATGTTTATTTGAAAAGCTATGAAGTGAAGCTTTTACTGTCCAGAATACAAACATATTGGTAAGAGCACACAACACATAAATCAGCAGCTACGTGGAGATGAAGCATCATGAAAACCTTAAGCAGCTACGAATGCCACACGTTAGGGGCTCCGTAGCTCACTGAGGGGGCTGCTGACCCCGAAGTTCATTGACTCAGTCTCCTGTTCAGCTAACCTTGGGCACGTCCACCAGTCTGGGTGGGTGTTGCTGGGACCCCCTGAAACCCTGAACTAACTGTGATTCAACACTGCAATTCACCTGCAGCACGTTTATTTCAGCTCTCCTCCTACTTATTCACCCATCAAATAACAAAACATGACGTTGCCATGACATGAGCTGCATTCATACTGAAATGATCAAGGCTGCACAGCTAATCAATGCACCTATATGTGGATGTTTACATGTTGACGTCTGGCGCATCCCTTCAGTTGCTTATTTACTCTTGATTTGGTGCTATTTGTGGAGTCAGCACTGACAAAGAAGCCTTTCATTTCATAGAGGAGGGGAAAAAATCAGGCCGCCGGTGTACCGAGCCCACCCGGCCGCCCCCTCCGGAGGACCACGTTAGCTTCCTAGCTCCGCCGGCAGAGCTGCAGCAGGATTGGAGCTTTCCGACAACACCGCCTGGAGCCGGACCAGCGAGGTCAGCGGGGGAGGCTGGTAGCTTGTTATCGCAACACTTTGACACTTGCTTGGAGGAATGAAATCAGATGTTGTGCCACGAATAAAATCAGAGCCGGCGAATCCGCTAGCGAGCGAACAACCTCGGCAAGTGGGAGCACAAAGTAAACCTCACCTCGTCGCTCCTTTCCTGCAGTTTTTAGTTACTCCATAAGACACGTCGACTCGGTGTGGCCACTTGTGCTTGACGGCAAGTTTCGGGAGTCGGTGTGTGTTATTTTTTATGTCAAAATGCGGGCGGTGGGGAGGTGGACATTGGGAAGACAGGGCAAACACTAAAGAGAATGGCACTATCCTGCTGCCAGTCCAGGAAGTGACATGCCACAGAGGAAGCACTTCCTGACGAACCCCCTCCAGAATAAATGCGGAAAGCAAAACAAACACACTTTGTTTGAGGTAAGACAGTTACAAAAGAAAAACACACACATGAAATGTTTATGCAAAAGAATTACAGTTAATACACGTTTTTTGGTGGGTGGCAACATTGAAGAATAACACTCAATCGTTTCAGGGAATTCAGTGTTTATTTTGGGCGCCGTTAAGCTGAAAATCACAGGTTTTACACAACTATTCATCAAAATGGTGTGAAAAAAAAACAATTGGAACACACGCACACACAGCTATCAAGCTCATTATTGTAGCTAATAAATATAAAATAGAGCGTGATTCACTATAAAATATTGCTTCTATCATAGTTCCTAGATTCAGCAACTTGAGGGGAAATAGTGACCGACAGGAGTGGTGATGTGTCCTAAGGAGTTACTGGTTGTAACTCTGACAGATGTTCAGAGAGTCTCTCAGCATCAGGTCTCGTAGGCGCCACAGTGCGTCCGCCATCGTGGTGTGGGCGCCTTTGCTCTTCAGCCAGTGAGCGGGCAGCCGGCTCTCCTGTTCTTTGGTCAGGTGGGCATCTCGCCTTTGAGCTGTTGGGGAAGCAGAAGGTCACTTATTCATCGTGGGTATCAACAGTGAGTAATGATCACTTGAGCACTTGATCACGTGAGCTGAAATAATTAACAGTTTTCCTTTTGTATCAGAAAGTTTTATATGTTTAGGTTCTATAGGTCCTCCCCTTTAGTGCACGAACAGAAACTTTGTCAACAAGACCATAGGGTTGCTTTGCAAAAAAAAAGGCCATTTTCCTTACGGTGAACAACGAACACATCAAGAAGTACAGATGTCAGAGGGTCTTTCATCCAAATCTAGGTTTTATATGGTGCAGAGTTCAGTGGGCTCTGGTGGACGTATTTTTTTTCTTTTTTAACATGGTGCAATTTTCACCTTTTTTTTTTTACCTACATTCTTTATCCCTGTATGAAGAAGTCTAAACTCGTGTGTTAAAAAGACCCAGAAACATAGAGGATATTCTTTATCTATATTATTTGAAAAGCAGTTTAACGTGAGGTCATAGTGACCTTGAAATAAACTGGCTAACCTGTGAGTGACTGAGCACGTGTACTTAATGTGTAAATATTCCAAAGTATTTCTTTGAAATTGTGGTAATGACAACGTAAAACACAAAAGTACAAACATCGTCTCCGAACTTCGGTTGTCACTCGGTGATTTCTCGAACGCATTCTTGTTGTAGATTTATCATCTTAATAGTTGTGCTCAATATAAACACCAAGACAGACACACTCCAGGCCCCCTTGAAAGGCAAAGAGAAACACTTCACCCAACCTCTGAGTGTTTGGTCCCACTTGCTGACGGTGCTGGACTCCGAGTGCAGGCCTTCGATGTACTTCAGGTAGGCCTCTGAGTGGAGCACCCGCTGCGTCTTTGGCGGTGGCGCCACAAACATGGGAGTGGTGGGCTGCAGGTGGGAGGGCTGGCCTAACTGGCCCTGTCCCGGATAGGGCGGCGGAGCGTGCTGTCCAGGGCTGAACATCCCAGGCTAGAAAAGCAAACCACAACGCTCGAGTCAGGACGGCGTGAAAGTCACTAAATCAACTTTGTAAAGCACTAGTTAAGTCCCGAATCCTGTATTGACAGAGTCTTGCAAGTACTTTGTGGCTCGGCTCTGACCTGTTGCATATAGTTTCCTTGTGCGGGGCTTCCTGGCATGCCGTTCATTGCACCACCCATCATCCCTGTGAGGAAAAAAAAACACCACTTAGCTCCTGTGCATTCATTAACTATGAACAAACCTCATGCTGGATTTCTTTAGGTTTAGAATCACGATGAAATGTTAGTTTTTTGTTCACTATCAGTTGGACGTTAGTTGTTTGGTATCAGTTGTTACATGCATTACATGTGTGAGAGTGGGTCTGGTGTTGTGTCAGTGTGGCATGTGAGTACACTTGAAGAGAGGACAGTTCGTTGGAGACCAGAGAGCATCTGGCTGCTCAGGGTGGGCAGCCTGTGGTCCAGGTAAACCCCTCCAGCAGGAGAGACGCGGCAGGGTGCGACTGAGCAGGTGCGGCTCGGACAGTGGGGCCCTTACCCTGATGAGGCATGCCAGGGTACCCGGGCACACCTTGGTGGAGATGGTGAGGAGGCAGATGAGGACCCCCTGCGGGGTGAGGTGGCATTGTGGCCACGCTCAGCAAACCCTCATGGGGGCCCTGCATGGGCATGTAAGGTGGGCCGTAAGCTCCCATCATGCCTTTCGGGAAGAGGGCAAGGAGAGGACAACATATCCATGCATAAGTGACATGCAGCTGAGTCTAAAACAACATGCAACACTACTACACACAGTGGCCCCTTTCACACATGCACCTTTGGTCACTTCCTGGAATGACCTGAAAACTCCCAATTACTCTGCAAGTGTCTATTTGCAGCATTGCTTCTTAGACTCTATGACCACAGTGCACACGCATAGCTCTGTGTTGCGCAGAGTAACAAAAACTGAGGGCCCTGCAGTCATCGGGTCAGCTTTTGCTCGAGTTCCCGAGGTCGAGGTACAAGCGGTGGGGCGACCGTTCTTTTGCAGTTGCTGCTCCTCAGTTGTGGAACAATCTGCCCCATGACATTCGCATCACCTCCGATCTCGGCCTTTTAAAATCAAAGCTGAAGACCCACTTTTTTTAGATTAGCATTAGACTCCGTCTAGGGTTACTTCATAAGCTTTTAGTACCCTGCAGCGCTGTGGCACTTTCCGGTTGTTTCTTATCCCTTTTCTTGTCTTGTTGTTATTATTTTATTGTTTTATGCACTTGTGAACTTTTATGGATTACTTGTGAAGCACTTTGAGTGCCATTCTGGTCATTGTAATGGGCTATATAAATAGCATTTGATTGAATTTGATTGAAAAACTCGAAATGGTAAGATAAACCATTTAATGACTTTTGAAGCTAGTTTTATAAAACTGAATGACTTCTCTTAGATTTTTGTAAACAACTTATTCTCACAAACTCTCATGAGCATCGCAATGCTTGTGCCTAAATGAGCGAGTCCACTATCAGAACACACTGACTCCAGGTTCATTGTGTGAAAGGGGGGAAGTCGTATAAAATGAGACTGAGAATGTTAGAGAAACAAGCATGTGAGTTAAATGAAATAAATGGGTTGGTTTCTTTTTAAGTGTCTCATGCATTCAAGATCATGCAACATCACAAATGAAGGCAACAAAACCACGAACATAAAAAATATGAAACCGCAGCAAAGGAAGGGGGGAAAAAATCATATCTGGAGAATGCAACGTTTTTTAAAAAATGGTTAGAAAATGAGAAGATTACGGTTTTTTAATAGTCCAGCCTCATTTCCCTGCTGCCATGTTGTCAAACACTCGTGCTGTCTCTGAGAGGGGTTACCTGACACAGGTGTCATGGTCTGGTTTATCATTCCCATTGTGCTAGGCGAAGGCACCACCCCCATCAGTGCCCCTACAGGGGTACCTGCTCTAGGGGATGCTTGCTTCTGGGGTGGCCTCTCGCGCTCTTGCTGCTCCACTATTTTGGCTGCACGTTCTGAAACAGATAAACGTTCGCGGTTGATTTTTCCTCCCAAATTTGGTTGGATTTATTGAGGGGAAACGAACGTCCAGTCTCCCGTTCGGCTTCCTTGCCTTCATAATCGGCTTTCTTGGTCGCTTCGAGGTTCCTCCACTCGGTGCCGACCAGTCGACTCAGCTCACCGAAGGAAAAATCCGGGTGCCGAGCTTTAATGACCGCTCGCATTTCACTGCTGAACAGGATGTAGCCGCTCATGTTGATCTTTCTCTTGGCTCCTTCTTTCTTCGATAGGCCTTTCACCTTTGGAGTGGTCTTCAGGGAAACGCGGAAACGCGAGGAGATAAGCACACGAGAAGCACTTTCTCGTCCATGACGTGTGTGTTGGTGTGTCTGGGCGTGTAACGAGATTCGGTTTTGTTGCTTGAATCTGAAGAAATACCTGCGATGGCGTGTACGGCATGTTCTCCACGTCACTCGCAAGAGGGGTCTGCATCTGAGGCAGAGAGGGCGTCCCCGGAGCCTCCTCGTCATCTTCCATGTCCTCCATGTCGTCCTCGCCGTCCTCCAAATCCGCCAGCTTAAGCTCGAGCTCATCTATCTTCTTGTCCAGAAGGGGAGAAGCTTCCTTCTGTGGTACCATCAATTTCCTACACAAAAGAGGAACGAGACAAAAAAAAAAACCCCAAAACAACAGAAATTCAGTTTTTTGACAACCTGTGCCGAATCTGAATGTTCACTTTGCTCGATCGAGGGACCTGAAATAGTAGATCTCATCCTCCACCACTTTGGAAGAGTAGGAGAAGCGCTTCAGACCCTTGAACTTTTTCATCTGTTTCTCGGTCTCGATGTAGCGGCTCTCGCACAGCAGGACGTCCTCCTCTGGAAACTCCGTCGGTCGGCACGACAGGAAATCCTTGAAGGAAGAAACGGTGCATCTTCCTGGAGAGCGGAGAGAAGGGAGGAAACTCGTTGATGCAAATGATGACGAGCTCCCTTTTTTATTTACCGCGCAGACTTCACAAGCGCAAGGTCTCAAACACAAAGAGTGGAGCTGAAATGTAAACTTAAAAATTTGTGCGTGCAGTTTCAGAGCTGCACGGAGTAATTTTCAGATTGTTACAGGAGTTTATATGTGTCACGCTATTTGACTCTGAACAGTTGCTAGGCAACAAGCAGTCTCTTCGAGGTTACTGGTTTCAAATTGGAGACAGGCGCACGCACAGCACATCCATGCAACCACGTCTAAACCTGCTTTGAAAAGAGGGCCGGCTCTTTCTTTTCTGGACATTTTCTTCTGCCTCGCGTTACGGACTTGCGCTGACCGAGCGTGATGACTAAAGCAAACGTCTGCGGAGCGGTTCAGGCGGTACCTATGACGCAGGTCATGGGCAGGGTTTCCTCCAGGTGGCTCAGAAAAACCTCCCTCTTGTAAAACATCTTGGTGGGCTCGTGCTCCGTTTCCTCCGGATGAATGAAAATGGGGCCGAAGAAGTAAGTTGTTCCGTTCTGCAACCACAGCTTTTCTATCCTGCAGCACAGCCACAAAGGGGAGATTATAACACAGCTCGATACAACACAGTTCAATGAGGAGGGGGGGAGGGGGTCTTCATGTCATCAGTGGTAAGACCCACGTTCACCAACCTGGCAACGCGGGGCTTTGACAGGCCGTGTGACTGGATGTAAACACAGTCCCCCACTTTAAACCACACTTTGTTGTAGCGCAACTGCTCAAAGTAATGACAGCCGGGCTCAGCTCCACTCATCTCCATGGGGACGTCCTCTCGCTCCTAAACGAAGGCACACATAAAAGGAGACTCAGGTGCTTGTTTACGCTGGGAACTTTGGGAAGAAATACAGGAAGTATTTTAAAGTCCTACTTGGGTAAAAGTTAAAAAAAAAAGTACAAGTGCTGAGATTCATGAGATCCAAGAAATTTAAAAGTAGTCGAAGAGTTCTTGGCACACATATTCAGACTGTTTTCCTCTTGTTAACGGTTATTGATGCTAGTACAGAGAAAAAAAGCATTTTTTTGGAGCCAATAACATCTTGAAGTTCCTCTACATGAGGCCATGGAGGGGAAACGTCCTGCGCCTCCGGAGCTCCGTTCCCTCCTCGGCTCCTCTGCCACCTGCCGCCGTGTTCAGACATGTACGCTGCCAGGCTAATTAATCCCAATGTAGCCGAGGCCGTCTGACATTGTTAATGTGGCGGCGACAGACTCGAGACCTAGTTTTTCTTTTTAATAGACCGCCGAGCTTCTCGCTTCTTCCGTTCAACGGACCTCACCTGAAGAGAGAGTGCCCTGGTTTTGAGAGGAGTTGAGAGAAACCGCCCCAGTTGCAATCTTATGAAATGAAAAGTCTCGCAGGCGCAAGTTCACCGTTGCTTCTGACAGAAAGTAGCTCATCGTGCTGCGTGGCCTCACCTTTTCTATGAAACTGCCACCGTCGGGCAAGGACATCATCACTTTTTCCTGGTCGGGCTTGACGAACATGGAAGCGACTCGGACGACGGGCAGCGGGACGTCCCGCGGAACCAACTTGATCGTACTTTCAGGCATGGACCAGATCTTTATCTTCTTGAAGGTCTTGTTGCGGGCGGTGTAGCGGGACTCGCACACGTAGACATCCTCGGGCCTGAAGCCCTCCGGCTGCATTTTGAAATAATCCTGGGGGAGAAAAAAAAACAGAACAAGAGAGAAAATAGTGTTAATATTTGTAGGATCAAATAGAAGGTTTTCAAAGTTGGGTTTCTGGAAAGCAACCTACCTTCACACAGATGACCACACATTTGCCCAGAACTTTACTGATGCACACTTTGTTGTAGTAATCGCTCTTGAAGACCTCTTTCTCCAGAAACTTGCGCGTGGCCACGTGGAAGGTCTCACTGGGTCTATAGAACCAGCAGCCATAGAGCCACTTCTCACCTTCAAACACAGAGACGAGTTCATTGTAGAAAAAGCACCGCAAAGAAATATTCGACCAGGAACAAGCAGGAAAAGTGTCCGTTTACGAAGTGTTGACGGATTACCTGCTTCGTCCTCCCACAGCCGCTCAATGCAGACAATGTGAGGGTTCAGGTTCGGCTCTGACGGTTCCACGTACACGAAGTCTCCGACGTGGTAGGTGCTGTTCTCGAAGCTGCAGTCCTGACTGTACACGCGGTCTGATTTCAGCTCAGGCTGCCACGCCTCCCCTCGCAGATTCCTGGCTTTCTCACCTTCGCACACAAAGTTTACAACTGGTGAGTATCACACTGTTGAGGTGGAGTAGCGTTCCCAGCTGCGTTTTTACACGCGAGGTTAACACACCTTTGCTCCCCTCCTCCTCCTCCTCTTCTTCGTCCTTCTTTTCTCTGTCCTCTTCGATCTCTTTGGGAATTTTCTCCCTCTTCTCTTGATCGACGTCACTGTGCAGGTGTTTCCCCGTGTAGTTGAGTGCAGTGGACAGCAGGATCTCTCCGTTCTTGCACAGCTCGTCCCGGATCTTGATGAAGAATTGTTGCAACTCCACAGCATCCTCAAATATCTCAGAGTCCGTCCTGCATACAAGGTATAATATAAAAAAACACATAAATAGCTTAAAGGACGATGACTGTGTTGAAATCATGCAAAAGTCAAGAAAAAACAACTCTCAATCCCATAAAAAACATTTTTTTTGTAACTCTATGTATGGTTTTCATGAATTTTGAGCTGGAAAGATGCAGACTAAAACAAGAAAGACCTGAAAATTGCCTTTGGATTTGTAATGGAAAAAAAAAAAAGAACTGTAGATGCAGGTAGCCGTTTTGTTTCTGGTGGATGGTCTCACCTGTGCAACCTTCTCGCTTTTTCTAGAACGTCGAACACGTGCTCCTGGAAGATGTCCAGCCTCCTGTAGCGCCCACGCTCCACGTTCATCCGGATGACGTCCAGGTTGAGCGGTTGCTTTTCAGGAGCCGCCGGATCCACTGCCGGTATCTCAGCCAGCGAGTCGCTATAGCACCGGCCCTCTTCGTCCTGGTGGCCCATCACGGACACAAACAGGTTCCTGATGAGCTCTCGGACCAGCGGGTACGCGGCGGAGGGTCCCGAGTCCTCCCCTCCCTCCTGCTGCTTGCGCGTCTCCAACAGCACCCGGTGCAACACCAGGGCGTCCCGGTAGATGAGCGACTCGGGCTCGTTGTAGATGCAGGCGTTGTTGAACATCAGAGCGAAATCCTCCACCAGCGCTTCCACGTCCTGGTAGCGGCCGGCCGCCATGTGGCTTCTCAGACGCTCCATGTCGATGGGTCTCTTGATGGTGGCATAGTAGTCGGGCAGCTCGGCGCGAGAGGGGAGGCGGAGGAAGATCGTGCTGAGGCGACGGCCGCGGCGGTCGGTGAAGTTTCGCACTGCGTCGTAGAGCTCGTTTAAGCGCTGCTGGAGAGGGGTGAGGTATTTGGACTTCTTTGGAGAGACACCACTTTTTCCTACATTTCAAAAGGAAGAAAACGCATCATCAAAAAAAAAAATGCACAAGGTGAAAAGCAGAGCAGGAGTTTGTGCCGACCTCTGCAAAGCTGCGAGAAAACGCTACATGAATAGCAAGAAAGATTTCAAGGACCAGCGCGGGATTTTATCGATGAGTCACACTGACTTAGTTTCAGTTTGGGAGACCCGACGTCCTCCTCTTCAGGTGAAGGCCCCAACTCCTTCCGCTTGTCTTTCAGAATCTTCTCCAGAATGTCAGCGTCGTTATAAACCTGCACGATTCAAAGGACAAGTGTCAGCAGCGCTGAACGCCGCAGGATCGTCAAGTCAACCGCTGCAATATCTCGTTCTGAGACAAGTCCCCCGCCGCTCACCTGAGATCCTTCCTCGTTATAATGCCGAGCGTTGCGAAACATCAGCTTCATGTCGTTCATCAGCGCTTCCTCCGTGGTGTAGCGTTCGATGCGAATGTTGTGCTCGATCGTCTTCAGGTCCATGGGTTCCAGGATGACGTTGTAGTAGTCCGGGTAGTCCTTCTTGGAGGGTTTGACCATGAACAGGTCACAGAGGCGTCGGTTGGTGCCGGCCTCTCTGGCTTCAGTCACAGCGGCGTACAGAGATTTCATCCGGTTCTTTTTCACATTTTTCTTGTGGCTGGATGAAAAGAAAAGGAACGAATAACTATGAATGGAGGTTGGCAACAGAAACGCAAAAAATGAAGGACGTCATTTGGCACGATGCAAGTGTCACACAATCACTCTGTATTCCTGAAGACAGGAAGAACATGACTGGACTCGCCGTACCTTTTCCTCTTCACACTCCCAGCATCAGAGGACAAAATGCTGTCTCCGTCTTCGTCGTCTCTCCTCAGCAGCTCCTTCCGCTTTGCCTTAAATGCACAGACAAACACCATATGTATAATTTCTGTGGACTGTGTCAGATTTTAGAAAATGAAGCGTCAAACTTTACCTGCAAGATCTGTTGAAGCCTGAAGGCCCGTTTATAAATGCTTGAGTTAGGCATGTTGTACCGCTTTGCATTTTCAAACATCAGCGTGAGGTCAGCCTCCATCTGCTCCACGCTCTCGTACTCGCCACTCTTCATCTTTGCCCTTTAAAAAAAAGGAAACCAATACGTTTCGACCCTCGTTCTTGGGGAAAAAAACGTGGCCGTATACGTGACGCGTTGTACAACGTCCGTAAGAATGGGCGGTGCTCACCTGATCTGCTGAAGAGCGATGGGCTGCTTGATTTGCTGATAGTAGTCTGGATATTCCCTGCGGGACGGCAGGCTCTGGAAAGGCTCGGAGAAGACCTGGCCCTGGTTATTCCTGGCACCGCGCACAGCTTCGTACAGCTGGAAGATGGGATTGCTCATCTCCATACTGGAACTCTGACTCTCAGCTTCAGACTCTCCCTCGTCATAGCACACCGAACCTGCGAAACAAATGCGCAGTAAATATTTACTTTCCTTGATACGAACACGCACCGCGAACTTAATCTTTTGCGCAGAAATTGCAGGAACCTACCAGAGAGCACGGGGTCATCCTCACTCTCAGAGCCGTACTGAAGAGCGACGGTGACGCCGGAAAGTCGCTCCGTCTGACCCGACCTGCGGTTCCTGAACGGTAACAAGAGAAGCACAACCACACACCGTCTTATTTCCTGTTGAAGCTACAGCCAGTGATCTGACTTCCAAAAACAATACACGACACGAACGCAATTCTTTGGTTTATTACCTGATGCGAAGGCTCGATTTTGTTGGTTCAGCGTGTTCAAGTTCAGTCTTCCGTTGGATGAAGACTTTTTTTATGGTGTTAGCATCCTGGAAAATAATGGAGGAAGAGGAGAAAACGTGCGCTCAGTACATGAGATTGGTCAAATACTGTATGTGAAGTGTCACCAAAAAATGCACTTACCTTAAAAACCTGAGATCCTGGTTCATTGTATGTTTTGGCATTTTTAGCCATCAGATCCACATCCTTGGCCATGGCATTGACAGTTTTATAGAATCCAATCTATGAAAGATAAATAAATTCATTTATTTGTTATTACACTGACAAAAACTTGAATTTAGCCTTTTCAGAATGACGCACGGTTGTACCTGAATTCTTTGAGCGATCGTTCGCAGATCTATTGGCTCCTTTATGATGGCATAGTAGTCTGGGTAATGCTGAAAAGGACAGGACAGAGGATGAAGCAACGCCGAAAGGTGGAGAGAGGCGGTTTAGCGACAAGATTGAGAACCACTCACCACTTTGGAAGGAAGTTTCTGGAACAGTTCACTGACTGGACGTCCTGAGGGATCAGTGTGGGACACGATGGCCTCTAAGAGCTGCTCTAATATCTCCTTCAAACTGCCTCCTGAAGGCTGATAAGACACATGAACATAATAAAGATTTTCGTTTTGTGCAGTGCTCTCTCTGATTGAGGACGTCTGAAAAACATCTTTAAAAAACTTTTTAACAGTTGTGAGAAAAAAAATCTAATAAATTAATTTTATCTCGTTCAATTTATATAAAAAAACATATTTCATTCCTTCATTGGTGATGTTGGCAGGAAAGTTACTTTCAGTCATCCCTATGAAATGACACTCAATGTTCAGCATATTAACGGGAAAACTTTACCTCATCTTCAGTGGACACGCCCGTGTTGTCCAACATATCATCCCCATCTTCATCTTCATCATCTCCATCGCCAGGTTGCACAAACTCATTCCTGGTTTGCAGATATACCTCCCACAGTTTGGACGCAGCTTGATACTCGTCGCTGTCACTCTGAGGCATTAAAAATGACCATAAACAATCACACAACAAGACAAATGAAACCATATTCGATCATTTTGGTCACATCCAGAGCAACTGAGATTTATTTTTGTTTTTACCTTGTAGAAAGATCTGGCATTTTTAAACATGAGCTGAAAATCTGCAGTGAGCTGATCCACATCATTGTAATCTTCTGACTTCAGCTTGTACTGAATCTTCGTCATATCGATTGGCTGAGATATCGCTTCATAGTAATCAGGCTGATTCCTGAAAAAAATAGGAGTCAAACAAATCCTTAGGACATAATATTTAAACTAAATAACGCATTAAAAAGAGTATGCCTTTGACGAATCTTGTGAAAAGTCGAGCTATCAAAAATGAGCACGAACGCTGTTGCTGAGCACAAACTTGTCAAGATTAACGTTCATGCAAATTCATTCAAAATACCAAACGCGTTGCATTACCTCCTCTTTGGTACCCTGAGGAAAACGTCACACAGTTGTCTCCCATGATCATCCTTATAATCCCTCACAGCATTAAACAGCTCGTGGCACACAGCAATCTGAAAGCAACAAAAACAGTCAACCAAACATCAGTAAATGTAAAGAGAGGCGCCATGACTTGGAAGAGATTGTATCAGGCGTGAACGCATCGTTTCGTTTTTTATTCTTTGTCTAACAAAAGCAGCTTCCTACCGTATCTACAGGAGGAACATTGGAGACCCTTCTTCTCTTTCTCGCGCTTCCAGGAGTGGATGTGGTCGCATCATCGAGGTCTCCCCCTCCGCTGATGCTGCTGGACGGAGAAGTCGCTCGTCTCCTCTTCGCCGACATCGCCGACTGTTCAACAACGGAGCCCGCTTAGCTTCGGAGCGAAAGACACATTAAAGTTGCGGTGCAACGTGTTGAGCTTGGATAAACACAATGAAAGACATCGGAAGTCCACGCTTCATTCATAAATAAATCTTACAGAGGGACGAGTAGTCAGGCAGGTAGCATTAGCATCACTTGAATGTATGAAACAAAGCACACATACGGGTGGGGAGGGGGGGGGGAGTTAGCATGTTATCGCAGCCGCTTTCCGAAGAACCCAAGCTACACATATCGTTCAGGAATCACAGGTGCGAACGAGGGAAAACAAAGTGCAAATGTGGTTCGAAGGGAAAGGCTTACCCAAATCCCGACAAAATTTGCCGTAAATCCCTGAGCAGAAATGAGTAGCGGCTAGCAGGATGGCTAATGTTGTTTGAAAACTTGGCCGGAAGTTGTGGAGGCTTGCATTGTGTTCGAGGGAGGCAGAATAACGGCAGACTCAAAGCAGTGCTGCCCCCAAGAGTCCAAACGTAGTAGTGGATTTGCTCTGGCACTCTGAGCCAAAGTGAGAAAGGCAATACCAGAAATAGGTGGACGTTCATGCTGACTGGAGATGCGGTGGTTAATATACGAGTGTTTTTTTAAGGTTTATTTCAAAATTAAGCTTTTTCCAAGTCTCTGTGCACACATATTGTCTATGCTGAGATGCACACTGAGTTGTGCCAGGTGAAGTAATCCTCAGCCTAATCACAGCTGTGTGTCCTCACACACAGATTCTGAGCTGATTTGTGACCTGAGATGTCTTCAGTTAACGCGGGTCACATTGAGTGTTTACTGATGTTTACTGACAGTTCGTGAGGCTGAAGTTTACAGATCGTGAAGAGTTAAGAAAGAGCAACAAATATTTACATGAACAGCGAAGTGGAAAAGATACTTTTAAGGTCACAGACTCAGTGTGCTTGGTTAGGTCGTTGTTAGGAATAAACCTCCAAAAGAGTTTTTCAAAAGGTTTTTTGAATGACGAAACCAAATTTTCCTTAAATTTATACTTTCGTTCCCTTTTTTTTTTTTGTAAATTTAGAAAAACAACAACACAATAGCAGAAAAGAAACGAGGGACTTTGCAAACCCAGTTTGGAGGGCCTTGCTGGTGGAGACACTTCAGCTCTCCTATCAGATCAGCTGCTGCTGGATACATCTGTTTATTGTTATAAATTTATAGCCGGTGCCCCAGACGGGGATTTCTGGAGAAAGAGATCGGATGGGCTGAATAGTTTCGGGAATGAAAAAGGGAAAATGAGCTGCAGCTCTGTTTACAACAAGATGAACTGGAGTCTTGCAGTAAATTTGGAGTTGGCCATGAAACTCTCTGAAAGTGGCAAGGCCAGCTGAACTCCTGGATTCCTCTGTTAAATAAACTTTTTGGAGTTGATCCGATATGATTGATGCCTGTTATTTACTGCGTTTCAGTAAGATGCCATTACACACTCCCAGTTTGGTGTGATCGGAATACAAGGGGCCTCCTCCTGTTTGCAGGGGACTCTGACTCGTGACAGTTTGGTGTCTGACAGGATTCTGGGAAGACTCCTGCTCGTGTGGGACAAAGTGGAGGCGTGGGAGGACAAATTCGGGGTGCGGCTTCAACATCAGTGGAAGAATAAAGCCGAAAGTCTTTATTTTAGGGCAGACTCACCAACTGTGAAGCCTTCTCCAGGCAGAAGGCCTTGACTGTAGATTGAAGTCAATCAATGCTGCTGCTTTGTTTCTTTCTTTCACAGCAATACTGTTTTTTTTTTCTCTTTACTAAATACTCTTAAAATTGTCTGCACAATCTGTACACTCTGCCAAAGTAGGAGCTTTATCCCTCTCTCTGATACAAGGAGCTCTCCCAGAAAATAACAAGCAGATGTCCGAAAGAGGGTAAAAAAAACGGAGAGAGAGAGAGAGAGAGAGAGAGAGAGAGAGAGAGAGAGAGAGAGAGAGAGAGAGAGTCTGTAACAGACGGTGGCTCGACAATCATAAGGTGAATGGCAGATCACGGTGTTAGGAGAACAGAGAGTGATTTTATGGTGCACTACGTCCACAGACGTCTGCTTTTCTTGACGTCAGGAGAAGTCTGAGCGGACCCGGCGCTGCGCACAAGCTCAGCAACCACATCGCTCCCAGAGGGAAGGAGAGCACATCACAGCTACACATCGCCATTTAGGTATGTTCTCCCCCCTATTTTTTTTTTTAATCCCCCCCCCCCCAACCCCCCCAACTCATATGATTACAAGAATGACAGCAACCGGTCGTGTCGCTCGGATTGACTTGTGTACCAAGTGCGTCGGTGCGCTTCCATGTCGCTCGTCCGCAGCCTTGCGCTTGAACCTAAAGATGCTGTCTTCGTTTGACTGCCGTACCCTTGAGCGCTGCAGTATGCTTCGCACACCCACACCGCCTCTTCTCTCAGCAGCCCGCGATTGCATGATCGCCGCGAACGCAAGGAGTCGTTTTGGTGGAGAGAGAGAATTAGAAGAAGGGAGAAAAAAACAAAACAAAACAACGACCATACATTCATTATGCACAAGCGGCCGTTTTAATCTCCATTCAAACTCTCCGCTCGCTTGTCATTCACGCCCTGCAGCCTCAATGCAGAGCAGCCTGTCAAACACTGCTCAATGAAATACGCTTTTCCACCTGACAGGAGCCCTTAGTATTCATTGTGAGTGTGTGTGTGCGTGTGCGTGTGTGTGTGTGTGTGAACATTTTTTTATGCTCCTCACAGGAGCCCTAATTGTTTGAAGCTCCAGTTGTTAAATATAGCTCAGGTCCCCCAGCTGGTATCTGCCTCCACTGACCATGCGTTTGTTTTTTTGTGGGTTTTTTTTAGTGCTTTTTTTGTGACTGCGTTTGGTCCCTTACTTGCAACAGTGTGTGTTGCACTGTTTGCCCTACTTTGAGAGCTGTGCCTGGTCGCTATTTATTGTTGCAAGCTGTCAGCAAACAGCCATGCAGTTGTTGTGGTTGGTGACCGGCAACCACCAGTCACATCTGTTTTGTCACCAGGATCTTTTATTTTGATTCTGGGGGGTTTTCAACTCAATGAAAGACACCCCTTCCTGCTTTTGATTGGCACATTGGTCAGAGGCAGGGTCCAGGAGGTGTTTTACCCAACTGTGTTTGAAAATAAGAGGAAGATAAGATAAGATTTTTGGCCTTATGTAAAAAGGGACTCCGCTAACTTATTTTCTTTTTGCTGAATGCAGCATAAACTTGGTGATACACAATTCAAATAATAGCAAATAAAAGCTTCAATAAATGTAGAATCAGAACATTTTGATGACATACTGGATGAGGAAACTTAATGTTTAGTATTTATTTTACAACACATTTGTTTTGTTTCTGCAAAAAATCTTTCGATAAATTTTGGTGCACAAATGCGCAGTCATGAAACTTTTGTCATGCGATGTCCTCACGGTTTCTTCTCAGTTCCCTCCATCCCCGAACTCGCATATCATTTAAGATCATTTTTTTTTGGTCCATAAACTGTCCAAACGTGTGAATGTGTCTGTCTGCGAATGTCTGTTTGTCTTGTGATTGACTGGCGACCTGTTCGTAGGCGCACCCTGCCTCCCTTCAACCTGATGTCAGCCCGTTTCGGCTTCAGCGCGGCGTGAATCTCAATTGGAAGGAGCAGCGTGGAGGATGAATTATTGGATTAGTGGTCAGAACAGTAACGGCATCAGACTTTTAGTTCAACTGGATCTGACTTTTATGCGGTTGCCCGTGCGGTCAGTCGAAACTCAGCTGTGCATGCCCTGAGTGTGCTCTTTCTGCCCCCCCTTGCAGCAGTAGTGTGGCGAATCCGATCAGCATTGTAGGATGCCTCTTGGAGAGGACGGAAACGGATGGAAAAAGAAGACAACGGACATCAAAGAACATTATGACTTCAAAGAGGTGCTGGGAACGTAAGTACCACCGATGTATGGATGACTTCTGTTGTCAGGGTGAACACAACTGCGCCGCGACTCCGTCCCCCTGGACCCCTCGTGGCCCTTTGATTGGCTCCATTTGACTTGAGGCTGTTGGGTTGACGATGAGCGAATGAGGGTGTGGTGATAGGTGCAGCAGCGTTGGATGATCAGCATGTCATATTAGTTACACTTATCTCGGTTGAAGTGTCTTACCAGAAATCACAGCTGACTCTGAGATCTCTGGGAATAAATGTGAAGCACTTAAAAGGCCTGCGTGAGCATCGTATGGAACAATATAACGATTAAAGTTGGAAATCTTTCTTTCATCACTTTTTGGAGACGGACGCGTCTGCAGATACAAAACTGGGGCTTCAGTTTGATCATGGCGGAAAGTAAACGTTGGCATTCTTCTCAGTGGAATGTATTTGCTGCGAGTAACTGAGTACACACACATGCACACACACACAAATCTCGCACAGAGCTGGAAAAAAAAAAACCTGAGAGGCGATGAAGTTTCTCATCTCATCTGTCATTGCTGGTAAGACTGCAGGATTCGAACCGCCTGGACTCTGGAGATTTTGACTCAGACTTGTCTCGCTGACTCAACTCAAAGATGTTCATGGAGCTAAACACACTCACTTCAGATTTGGACTGATTTGTGACTGACGTTCTCCTAATTTTCATCAACTGTTGGGGCGCCATAGCTACACTTACTGGACCCTGATCCTCACAACACACTTTTCTTGTTGACCTCTTACTCACACACACACACACACACGTGTGGTTTCTTCCATGAGCTGTGTGTTAAGGTTTTGGGAACGTTGATGTTTTGAGTCGTCAGTGTCAAAGTAACATAAAGAATGAAAATTAAGTCATCGAATAACAACATGCTGCAAGTGCTGCTCCATTGAAGTGGATTATAGATCCAATTTGCAGCATTTTTTGCGGTTCGTTGCAAGTTTGAAAAGTCTTATGTTGGTAAAAACCAGCTTTGTTTTTCAGCATGTTCAGCCACTAACATTGTGCATCGATGAACGGTCTCACCTGTAGCTTCCAGTTAACCTTCCCACAGTTCCTTTCGAGACGAAACTGAACTGGTTTGATGCAATTGAAATAGATGCAGAGGGCGTCTAAAAACAGACCGACGGCGTGAAATACTTGTGACTTTTTGCCCGAAGCTTTCTTTGTCGCTCTGCTATAATGTGGAGCACCAATCATTGTTTTAAAACAGGCCCCGCGTTATCAGTTGCTGCTGCCTGTTGCTGTGCCGGTGGGCCGGGCGTGATTAGTCTTTTGGTTCTCCAAATGTGTGATGAAAACTGTGAAGTGACACCTATCACTCTGATTGTATCCTAACACCTCACAACTTAGTTCTAAACACAGTCGACAGGCGACTGCAACCTATGTGACTTTTCTGCCTTTACACTATGGATCAACGCTCATTGGCGACACATTTGATGAGTTATTCAAGGCTGAACTTCTGGAACGAGTTTAAAAAAAAATCTAGGTGTAATTTGTTTGAAAATCTGTTAAGCCTCGCGTTCGATTCCGCCCATGTAAAATCTGGCGGCAAATTAGGTTTATTGCTGATCTCAAATTGACCTCGATTGAATTTTGTAATATCAGCAAAGTCCGAAATTTCAAACACATGATTCTGGACCAAAGTCCCGCGCTGTCGATAACTGTGAGAGCTGGACTCATGCAGACTTGTGACTGGGAACTGAATGGAGCCCAGATGGTCAGGGGGGGAGAGGGGGAAGGGGGGGGGAGGCACCTCTCTCCACCCTTAAACTGTGTACAAGTGACCGTGCACACGTCCACCTGTGGTGACTAGCGCGTGCCATATGTAGCATGTTTTTTTTTTCCCCCCTTTTTTCTTGGAGTCGCACCTGCTTCCCCCCTGAGAGGCAGCGCAGAAATTAATGACTGCTGGTCCACATCCAAAAAAGGGTAGAAAAAAGAAAAAGCAGTGGGCAGATGAAACTTGTGGAAATATCTCAATATCTGTAGGGAGAAAGCGTGTCACCGTGCCTCGTGATGCCTCCGGTGCTGACGAAGCTCACTGTAACATCTTAGAAGTCAGGGCTCTGCTGCCGGGGCGCTGATGACTCCCGCTGTGATTTCCCAGGGACTTCAGTGGCAACTTGAAAAACAGCGATCCCAATTTTATATTATGATATGAAACGTTACGTAACGAGAACTGAGTGAGTGAATCGCCAGGATAGCTCGTACTTGTACTTCAGGAGTCGGAAAAAAAAAAAGAAAAAAAAGAAGCTGTGGTAATATTCTTTCCCTCCTGTCACAGGCGCTGGACCTGGCAGAGGGCAGAATTAATGTGTTGACGGAAAGCTCCTTATGCTCCGAGAAAAAAAGATTACAGAGGAGCTTTATCCAGGAATTCAGCGAGTGAAGTTAATTGATTTATGTTGAAATATTATATTCATATCCGGGTAATCCTCACAGCTGCACCTCTCTTTGGGGTCCACTTGAGGACATATTGTCCTCAGAGGTGGGTAGCAGATGGGGACAGAAAAAAAATCCTCCACTCTACAGTCATCAGGTCTCTCTGGCGTCAAAGATATTTAGCATTGTTGTGTGTCTTGATGTATTTGAGCTTGCACGTTGTCATTTATTGTGGATATATTGAGTAAATTGCTGGTATTTAAAGTGCTGCTGGTTTTCTGAGCACGACAGATCGACATTATGAAATATTACGGCACGAGTGTTAAAAAAAACCAATTGTTTGTGAGGTAATGTGCAACAGAAGCATTCCTCAACAATGACACCTTAACGGAGTCCAGGTGAGTGTGTCGTGATCAGCATCATGTTTTGCTTGCTCAGAGGTGAAAGAGCTTTCAATGAAGAAAAAAAAATACTACAGAGTAGTAGTAGTACAGAGTACAGAGTACTTGTTTTTATTTGGAATACATTTTAATTTCCCCGTGTTTGGACATGAACCAATAAGAATCAATCGACTATTAACTACAAATGTTGTGGAAGAAAATGAACTAAATCGATTTAGCTCTAAAAGAAGAGGCACAAAGTCGTTGCCATTGGAGGTTCCGAAGTTAACCGTCACATCTTTTCTTCAAAGCAGCATTTGGAATATTTAAGACACGATGGACTTCTCATGAAGGCGTTTGGTTTGTGACAGCCTGAAGCTGAGCGGTAAAAGTTACAACCAGCAGCGAGTTGGCTTCGCTATTCAAAAAGTTGCAAAATCCACATCACCAGAGCTTGATGAATCTGCTCAGAATTGTAAACGTTCACATGATAAATGCAGCATTTTTTTTTCTCCTCAATGTGTCAGCAGTCTAACGCCCTCACGCGTCTCTCAAGTTTGCTCTCTTTGTCCTGTGAGACTTGGTTAAAGACTGAGGAGAATCGAGAGGAGCAGCTGAGCCGTCCCTACAGTTGTTATGGATTATTGCTGCCATCAGTGTAATTGCTCCAAGTGCTGGGCCTGTAACGTCTCCGTCTTGCTCCGGCGTTGACGGCCCGGATGTCTGTTTCCCTTACAGTTGATTAAATGCCCAATGAAATTACTCACTGTAACGTGTTTAGGTATGAAATAAGATGCGGCAGCTTCAGCAGTCACACTGCGCATGAAGATTGCTTCATTCCATGTGTCCTGGGGACAGAAAAACTCCCAGTGAGCTGGCAGCTCGCCTAACATTTAGTGCATTCACCAACATGAGATATATTCGGACCACAACAGAGCTGTGAAACGTGACTTAGCAGTTGCACAAAGGAGGAAAAAAAGTCTTCATGTGGCCTTTGCGTTAAATGATATTATTGCGATGTTCCAGCCTGGTCAGGTAGTACTGATGGTCTATTACCTCCAAGAATTTTTTGGACAATACGCAGGCGTGCCCTGATCCGGGAACGGCTCCGTGGACGCGGGCCAAACGCCGCACTGGACAAACCCCCGACAGCGGCGGGGATGTGTGATGGACGTCTCACGTCTGAACTCAGGCGATGGTCAAAAGAAGCAAAACTCTTGCAAGTGAAACTTTGTGACACTCGTTTATTGCGTGTAAGACAAATGGAATATTCAGTTGACCAAAGAGAAGACGGGTCATGCAATACTTGGTTTATGTGTAACCATAGCAACAGTGTAGCTTGATACAAAAGAGCTAAAACAAAACAACAACAAAAAAAAGTGCTGTCAGAGTCTGACTTGATGCTAAGTTTAACTGGGCACTCAAAAAACAAAACCTTGAACAAAATCTGTTGGGGGAAAAAAAACAACGTTTAAACTGACAGATTATCTCGATAGTCTCAGATTACAGAAAAAGATGACTAGAAATAAATGACGATCAAGAATGGGGGGGAATCATTGATGCGGGCGGGGCCAGAAGGAATCGCGGCCACACGCAGCCGGTGGGACAGAGAGTTCAGATCTGTCCGCAGGCGGCAATGACGATCTTGGCGGAGGTATCGCCTTCGTCGCTGCCGTAAGACTCGATGGTTTTCACCACGTCCATCCCCTCCACAACGCTGCCGAACACCACGTGCTTCCCGTCCAGCCATGATGTCTTGGCGGTGCAGAGGAAGAACTGGGAGCCGTTGGTGTTGCGCCCGGCGTTGGCCATGGACAGGATGCCGGGGCCGGTGTGCTTCAGCCTGAAGTTCTCGTCGTCGAACGTTTCGCCGTAGATGGACTTTCCCCCGGTTCCGTCGTGGTTGGTGAAGTCGCCGCCCTGGCACATAAAGCCGGGGATGACGCGGTGGAATGTGCAGCTTTTGAAGCCGAAGCCTTTCTCTCCGGTGCACAGAGCCCGGAAGTTTTCGGCGGTCTTCGGAACGACGTCGCTGCGCAGTTCCATCACGATGCGGCCGAGCTGCTTTCCGCCGGCGGTGATGTCGAAAAACACTCTTGGAAGAGACATGTTGGGAGCGGCAGGATAGACTCGAGCTAGTGCAGGATCACGCCCGGGAGGAACCAGAAAGACGCTAGCACAGGGTTGCCAGATCTGAATGTTTTAAGCCGTTCACGCGGAATAAATCCCGCCCAGTCCCCCGCAAAAACCCCTTCGCGTTTAAAAAAATATGTAAAAATTACCCGCTTCTGATACACACGTTAACCCATAAACATTATTTGCTGATCAATTCTTACATTCATCAAAATGTTGTGAAATTTCTCAAACCCTGCATTAAGAAAACAGAATTTAAGGTAATTTCATCTATGCCCCCCTTTCCAAAATCACTTCTTAAAACCAAACACTTGAAGCCTAACTATTTCTATAGTTTTTTTTTAAGTTCTCACATTAAATACTATAAAAATGTTATTCCGTAAAGGGAAATAAAACCAGTGAAAATTGCAATGAGTGACCATACAGCCGAAGTTTCACGAAAATCAGAAGAAAGGAAAGCAATCTGCATTCCTCAGTGTGCAACAATGTAACCGAAACCCCATCGTTTCACACAAACATGACGTAGATTGGTAAGAAAGATCGGTCGTGATTACGTTGTGTGGTATCCGCTGCCCAATCTGGCAACTCTCATTGAGGCCGCGCTTGCATTGTTCCAGCTTTGTTTTTTGTTTTTTTCATTGAACTTTATTAACACAGTGCGTTACACAACGACAAAAATGCGGGCAAAATGGGAGTGAATGGGAGTTGCAAAAAAAGAGTGATTCAAAACATATTAACAGCTGAAAGAGCAAATAAAAAAAAAACAGAATAAAGAATAATTACTTAGAAAAAAATAGATATCATGAGAATGAACAAATAAATCCCCCAGCCACAGTACTCATGTTTCAGAGAACAGTAGCTGTCTTCAAAGCCTTTTTGTTCAACTCCATCCCGAATTTGAACAATGTTCATCACTACTACACACAAAAATGTTTGGTAGAAACTTTAGAATTGTGTTTTTTTTCTGAATGTGATGCGTCTCCGCCAGCGAAATAATTTTAATGAGCTTTGTAACTGATTATTTTCTGTAATTATGTTCTAAACTAAGACAATATTTGCCATAATAAGGACTGTTTGTGTTTCTCATATCAGCAGAGATATTGATACAGCTGTTGTAACTGTGGCAAAGTGAATGAACCACACTGAATGAATGTGGGACGCTTTTCACCATTCCCCACCCAATCAAATCGGGGCCCCAAACTCCCCCGATGTTAAAGTACTCCGAGCAAGTTGAGGCAGCCAGGAAGATGAAATAAGGCCAATAAAGTAGATTAATTTCCTAATGAATGCCCTGAAATGGGAAAAGAGGATGGTATAAGATGTGGGACGGGTCAGTGCCAAGAGCTTCCTGTGCAGTCCCAGAGGCTTTTGGTGAAGAGTATAAACATTGTGACTGTGCAGCGCTGAATGCTGCTGGAAAGCACTCGTGCTGGTCGCTGTGTTTGCAGAGAGGAGCAGCGGAGCTAAGAGGTTCGACCGACACATGACTTTAGTGGAGTGGATGAAGGGCGCGCAGTTGTAAAACTGTGACTGAACCGCCCAGTCGAAGGGCTCAGTGGATATGAATGTGAAAAGTTATTTTTGCTGCGTAAAAATAGATCGCTTTGAAAGGGATTATACCGTATGGCCGCACTTATCCACTCTTCTCTCTTTCTCTGTCTCTTTTTCTCGAACCCTCTCGCACAAAACGGATTAGGCTGAAAAGGGAGAGCTTTTTTTTTGGGACTTGGAGGCTCGTTGGGCTCCGAGGCAGCGCTCGTATCTGGGCGGGATCGATGGGCTGACGGTTGCCAGAAGCCGCTTGCAAGCAGGCCCGAGGAGCCCGTCTCCCTCTGATGGATGGTCCCGTATCTCTAAAACAGAGAAACGACATCATGAGTAATATTTGACATCACAGGGGAACATCCGTCATTTTGAGTGAGAGCACTCGCGCCCAATTTACATACAGGGATGTGACCCAGACAGGCGGTGCCTGTGTTGTTGAAAAAAATTATTTTCAATCAAACGGAAAAGGCAACAGGAATGAAAACAATCACTATAATAACAGCAATACAGCAGACGAAGCACATCCATCAAAAGAGAGAAATGATCTGTCAGCCAAGCAAAGAAATCCACTCTTGCGTTTAATGGAAAAAATCTAGATCGGGGTTACAAATGTGTTGCTTGTTGTGCAAAAAAAAAAAAAGATCTAATCGACACTGTGAGATGACGTCCGTCACTGATATTGGCAAAGACATCTTTCAATTGATAAGTATTATTGAAACTAAATTTATTGTGAACTTTTTCATTAGGGACCACTTTTTCGGCAACACCGACAACTGAACAGCGGATGGCACTGTTTTCATCGGACTGGAGATCCATGAAAGTTAGCTATGTCACTGCTAAAAAAAAACACATGCAAAAGTTTTACATTTTCCCAAACATATTCATTTTTGGGTTTTTTTTTTCATGTCAACAACAACTGTTGTTGATGTTTATTCTGCTGTGTTGTGTGACACCAAATGTATCCATTTGTGGCCTACAACTAAAAGAAGTTTTTTGCGTCTGATCCAAATGTTCGGAATGAAAAAAAGAGGGCTTTTCTGTTTTCTTATTCACACACATTTGTAACAGCTATCGATTTGTACCAGACCAAAACTGCAAGATCTACTGCAACTTTTTTTGTCCAGTACTTTTGCCATCACAGAAATCTTTTTCACGAGGGAATATATCTCACAGAAACTACCTCAACAACCTCCCCAGTTGTCAGGACGGTTGTGCTTTAGGGCTCGAATTGAAGTGGGGCTTCATGTGCTTGAGAAGGAGAAACCGTGAGCCACAATGCAGTCAGTCAACACGTTACACAACCACTTCAGCAAACGGACACACCTCCAGACTTTGTGTCTACATATCACGATAAAAAATCCTAATGATAAACTGTCAAGTGAAGCCTTGAAGACGGACAGCAATAGTACACTGATGATAGTGAGAGCACTGCGAGACACTGATAGCGATATGAGAACGTGTGAATCAATATTTGCCCATAGACAGCTGGGATTACAGAGTCTTCACCAATTTGTGTGTGAGTGTGTGAGTGTCTGTCAAAGAGAGAGCGAGAGAGAGAGAAAGAAAGAGAGGAGAGAGAGAGAGAGGAAGCTGACTGTGAGGCAGACAGCATCACTTTGTATGAAATCCAAGACTATCTATCTATCTATCTATCTATCTATCTATCTATCTATCTGTCTATCTGTCTATCTATCTATCTATCGAGAAGAATGTCCTCATTTATTGTACACAAAACCAGTCGAGCTGACAGATGCATCGCTCATGAGTCTTTGGACAAATGACTCATGAGAAACTTATGAAATTTCTTACCAGCGAGGTGACACGTGTGCCAAGATTATTTACTGGCATTACATAAAATGCATTTCTGTGGTCTGTTGCTAATCACTGCTGGTGAAGCGGAGAATTTCTCCGCTTTCGATCTAAGGCGGACGGATTGAAAAAACGGCAAAGAACTGTCTTTCTTCCCCACATACTTCACCCCTGTCAGTGTGTACACATTAGCGCTTCACCAAATCTCATTAGTTCACAGTGCCGGCTACAGTAGTTTTCTCTCCTGCTCTGTGTTCCTCTCCCAAACCCTTAGAGAGCCCACCCCTACTATGTCTCCAAGGAGAAATGAGCAACTGGATGGTTAATTACAGTGTGTCTCATGGCAACAGTCGGAAAGTGTGCATTCGTCCCTGTGTGTGTGTGTGTGTGTGTGTGTGTGTGTGTGTGTGTGTGTGTGTGCGTGCGTGCGTGCGTGCGTGCGTGTGCGCACATCCATGAACATCTTTTTTTTCTAGCTTTCATTCACTGAGTATTTCTGTCAGTCAGGTTTTTTTTTTTGAAGAATAACATGCAGCCAAGTTTGTTTTGCAGTATTTTCCTTGTATTTTGCTAGACACCAAACCATGAACTCCAGTAAAAGACAAGGCTGTGCTAACGAAGCTATCCAGATGCTACGGCTAGTCCGCGCTAACAACTGAATGAAACACTCGAATGTCACCTACAAAAACAAAAGTGGAGCACAGTGCTCCTGGTATTTATCAGTTGTTACGATTAAGTATACAAAAAGTTACATAGTTTGCCCACTTTGTTCGGTAAAAGCATTCTAAAATACTCTTAGCAAAACATTTTTTTTTTTCAAATATTCTCTATCAAAAGCTACAAAGCAGATACTTGCTAATAGCTTAAAAAGCCTACTAAGTGAAGTCTCCTCCCCTTTTTTGACAGATGTTTACAAGTAGAATATTTATAAGGTATAAAGTCCCATCTTTCATAACTTTAGGAATCCTTCTCATCTGTCTTCCTCACTTGTGCACTTTTTATGGCGGGCTCACACGTACCGATTTCCACAGTCGCAGGCTAATGGCTGACAGTCTTTATGAGTCGCAGTGGAGTCGCGGCGCGCTACCGTCGATCGTTTAGTTTGAGGTGGTAATCAGCAGTCTGCGACTGTACCAGTCTTTCCAGAGTCTTTGGGCTTGCGATACTATCAAATGTGTTTGATAGTATCGCAAGTCGCAAGCTCGTCTGCGACTAAACTCGCAACACCAGATGTAAGACGTGAGCTGATAGTCTTTTTGGAGTCTTTAAGTGTGAGCCCTGGCATTCGGTGAAACATGCGAGCGGCCCAAACTGCCTGATTATTGAAGCTCAACAATCATGACCCTCGGCTGAAATTCTATCCGCGAACGCTGCGCACCTAAACGCATTAGAATGCTTTCACGGGTCGATGAGAATCGGAGCTTCATGTGATTTTTGCTCTCGGTTTATTTCAAGGCGATTTCCCCAAAAAGGAAACCGGAGATGCGTGCGAGCCGCTTCGGCTCTCCTCCTTCTTAATGGGCCTCAGCCCATACGTCGACGCAAACGTTGCTGCCACGCTGCTTCGTTGAGCACAAGATGGCCACGGTGCAGAGCCAGCCGACGGATTCCCACAGACTTGCAATGAGCATTTATTACGGGAAAGGAGACGGCGAGACATGCACACAATTAGAAGGCGTACTGAGCGACAGGCAGGTCGCGTGATCGCGCCGCCTCTCTGTATTGATGGCTTATAGTCATTGTGGGCAAAAAATTAAACAAGCACAAGAGATGGTGTCTTATTTTTTGACGTGGCAGACTCAACTAAAGTTGTCCTTCATTCAGTTCCTTGCAGTCTGGTGGCCGGTTCGCCGCTGTATAAAGCCGGAACGCCGGCTGTCCATTGTGCTGTGAGTGACAATGGCGTTGCGCACACATGGAGAAGATCCCTGTGACTGCTCACAATGTTCGCGCATTCAGGCCTCCTCCTGAGCTCCCTCCCACGCTCCTGTGGGGAGACTGTGTAAATACACGCTATTCTCCCTCTCATCATCACCAGACCATAATCCATAATGCAGTCTGGTCTCCCTCAGATACAGCCACACTACATTTACTCCATCTATTATTAAATGGAATAAAAATAGTGTCTTTTTTTTTTTTTTTTAAAGCAACTGCCATGCCAATAAACGGCCTGATGTGACTGTTTCCTTCAAAACCCCTGAACCGCTGCGCAGCCCCCCAAAACCTCTCGGTAATGTCACAACTTTGAATTATTCATCTAAACACCACTCACTGCACAAACACACACACACACACACACACACACACACACACACACACACACACACACACACACACACACACACACA